>JAODLC010000065.1:35321180-35356307 GCA_026781145.1 Hippopotamyrus pictus | reverse complement strand
GGGCAGCGGGGGATGGGGGGGTAGAGATGCGCTGAGGGTCCCTTTGTCCTCTGATGCACTGTGGATGCTGTGACCATGCTGCCAAGCTTCAGGACCCTCCTGACCCCCCAGTGAAGCTCTTTTGCTTAAGTCTCGCACACCCACCTCCCCCCACGTGCCGCGATGCCTCGATACCCCTTGGTGGCCTCAGCCAGGGGTCTAAACCCCGATCGCTCGGCCTCGTCCTCCCGGCCCAATTAGCCGTGGCGGGCCCTCAGAATTCGGCGCACGGTTCCAGATGAGAGCAGCCCTGTCAGCTTACAGATCGGGTATCGCGTTAAGAAGATGACGGGACCTGGAACAGGTACATCCGTCTATTGACAGGACAGTGACAGCTGTAACAGAGCCAACGCGCCACGCTTTGTGTCCCCAAAAAGAAGCTGTCGCTGAAAGGCCACACTAATCAATCCCTCGCTCATCACCCGCCAGGGGCGGCAGGTGGCGCCGTGGGGGTCTGGCGTCACTGAACTGGGCTGATTATATGCCAGAACTGCTTACATTGCAAAGGTATATGGCAACGGTAAATGGTCTAAGCCAGGGTGTGCTCCAAACCAGGCAGAGCTTACCTGGGAGCTCCCTACCAAGCACACTGATGATCATTTCACCTCCTTCGCAACACAGGTAATTTGGGACGCCTAGGCAGTGGCTGCGTCTGCCTCTAGGAGGAGCTGTCCATGTTTATGTGTATATTTTGTCATAAATCTGTCGGACCCTAGGCGGCTGCCTAGTTTGCCTACCCCTGTATCTCTCCCAGTGAAAATGAAAACCAGTCTAGTTTCTCTGTTGTGGGTCAAAGGTCAAAATGACTGGGCTGATGGTCTCATTGTGAGAGGCAGAGGGCACGGGGAGAGGGAAGGCGGGGGGGTGGGGGGGCATGTCACAAGGACAAGATGACTGGGCTGAGGCCGTGACCCCACGATTGGCCACCCTCGCTGGTCTGGGAGGTGTCGGGGTGCTTAAAAGCATGGGAAAGATCTCTGAGCGTAAAAATCTGACGGATGCGGAGCTCGGGGTGGATGAGAGGGTGGCGACAACGGCTTTAACGGGGATCCAATTAGCCCATCGGGGGACTGGGGGAGGGCAATAAGGCGCCCCGGTGGAAGTAAAAATAATAAATAACCATCATCTAGTTATGAAAGCCGTTTGTCGCGTGCCGTGCGCAGATTGACCTACCTCCGACACGCCATCGACTTTATTACTCTAAATTAATTTGATATTTATTTGCCTTTTTCCAGGGGGCGTGAAAATAAAGGCTTCCGGATCAGTGGTAATTATTCTGTACACACAAAATACAAATTGAAGAGGAATAGATGAGGTTTATTAAATCATCGTGGGTGGAGGGTGGAGAAGGCGTTGATGAATTGTTATAACCCAAATTTAAAAAATCCTGGGATTTCCTTAAAAATATATCCCGCTAAATACAGAAATTATGTTGGGAAAATGTGGACTATCTGCTGAGCCAATAAGTCAATATGACAAGAAGCAAAGTTTTGATTCTTGTCCGATTAGTGGATAGAAATGAAGATTTGTGGTTACCTCGGGCTACCAATCATGGCCCGCTGTTGATTACTTCACTGGTTTTCATTTTGGGATATCTGCCAGTGATTGACAGAACATACTAATCTTGCCCATGGAGTTTCTGTCCCATAGTGAATAGCGCATACAGCAGGGTCACGACCCAAATTTGGGTCGCGGCAAGTTCTGAAAGGGTCACGAGTTGGAAATGTAAGCATTTTAAAACCAGCAAGCTCCAATGCTGATCCACGATCAGATTTCCCAACCCCAATCCTAGAATTAACCTATAGAAACGGCTCTTGGGTCTGCAACTGCTTAGTGCAGAACTAAGCAGCCTCAACCAATCCAAGAAGCCACACCACAGATGCTTAATTTAAAGTTCACTGGCACATCCAATCAGATTTGCGTGATAGGCACTGATTGACGTAAATTTCAGAGTGCACTGCGTGCTTGATCATAGCGTTAATTTAAAGCTGTAGCTGAATAGAGTCGCTACTGAGCCGGCATGGTAAAAAATGGGTTGTAGTGCGAAAAGGTTGAGAACCACTGGTGTACAGGATGGTTCAACAAAAGTTGAACCTGTCATTTAGTGGTTAGCATGCTGTGGTGACACTGCTGAGGAGTGGGATTGGCCTTCACGCCTTGGCGAAGTGCATACGAAACTTTAAAATCAGCTTGGTGAGGGGCAGCAGTGTAAGCTGTAGAGAGAGCAGTATGAACCTGCCGTTGGCTTGGGGGTGAGGTGTTGGGTTTTATTTCAGCAGAGCTGTTGGATTTCACGCTGGAGGTTGGATACCGGACACGACGGGCGCAGCCCATCTGCTCCGCCCCAGACTTGTTAATGAGTCCTGACCGCACGTCCCGTAAGTCAGAAGGTCGAGGGGACACTCGCCGCCCTTTAATTTGGGGTCTGGCCCGTGTGCTTCCTCTTTCGTTAGACATGATGACCTCCGATCCCCCCTAAGCCGGCATTTTTCGTGTTCCTTTAATGGAGGATTACGCTGCTCAGACCTCAGATGAATGTCCCCCCCCACCGTGGAAAGACTAGAAGAGCCCAACAAGAGGCCGATGACCTTCTCTTCTGTGGACGACGGGTGTTTTGTGAATGTTCCTGCAGGTGCTGTAAAGAAAACACTGACTGCTCAGACTGTCAACTTCTGCTTTTCCTACAGTAAGCTACTGGAGGAGATATAATTAGCAATATCTGGTGTTTAAAAAAAGCCCGAACCGACTAAGCATTCCCGGGAAGGTGTATTTTCTGTCAGTATGGCACTTTGACGCTGTTACTCTGAGGAGATACACAATCACGATAGCTTCCACTGCAGAGCGTAGCCTTCAGTGATACAAGAGGGTGACCCGTCAGCCGAGACGCTCATGGGAGTTTTACTTACAGAAAAATGTTCTGAGGGCAGAAGGAAAAATGACTAGTCAGAGAACCTGATCGTGGATCAGCTTGTAGAGGAGGTGGGACCAACCAATCTGTTGTCTTGGACCCAGGTCCTCTACAATCTGATTGGTTATCTTTCTGAACCAATCATTTTCCCTCCTGCCCTCAGAACATTTTTCCATAAGTAAAACTCCCACAAGCAGCCAGTGTTCATGGATGCTTGGCAGGGATTGTCCATACACTAGTTCCAAACAGACCAGACTCTCTCTCGACTGAGTCCTGCGGCTGTGTGGTGTTCGCCCCCTGCCAGACCTGAGTTGAAGGGAAGGGAGGTTGGATGTGAAGCTGTTCCTCTTTCACTCAATGGAGATCACTTTCATTAACATGATGCTCAATTATCAATGTCCGCTTCTTGGTGTAGTTTACTTTGAACAGTGACAGTTGCCCCATTTTTAGAATCCGTACCACTGTCGTCTGCTTCAGTGTGAACTTCATCTCGGACAATGTTTCAGTCGTCACAAAACCGTACCTCCTGAGTCCATCAGATTGCGGGCTTCTTTTGAAGAAAATGTCCTTAAGAACCAGGTAATCTGAGTACCCGTCTCAAGCGTGTATTCGGTTTCTTCCCCAGTCCTCTACTTCTCCGCCTGGATTTGGTCTCGACAGCCGTGACGACCCGTCAAAGCTCAGCACGCTTTATCCCTGTGACGGATAATCCGTTTTGCTACTGTGCCCGCACTGCCTGAAATTCACACCAGGGGGTAGGAGGGAATCGTCCTGGGGAGCTCAGGGCAGCACAACAAGGTTCTACCAGGCCACAGCAAGTCTCAGGTGACCCCCCCCCCCCCATGGAGGACTCAGACACAGGCCATGTGTCTGAGTTGGGGGCCACAGAGAAACCTAATCCCTATTCTTCCTGCCTCCCCTCTATGAGCGAGACAAAAGTAGGATAAAATAAAGCACAACGCTGGAAAGGACAAGCCATTTCACTTTGTTTTTCAGTTTATACAGGAGCTTATAGTTGATACCTCCACTCAGCCTTGGCAAAGCCTGCTGTTCTGAGATCTCTGTAACAATCCCACTCATCCAATAGCGGCCAGGGACTTAGCCCTCTCCCCATGGGACCCCGATTTCGATGGTGTCCTCAAGTGCTCCCCTATGGGTCTTATCAAATTAAAAGAAAAATCGTGAGGCCGATAAAAATCTCATTGCCCTCACGACTAGGTGTTATCTGTCATGGAACTGGTGTCTGAAAATGGGGAAATGATCTGCCAAGACTGTTCAGGAACTTGGCTCAAGAAAAAGAAGAGGAAGAACGTCGCCATTCCGAGTGCGGGTTTGATGGGGGGACTGCAGACTGACGGGGCAGCTGCCTCACAGGTGCCTTCTCTGTTGCTCGATAACCGATGGGTGACCTTTTCTCCTTCTTACCCGAAATAACATGATGCAGTCACTGCTACCTCACCTGTTCTGCCTCGTTGCTTTGATGAGGACAGATGGAACGGAAACGTCTATCACGATGTCTGACAATAAGCCCCTCCTCTCAGCTGCACTCAGTAGCGAACAAGTTCTTCGGGCCGACTGGATGGAAAAAGGCAATTCGCTGCTTTCCCAGATGCAATGTCACCTCTCCGAAGACTGATTGATTTGTGACTAAGGAAGAATGAAAATTGGGCAGACATATGCAAGCTCTCCATAACGTCTTTGAAGTCAGGATTTTCGCTGCTTTTATTTATTTCTATGCCATCATCGAACTTTTTTCAGGAAAAATAAGTGTTTGACTTTTATGACTCATTCTGTACAGGCAGCTATCGAATAATTTATTATTTATTAAGGTCATGATTGAATAGCACGAAGCATAAAATGCCAATTCGGATTTTCAAAATGAAATCAGCTCCATGGAGATTTACAGGCATGACAAGCAGAAAGAGCACCCGGCCTGGCGTGATGTCACATAGTCCGGAGGGGGGGGTCATGGAATACTGAAGTCCAGGTGAAACGCCCTGCACTCTTCGTCCGAAAGGTGGGGGTGACCAAAGTTTCTGGTCTTGTGCCCCAATTGCTATTGTTTGTTGGTCAATTGCCTATGCTTGGTGTGTTCCAGTGATGGTGTATTCCAGTGATGGGGTGTTCCAGTGACGGGGTGTTCCACTGATGTGCACAGTCTTTTTGATAGGCAGATACTGGAAAAGTGGGGCGTGGGCAACTGGTAAATTTTCACGATTGGGGGGAGAATCACCCTGGGTAAATTTTGCGGGATGGTTGGTTATTGAAAAAGAGCACTCGGAACATGAAGGGGGGGCGGATATTTTCATTCATTCAGGCGAAATGGGCGGGTGCGAGGACACCCCCATCTACACATGCCTGGTGTGTCGCTGGGTGAGATCTTCCTATGGTGCTTTGTACTCGAGACAAAAGGAAGCTGCTCCAGCTGGCAGCGGCGAGTTACGGCCGTGATCCCACAGATTTCCTGTTGCCGGGCACAGGAATGTAACATGGCGTGCAAAATTCGGCTCTGCCGGAGAGTTCCGTGCCTGGTCTCTGCAGCTTTGGTTTTCCACTGGTTTCTGGTCTTGTAACCAGGGTCCAAAACACCCCTTAGCAACAGCAAACTGCCTAGCTACGCCTCCGTCTCACAAATGGAGTGCAAACAAAGCGCCTTCCTTTGACTTTATTTTCTGATTTGATTTATGGTTGGCATGCGTATTCAAATTAGAAACCGTGAGATTAAGGGAGGATCAGCTCGTGTGACAGGAAACACCAGATAAAGTACGACTCATCAATCCATAACTACTTTACCTGCAAATAAGCGCACATTTATTACTCGGCACTGGTTTAATGTTGGCGTTTAATCCCACCGAGATGGGTTCTGGATCATTCCGGTCCTGAAGGAGTTTCACTTGGCGGCAGTGACCCCTGCGCATACAAACTCCAAATTAAAAATTAATCATTGATCAGCTGAAAAACTCCAGCTGTGATACGTTTGCCTCTTTATTTGTTCTGAGTGTGTTTGTATTTTGGATGGATGGATGATGGATGGATGATGGATGGATGGTGACTTTGTATTTTATTTCCCCGCTTGTTGTCCAGCTGCAGGGTGTTAGCTCCCAGGGTCTTTGTCAGTAAACATTTCCAGCGGTGAGGTTTTATTTCTGGGTTTTCCTGAGTGCCAAAGCTGCCTAATTATGAGAGGCCTGTGTTCGGCACACACTGTCTTGCCAAGATATCACAGTGCGTGGTGGCGGGGGCTGGGGTCTCATTAACGCTGGAATGCATGCGCACATGAGGACTGGGGCTTTTTTAGAAAAAAAAAAGTTGGTGCAGTAAAACGAGAAAGTGGGAACAAATGTACACATTCGTAACAAAATTATAATGCAATCATTGTTTGCATAATTTATAGGGATTGTTTAAGTTCCTAACAGGACCTTTGCTTTTGATGGTTAATGGATGAGGACATTATTCAAAATGAAGGTTAATGAAATCAGCGGGATGAGGTATTTTTACACTGAGCCGCTTGCCTTTCAAATTTGAGGGCTTGAAAAGAGCAGCCAGTTTGAGGGTAGCTTTGCATAGGCGGGGATTAATTCTGGCCGAGGCCAAGGTCAAAGGTCACCGTCTCAGGCTGTGTTTCCGAGGGGGAAAGTTTGGACTGGATTTTACGCCCATTTGTCCATCCGTGTCCCCATAACAGCTTATCCAGTGCAGCAAGCAGGGACCCCAATTTGGGGAGAGCAGGGCTGCCCTGGTAGAGTGTCTGTCCACACACACACGCATACACATACACATGCACACACATACATGCAAATACACGCATGTACACACACACGCACGTGCACAGACACACACACACACACACACATACACACTCATGCAATAAGGATAGTTCAGACAAACCATCTAAAATTCAAGGCCAAATTTTTTACATTGTCGTTAATATGGTATGCGGCTCAGCATGTGGCAGTGCCTGTTATCAGAAGGTCGCTGGTTCAAATCCCATGAGTGATTTCAAGACCATTAACCCAGTTGCTCCAGGGACTGTCTGACCCAGCTTTCTCAAAAAGCGTACATCGTTTTGGATTAAGGTGTCAGCTAGCTAAATGTAATGAAAATACTAGTTATGAATTCAGTGTTTACAGCTATTTATAAAGAAAAGTGTTTACTGAAATAACTGAAGGACCATTCTTGCCCACATAAACAGCCGTCCCCCTCCCTGGCTGCTGGCGTGACTTTCTGAATGACGGTACCGGGTGGGAGAGCCAGCAGGATTAAACGGAGCGTGGAAGAGATGCCCCTGCCCAGATTATTGGGCCGGGGGCTGCTCTGTCGCCCTGCCTGTAATGGATCAAAGGCAGCTGGACCTTGGGATTGCGGGCCTGCTGTCTGATGAATGGAAGACCAGTCCGGCCTGATTGGCTGGATCTGAGCCTCTGAGAATTACAGCTCCGTCGCTGTGTTCATGACACAACAATGGCTGTCAGACTTCAGCCCAGAGACAATAATAAGTAAATTGAGTGCCTGTTTTCTTATTTTCTCCACCCCTCTCTAGCTCTCTTTCGCTCTGCCACCCCTGGTAACTTTCATGCGCTTCGAAAGTCCTCCTTATTTTCTCCCCCAGTGACGTTTCCGAGTTTGTTGCCGCAGACTGTATTGGAGGGAGGGTCTGGACTGGAGCCCCTCCCCCAAGCTTCAGGTGCAGGGCAGACCTTCATTCCCACCCCAGGGAAGAGAGACACCATGAAAAACAACAGAACACACATCCCCGTATGAAACGTTAGCCGGCTCCTGCCCTGCTCTGTCCGAAACAGCATCGTGTTGCTGAGCCCTCGTCATCTGACAGGTGCCCTATTAAGCACGCTGGCCTTTCACAAGACCTCCTTCATTACACAGCAGCACAGAGAGGAACACCGCCCTCATTCATCTGTGCTGAGACATGCCCACTCGCTCCCTGTATTACCAGCTGGCTAAACAAATGCTTTTTTGACCACTGGGTTTAATGAATTCGAGACTCTCTACATCTAGATTTCTCTCCTCTACTTGCTGTTTTTTTTGTCTGTTAAAGAGGGAAATTGTCACAGTTCCTCCATCTCTTTGAATCAGAATCCATTTTATTGCCGGCAAGTACATATGTGGAATTGGGAAAGGCCTGCGAGTGCCGTCACAAGAGTTTAAAAAATAAAAACAGCAACACTAAACAAGCAAATGATAATGGCACTAGATACGATAGTATCATCCAGAAAATTGGGTGATGGAGATAACAGGATGAATCTGTGCTGAACAGCAATAAAAACAAGACAAGATGATAGAGAATGAAATAAACAGTAACAACGGCATACTGATCCTGTATATATACATGAATAAATAAATTTGACACTGTGTGAGTTAGTGTGCGTGTCCCATAGAGATCGAAAACGTGCTAATGAGCTTGGCATCCATGGGGAAGAAACCTTTCTGGCGATGTGATGGAGATGCTGATCTTGAGGGACCGCAGTCTTTTTCTGGAAGGTAGTCTTTGGAAATTCGAGTGGCTGATGTGGGAGGGATCGGCCAGAATGGGGACATGTGACTGGAAGGACTGAAGCAGGCTCGTCCTTCCCCGGTCACGTTTATGATGTCACGCGTCAGGGGCCTGATTACTATCTGCCCAGTAAAAGGGAAGGTCACACGGTCACATGTCTGTTTAAGAGGCTCAAGCACTCAACAGATCCCAGTCCATCCATTGGGGCTGTGAGTTCAGGCTCATGCACATACTGGGTTTGCTGGTTACAGGTTTCTGAAGCTGGTGTAGGAGGATGTTTTGACGTCGCCTTGAAGTCAAACCCTGCATAGGGCAACAAAGTTAAGAATCAAATAGCAAGGCTGTTATCATTTAAAAAGCAAATTCCCTGCTGGGGTTGATCTCCCAGTATGATAGCCTTTTTACTGAGTTGTATTTGATTTAAAAAAAATCCCTGACAGCCTATAAGTATAGCAGCCTCTGAATTCTCCTTTCATCCGTCCAGCTGCCTCTTTTTAACCTCTCGGCCTACGCCGGTTCAGCTGCGATTCATTAGTGAGTATCAATGTTTCTCAGCCCACTCCTCAGGGACGTCCAGACAGTCCACAGTTTTGCTCCCTCCTAGGTCCCAATGCACCTGTACCAGGTATTCATGGTTCCCGATTGGCTGGGAGCTGGGAGGGAGCGAACATGCGGACTGACTGGGCACCCTGAGGACTGGGTTGATAAATATTGCATTAGCTGGTAGCTGTAACACTGAAGTTAAAGGTTGATCTCTTGTCTTTTGGTTTGCACTTTTAAGAAGGTGGTGTTTGAATTAAACAAGCACTAAATTAGCGCCAGGTCACCTTATCGCAACCGGTTATGCTGGCGATGAGATCTATGCATGTCAAAATCGGACGCTGAGGTCCTGCATCAAATGGTGCTCAGACCTATTGTGCAATTTTGACTGGAAAGTAAAGAGACAAATGGAAGGTAAGTTAGTCTGGAACCCAGGAAAATGACCTTATAATCTGTCAGTCCCGCCCTTCAATTTTTATAATGGGGCAATTCATCCCCGCAAGTTACTGCCTTATATGTAATTTATTCATGCAGGAGAGAATTAAGGAGGACTGCGAGTTTAAGTTTAATTCCCCCCCCCCCAAACCGTTCATTTCTTACTCCAAAGAAACTTCCATTGCTGGGAAAAGGAATTTATGCAAGATTTAGTCATTTTTATGCTTTTCCTTCATTTGGATTTCATGGGCTTCTTTTCCATATCTTACGTGAGGAACTTAACGTAAATAAGCCAAAGATGGGAGGAATCTCCCCAGAGGCTGTTTGTGATTTATAATGAGGGAAGTTTTAAACAAATAAAGGCTGTTACTGTCAGTCTGAGCTAGGGCTGCCGATTAGTCGAATATTTAATCGATGCATCTTTTTTTTTTCCTCATAATGTTAATCTTTTTGATTTCTAAAGCACTTCATCCTAACAAAATAAATAAAAATAAATGTTTTCCTTTAATATTGCTTCCTAATTATGGGAGTAATTCAAATAATCACAAAAGGGTGGTTTTACACTGCAAATTTCGATGGCATAGGGCTACGCACTAAACACACGGGCGCTATATTTTGGATGATGAACCACCAGTGTAGACAAAACCACCGTAAGTGCTGTCTATTAAATTGGAACTAGGATCTTTATAATATTTTATTATAAAAAAATATATAATTTTGTCCTTGTAGCTGCTAAATACACTGAAAGGAAAACGGAACTAATCAAAAAACCGTTAACTGAAATAAGAATGAAAACTATATTTACCAAGTAAACGTGTCAGACTTTAATCCGCAAAAAGAATACCACCACCCCACCGACGTCTTTGTACCTAGTTTAACCACAGTATTTCGAGCCTCTTTTAAAAGATGTAGTTTCTAAGCTGTCCATTTCTTCACCGCGACTGCAGTTCTTATTACTAACCGAATTTAATAAACCTGAAGATATGCCGAATGTATATAGATTACTAACTTTTGGGTGTCAGATTACACATCTAATCAATATTTTAGTCATACCACTAATCTGCTTATTGAACTGTGGCCGAAAATAATGTCCATACGACATCGAAAACCCGGTGTTCTGACGAGTTGAGCTACTTTGTCGAGTTATGCTAATATAGTGCTAATCGATATCCCTAACCCTAAGCCCAGGACGGTGGAACTGCACATGCGCAGAAAGGCTCTATAGCACGTTTCGATAGGTAGCACACTGGCGTCCATTATCTAAAGCCCTGCAATGACATAGTTTGTTGTTGTCAAAATTAAATCAGATTAAATGGTCAATTTGATCTTCTGGAGGAAAATTAATCGTTTACATTAATCAACCAATCAGTAAAAGAGTCAATAGATTAATAGAAAAATAGTTGTTAGTGGCAGCCCTTGTCTGAGCGATGCCCAAGTAATACGGGCATAACTGCATATTGTTAAAAGCAGAGTTAGGAAACATGCAGATTGCTGCTGGAATGTTAACAAAAGCTGTCCGAGACTGTAGGTCAACGGGTGTCTGCCATCAAATGGCACTTTTATTCGACCTTAATTAGCTAGGACCAAATGACCCGCATGGAAAGTCCCGGTCTGTTTGTGTGATCTGACTTTAAATGTCTTATAATTAATGTGGGAGACCCCCTACCTCGATTTTTCCAGGAGAACTAACTGCCAATGCGCACATCAAACACGAAGACGCAGGTGGGTGTAACTAATTCACTGCTGGTGTGGATATAAAGTGTTAGGCTGAAATAGTGTTAAGGTCAAATATATGATTACTCACAAGGAATTCCTATTCACTTTCCATAAGCGGAGTTTGATGTTGGGAGGGAGGTGTTGCTTACCCTATGTGTTAACTCGCATATATATGCGCACATAACCTGTTATCTTGTCTACCTATAGGGTAGCAATAAACCGCTCATGCAAAGGTGCACAGTGCCAATGCAGAATGTGCAATACTAGTCTTCTTTCATCAGTTGCTTCCCTTCATCCTCAGGAAGCTTGCCACCCAACCATCTCTGCCAGGACTCCATAGAAACACATTCCTAAATGATGAAATGTTGGTAAGAATAATTAAGCCCCAGGTTCTTGGTTCTTAGTCAGTTATATGTGCACCCATTTGTGGTGCCGGGCTGGGGGGCGGGGGCAACCTGGTTAAACTCCAGCTCTGTCCTGAGGCCATCCTGATGATCGCTTTCCAGAATAAAGAGAATATGTAAGCTGAGCTTGTTTTCGCACATGAAAACTTTAATTATTTTGAACAATTGACGGAAGCGGCTATTCAGTAATTACACTAAAAACCACAGCAAAGCTTTTGCAAGAAATAAAAATTAATAATTTTGTTTTACGTGAGATTAAAATTCAATCCTAAAATGAGTTTTAGAATTTTCAAAGCAAAATTTTGCGTGACTTTTTTGTCCTTCATTCTTAGCTGAGATTTCTGCAATACAGCCAAAACAGATAAATGAAGATAGGACCTTGGAAATGAACCTGTTTTCAAATACGAAATAACGCATTTAAAACAGCAATGAGAGTAACTTCCTATGAACAGCAGCTGTCTGCTTTTCAATCCCTCCTCATGGTGTTTCATATTCCAGAGGGGACACAAGGACTGCTTTGATGTAGTTTAATGTGTTTTAACGCTTGTTTTTGAATGGAATACACCAGGTCTTGCTAAAGTATCAGCATGACAAAGGCGCTTACTGAAAAGGGGAGTGAGATGGAAACGCGGGTCCCTGAGAAAGGTGAGGGCGCCGCCCTGCTGCCCTTTGACCGGAATACAGCAGCCATCGCTGCTTTTAATTCAGCCGCCTGCTGACTCCTGGGAAACTCCCTGTGACACGGTCTAATTATTCTGACCTAGAAATATCCGGCCGGCCGACAGTGACGGCACTGAATTGATGCAGAATTCTTGCACTTTGCTGGTAGAAGTATAACACTGTATGAATTATGTAGAAATAAATGTAATATTTGGACCTGGCTGATTAAAGTTTCTTTACAGGGAAGTTACATGATAGATGGATGACGGATGGATAGATAGATAGATAGATAGATAGATAGATAGATAGATAGATAGATAATGCACCATGGCACCATGATCTTGTACTATACAAGGATGCTTTTAGGTGACTGTGGTTCTCTAAATTGCCGTTAATGTACAGTTTTGTGTGTGACTGTGTGCCCTGTGATGGACTGACACCATGTATCCCCTGTTTTGAGAGATATACTCTTGGCTCACTGGATCTCTGTACTGGACAAATGGTCATAGATGGATGGATGGATGGAAGATCGGAGCAGTAATAAGAATCTATTTCAGCTTTTCATTCAGTTAGAAATAGGCCGCTTGTTTTGTTAGCAAAATGGCCGTCAGCAGAGTGCTTTTATTAACACTGCTTTGCACATTAACATGGCTACCATCTGGTCGCGCTAGAACAGGAAGTGGTAGTACCCCCCCCCGGAGCCGCGGGGGCAGTCAGGCTCCCTTTTCCATGGCAACAAGCTTTTGACATGAGAGTGAGGATCCGCGGCCAGGCTCCAGCCCCGCGCTGTCCCATGCTGCTCTCTGTCTTCATGGGTCAGGCCCGTATCTGGCACCCGGGCCTCTGCCGACTCTGATTTCGGGAGGCCCTCCTGCACGCCGAGCCGGATGGAGAGCGCTGCTCGGTTATTTGCCCTGCGCTCAAGGCTTAATCTTCCTCCCCTAAGGGAAGCGGTCGCTTGACTCTGGCTCCATCATGTCAGCATCCCGTTGGCATCCCGGGGCGGCTGATTCGGGGGTGTTTTGTTTGATTATACTCCAGAGCGCCTGCTGAATTCAGGGGTGAAATTAGGGTGGCGGGTGTGATTGAGAGCTGTTACGAGCCCCCGGCTGGTGACTCGGAGGCAACAGCATGGGGGGGGGGGGTGCGGGGGGGGCAGGAGAGTCTGGTCTGTGTGCCTAAGACTCATCAGTAGCGTCCCGGTCGTTAATCACTGCTGGGGGTTCAGTCTCGGGTTCTGTGAAGTAGCTATTCCCAGGACGCAAACACACGGCAGACTCTGTTATCAGGCTCTGTGTATCACAAAACAAGCAATTGCCCTTCCTAGCGACACCTCCCTCTGGCCCCCCGAGAACAATTGTATACAGAGTCTTGGACAAACTAAAAAACAAAAATCAGAGATTTATCGGTGTCCGCCGACACTTTGCTCTGTAGTTTGAAATATCTCTTGTGGAATTACAAGACAGTAGAGAGGCAAACAGGGGAGCAGTTTACTGGGACTGGAGTTCGTAAAATAACAGAGCATTCAGCTGAAAACGATCACGACGGGAGCGTCGGGATTTAATTTGTGTGTTTAGCTCTTCACACATGACGCTCCGGCGTTGATTGTGCACGTAAACGCACACCTTACGACGTGCCGCTGCCCAGCCATTACAACACATGGAGGAGCACCTGTTTGATGCTCAACGGAATCCCTGCAGTGTTGCATTATGGGTACTGCGCCGTGATTGTTTTCCCCACCATCCTTTGGTCGTGCCTGGCCATTGGGGTCATTATCGACTTTGGCCGGCGATGCAGTGCATGCTGGGAAGCGTGTTGCCAATCTGTTACGCTCCCTGCTGTTTGCGGCCCTGATCCTGTAATTTTGAGATAAAACGTCCCCAGCGCTGTTCAGCCGACAATGGTTACTTACGCAGCGCTGATTACAAGGATGTCCCACCGCGATCTGGCATCATAGTGCCATGTGTCATCTTCATGCTAATGAGGGATCTTCCGTTGTTGCACTGGCTTGGGAAATGTCGATTATGCAGTTTGGGGCCATTTGGAAACATTACTGGGGGCTTTGTGTGGTTCAGCGGGTTAGAACACTGTACCAGTGATCAGTAGGTTGCAGTGTCAAGAGAGTGATGTCACAGTTGGGCCCCTGAACAAGGCCCTTAAACCCCAATGGCACCAGGGACCGTCTGACTCTGCTCTCTCAAAAAGTACACATCACTTTGGATAAAAGCAACTTGGATAAATAGTAAAATGCAGTGTAAAAATGTAAAAAAAAAATTTTTGGGGGGGGTAGGGGGGTTGTTAAAGTCAACCAAAATGTGTTTTAAACAGGTACTGCATGAAGCGACTGCCATGAGGTGGGGGTGTCATAAGCAAAATAATGTGGTTGTATCAGCAATGTGATGTAAAGCCGACCCCCCACCCCCCCAGAAATATGCATAATTCAGTTTCTCGGGTTAATAGGGTCCTTCATCTGAATATATGGTGTGGTGTTAGTGTTTCAGTGCAACACCAGATGTTTTTTTAAGTGTCATTTCATCATATAACACAATCGCCAGAGTGATGGAGCAGCTGGGGGGGAGAGGGGTAGCATCGTCACCCCACACTTCTAGGATTGTGGGTACAATTCCTGCTTTGGCCTCAGTGTGGCATGTGCATGTTCATCTCTTGCTCTCATGGGTTTCCTCTGAGAAGTCCAGGTTCCTGTCGAGGCCCAAAAAGATACAGGAAGCATGGACTGATGACACTGGACTGTATGTGTGCACTGTGCACTGGTGTCTCTGCACTGTACTGTATGTGTGCACCGTGTTGGTGCCTGTGCACCGTGTGTTGGTGTCTCTGCACTGTATGTGTGCTCTCTGGCGTCTCTGTACTGTATGTGTGCGCAGTGTGCTGACATCTCTGCACTGTATGTGTGCACCACGTGCTGGCGTCTCTGCACTGCACTGTATGTGTGCATCACGTGCTGGCGTCTCTGCACTGCACTGTATGTGTGCACCACGTGCAGACGTCTCTGCACTGTATGTGTGTACCACGTGCTGACGTCTCTGCACTGTATGTGTGTGCAGTGTGCTAGCGTCTCTGCAATGTGTGTGCAGTGTGCTAGCGTCTCTGCAATGTGTGTGCAGTGTGCTAGCGTCTCTGCAATGTGTGCGCAGTGTGCTAGCGTCTCTGCACTGTATGTGTGCACTTTGCTGGCATCTGCACTGTGTGAATTAGAATTTAGAATTTTAGAATTTGACACCATGTGCCGGTGTCTTTGTACTGTCCCCAGCATTGGACAGGTAGTTACAGAAAATGGATTGATAGAGCAAAGATTTCCTGAAAGTGTTCTTCCCTCAGTCAAAACTGTGTCCATCAAAACACTATGAAATAAGAAGAGTTATCAGATATTGGACTTGTTAAAATGGAGTATGTTTTTATGTTAACAGTAAGAGATCTTCACTAATTAAGAGTGGTTTCCTGAAGGAGAGGCAGTTTAGACTTAAATATCATAATTTGACAATTCAGTGATGACTACATAAAAAAGCCCAGCGATTTAATGCTACAGGATGTGCCAACCTTGACTGCAGGTAATTATCGTGTTTTTACCACAATGTCTTTGTTTTTCTGGGTAAATAAAACTACACAGGCCCCCAAATGTATTTGACCTGTTACCATCGGTCCATCTCTCCATGGACAACAGATGTAAAATAGCCATTTTGGCTAATTCTGGCACATTTACATTCTGTGTTTACTAATGTGCACTGTCCATGTCAAATAAATCATAAATAAATAAATAAATCCAATCAAACCACTGCAGCCCTCTACTGCCCTCTGCCTCTGCAGTTCTTAGCCACTGCAATCATCATTAGAAACCCCAACAAAAAATAGAAATCACCGAAAACTCGTGATATAAGCTACGTGGAGATTAGCAATGCAAAGGTCAGACTATCAGCAGGCGACAGTCATTAATTGAAAGTATCTGCTCAGACGGAAATTCGAATATCGGCACCCTTCCAGATTTTGCGGCACTGATGGTACCACCCCCCCCCCGCCCCCCCCAGAGTGGAGATAAGGGCTCCATGACATGCTGCTTGTCAATATGGCCGCCGAGGTTACTGTAGCTGCTTATTATTATGCACCGTTCTTGACCTGTTGACTCCGTTCTGGGAGAGAAACTCAGCACTTACCTTCCCCGAGGGGGGGGGGAATTACAAGGCGGATGGGAGGCCGGACTCGAACATCGGGGTCAGGCGATTTTAGGGGCCCGGGGAATCTTTACTTCACTTTCAAAAAGAGGTAAATTCTTGGAAAAAAAAATCAATACCTTTCTTGGGGGACGAGGGTACAACACCAATCACGGGAGAGGTTTTATAAAAGCCGTTAGCTCATCATACACGGCTGCTGGTACGCTGACAGCCAAGCGAGTATTAGAGGGCGTAGAAGCTTCTTCACAAGGTGGGGGGAGCGATGGAAAGACTGGGGGAGGGGGGCGAATCGCCCTTCTGGGGGTAATGGCCCCCCACGTCCGTCGTGGATCCTCACTCTCGATCCTCTAGCCTCGTACACAGTTTCTAAAAATGGCCTGATGCTGCGTTTCTCAACCAAGTCCCACGATACCCCCAGGCCAGTCCACATTTTCGCTCCTCCCAGCACCTCTGCCAGGTGGTTCTTGATTGTTTGGTTCAGGTACACTGGGAGCCGGGAAACGGCAAAACTGGACTGTCTGAGGGTCGCCCAGGACTGGGCTGAGGAACGTTGGCCTAATGGGATGGTAGAGGTCAACCCTCACTCAGAATCGCCATGATACCAGGAACATTATCCCGCTTGTGGACATTTGGCACCATTTGATAGTCACTGAGTCGGCCATCCCTGAAAAAGGAATCCTAATGCCGCTGAGTTGTTCTACAGCCCGCTGTTGGGCTATTGTTAAACACTTCATTATCTTTGCAGGAATACCCTCTGTGTCGTCGTCCTGCCAGCCCTTGTGAATGTCTTCTACAGGAATGTTTCCAGTTTGTTCCAAGTTTTGATAACTCGTATTGTAGCTAAATTAAGTAACGGCGGTATGGGAGATGTTCAGCAGGAGATCAGAGCCAACATAGATCTTTGGGGCTGCCACATGGTTAGGTGGCGCCCTGTTATCTGCGGCATGAAGGTGCTGAGGATTAGTGTGCAATGTGAACGAGAGCAGACAGACACCTCAGTGGAAAATTTTAAACTACTGCTATTGTGATCAGCTCTGTTTATGTCCGGATGTGTTTTTAAGCTGCAGAAGGAGTCTTGTCTCCTGAGGGTCCTGTCATCGCACATCTATGGCTTTTTAGTCATTACCCATAGGGTGGGGGGAAGGGAAGAATAGATAGAAAGAAGGAGGGAGAGAAAGAGAGGTAGAGAGAGGGAGAGGGGGCTCCCCAACTCATCAGTGAGCCAAAGCTCAGAATTCATAACTCCTTCATCACAGGGAGCCGTGTCCCTCTCCGTCTGCCCACGCCTGCTCTCCACGTGGCGGGCTTGCTTATTCCGATAAGGAAAGGCTGTGGGATCCACGCTTCTCCGTCAGCCGTGGTCCCCGGATGGCGTGACGCTGGATTATCTCCACGGCTTTTTTTGGAACCGAGTACAAGGAGGAATCTCAAAGGGAGCGGTTCAGAGGCGGGTCTTTGTAGAATGCAGACCCAAAGCCCAGACCCTCTCCGCCTTAACGTTCAATTCCCCACGCGAATCCTAGTTGCACGCAAACTCATTAGCGTCTGCTTTGATAATGCTTCCGTTAATTTCCGCTCGCCAGCGTGCCGACCGACCCTCTGGCTGCGTAGCTGCAACTCTGAGGGAGGTGCTTCGAGCAAGACGTCCCGATCTGATCCACGGATCACCCAGACCCCCTGGCAGCCCTAATGAAACTGGGCCTTCTTGAGAATGGTCATTAGCATCGACACTGTGACCTGCCTCCCAAGCGGACTCTTATGAAATGACTCTTCCTCTCTAAATCCTTCCGGATTGAGGGGCTGCTTGATAGGCCTTCTGTTCCGCGTTATAGTTTCTGGTAGCCATGCGTGTGGTTTAAGCACATCGGCGTAAAGTGCAAAGTGTGATACGGGCTAATGTTAAATGAGCGTACGGCACTGTCCGAACCAGAGCTTATCCCCTCACTCAGTCTCGTAGAAACCCCCCCATGGTGAACTGCAAGTAATAGTGTTTGATACAACCAAGATCCGCAAGTTCTGTTGGGCCAGGGTTGATTTATGTCCCTTTTCAGGCCTTGTGACTGTTCTTACCTTTAGCCATGTGCTAATTCTTTGTGCCCAGCCATGAGGAAGCATTTCCCGGCTTAGGGGCCGTATTAAAAGCAAGCTACTCCGGCCAGGACTTGATTTCTGGGCCGTCGCCAATGGCAGAGAGTCAGGGATCCAGCACGGGGTGTCGCAGTACCTTTCCAAGCCCCTCCCCTCCCAAAGAACCGGCCACCCATTTGTTGAGCCATCTGGTCCAGAAGCCGAGACCTTGAGCGGCAGGTGGCGGAGCCTGGCAGCCATATTTACCTCACTGATCATGAGCTTCTTGAACTACAACAAATCTATATTTTATTTATGAAACATTCTGGAACATTCTGCAATGTTACACTGATTAGTTAAGTAATTAATCAATGCAAATATACATTAAATCCCAGCTGTTCCTTCAGCATCTCTTAAAATGGCCTTTTTTTCTGAGAATTATGGGGACTTACCGGCAGGAAGGCGTTTCTTAAACTGCAGTGAAAAAGTAATCCGTCCTTTCTTTTGGGAATGATGCAATATTCGGCATGGACGCCGACTCCCTCGCAAGGTTTCTGGAATTAATTTGCCTGCACGCTTCTGCTAGAGAAGCTACCTGCAGCTAGCTGGATAATGATCGCACCGTGCTAGTTTGTGGGCTGCTGGATTATTTGAAACTTGCAATCAAAAAAAAAAAAAAGCAAAAAGAATATTGTTTTAAAATATAAACCCCCGATGGCAATACAGCAGAGACAGAATAACATAAGTATTAATGGTAGTCAGGGTAGCTATAGTAGTGACGGTTACTTTACAAACTATTTAGTTCATTGTTTGCAGTAGGCTTAATACTACTATTATTATTAATACTTCTGCCAAGGGTTGCCAGCTCTCACACATCTAGGGTGACGCTCACGCCTTCAGACTCTCATCTTACGGCAAATCTGTATTATTTGATATTTGATTATAAACCTAAAACTAGCTATATCGAAAGCGTTGTGGTAATCCTACAGACTATTTACAAGGTAATAAAACTGTTACATACATGTAAATGCATGTGCAGGCTTGTGAAAATCTCACGCCAGCCAGCTGATCAAAGTTGGCAGCCCTGTAGCAGTACTAAAACTCTCAGTTTTATAGTATGAATTAGAGTACCAGCTGTAAATGGAATAGTACGCACTAGGATAACGAACTGTTCTGACTTTCTCTAGAGAAATGCTGTCTTCAGACAAGAAACCTGAATTTCCCAGGCCGGGATCCTGACCGGCGTGTTCCTTCAGACGCGACGAGTCGCACACAGAGCACTAGTGTGCGAATGACGCTTCCCAGCATGACAGCACAGCCGTGCGAGCCAGCGTCTGCGTCCATGAGAGGCGACGAGAGCCTGTGACTGCAGCAGCCGATGGGTTTTAAAGGGAAACGCTTCCCTTTACCCTGCCTTCCTGAGAAGACGCTGCGGGTTTTATGCTTTTCCCGCAATCTCCTCGCGTGATCGCCGGTTTCGTGTTTATAGAACAGGCTGTCGCACATGGGGAAGCAGGAGACTCACCCAGACACAGACTCATCGCTTGATAAGTACGTGGTTTCGGCTACTGATACCCAGTGTTGGGCTAAGACAGAAGACGCATGTGTGCCGTTCATTGAAATGACAGAAAGGTGAGATTAAAAAGCTTCGAAGTGATGCCCATGAAGCATAGAATTGATGAGTTACACATTCTTTTCTGTCCATCCTGACGTAGTGCAGTATATAACATTGACATTATTTTTAGAGAGCTGTGGCATGCAGTCAGTACGTGCTGTCATGTTCCACGTTGGTTCCATTCACTTTGGTTCCCCGTATGTGTGAATCTGTAGCCCTGTTTAACGGGAGGTGGGTCCTGCATCCACAACGGCTGGCTTTTCGCTCGTTAGCTGTCACTCAGCAGTCAGAGCTCGAAACACTTTATCGCAACTATGTACGGACATTTCAGGACTGATCGTGGTTTGGTGCCAAACATGAAGTGCAGGACAGTATTGCTCAGCACTTCACTGTACAATATATTAGAACCTAGCGTACAAAACAGAAATGACAGGTTTGCAGGAAACAAACCTTGTCTTAAACAAGTTTCTATGCACATACCATGTGTAAATGACTGCAAATTGCCAGGGAAACAGTGAGCTGAGAGTAATGTCTGGGTTTCACAGATGCAGAACAGACCAATAACCTGATGTAGTGCAACATTAACAAAATTGTTAGCAGTGGTGCGAATTTATTGATATAACAGGGAGTGGAGAGCAGAGCCATGTGTCACTCTGGTCTCAGAACCCTGATGCCGACTGCTATTCTTAGCCTCCTTGGTCTGTCTCTTCCATCCCCTTTCTGCTCCCGTCGTAGCGAACGCCTGTCCCTGCATCACTTGGGGCTGCAGCCAGCAAACCCATACCGCACTTGTCCAGGTAGCGAGCAGGAGAACTGTAGATTTGCGTTACTGTTTAGAAAAGGGGTAATTTCACGGTATTTGTGGAGCGTCAGTGCCCCTGCGCCATGTTAATCCCACAGTGATTTCCCCCATGCTGCGTCTGGCTATGGAAGAGCTGGGAAGTGGGGGGGGGGGTGAAGCCTCGTCTCCAGAAGGTGCCATTTTGAGTTTGCTGAGAGTTCCTGTGTACGATTCCCTTATTGGCGTTTGCCCTCTGCCAACAGACTGGTAAACATCTGATTATGTGAGATTACTGGGGAGGATGGTGCTTAGCTCAGAGTGTGGGGAAGCCCTCCTGCTGGCACATCATCATAAGGAGCCAGACATCTGCCTCAGCAGGCCTTGGCGGCGGCCATCTTGTCACCTTCTTCTCCTCCCATTTACATCCTTATCTGCTGGATTGGTAGAGTACCCCAGCCTCGGAGAGAATCATCTGCTTGCCTGCAGTCCTCACACAGACTGTTTTTGAATAAGAGGGACCCATTTTCTTGTTGGTGAGCGAATCTGAAAATTGCTTAAGGAACAGCAGGGGAATTTATGACTAGTGACAGTTCGACTTGGGCACGGCGGGCATTCCGTAATTCTGCTATCAAAGCATCTGGCTCCGTGTTTTGCAGCCATATCAAAGGAAGAGCATGTGTCAATTGGGAAATCTTATTATTGGGGCTTTCTGAATTGCCGCAGCATCAGAAATTAAGCTCTGCATGGATGAGAAAATTCGGTCTTAAGCAGTATTACATTCTGTTGGACCTCGGCTGTGAGTGAGACGTTCTTCGAGGGAAGACAGACTAGACGTGTCGTCAGGCGGGCAAAATCTTTGCGTTGGGGGGCTTGAATGAGGGTTTACTCTAACCTTATTGATGTGTTCTGAAGGCTTTTCATCCCATGTTTGTGGTGGCCATGTTTAAGTGACATCATTCCTTTAGGAGAATTTCAGAAGAGCTTAATTCCTCTGATATGAAGCTCAGTATGGAAAAGCATAAACCTTTTAAATTCTTAAGACTTAAGTACGTAATTAAGCTGCATTTAATGGTATTTCTGTGTGTAATTGGTTTGCATATCAACTTCAGTTCAGTTCTAAACCTTTCCAAAGGACACTTATCAGTTATTACAATAGAATATCCAGTATAAGCTCCTTTTAGAGACATTTTCAGTCTGCAGTTTGGGGTGAAAGTAACCTTCTGAAAATCTTTCGGTACCAACATTCATTAATTAATAAGCATGATGTGAAAACAGGCGATTAACAGAACTGAAGCTCTGATCGCTGCCTTTTACACAGCTGTCTGTGAGGTGCCAGGCCCAGTTTTGCCAGAGCCACTAGGATGAATAGGGGGATTTAAACAAACGCAGCCATCCTTGTACAATTGTGGTTTTCTATTAATGCACAAATAGGGATTTGCACTCTCTGGGAATGCAGGCCGAAACCTGGAGTCTAACGCTGCATGTTTCTGGATAATTATGGTGAGGTAACAAGCTGCATGCTTGACAAATATGACTGGCTAAGCCCAGTGATTGGTATAAATCAGCATATATTTTAGTTCTGACTGCAGAAGCGTAACTCCATTACATAATGTGCTGAAATGGAAAAATGGGCCCGTTGTAAATCATGAAACTTATCTATGAATAAAAACTTGGCCCCATTTCTGGGTGCATTGGAATAACAGAAGTTATATTGCAATATGTAACAGTAATATATGGTTCTGGTTACTGTGCTTGGACCTCTTGGTGCTGGTGTGGCTAATGTAGTTATCCTGTGGGTGAGTGATGTTCCTCAGTTTGTCCGTTTGGGTCTCCGGTTCTAACGGCAGGATGGTAGCAGAGCCCGGTCATGTGACCGCCTTCATGCCTCCTGGTGTATTTTTGCATGCAGACAGCAGTACAGCACACGCACAGTGCTGAAGCTGACTGGGCCGTGGATAGAGAGACGAGGCACAAGAGACTGAGACGTGAATTCGATCCTGCAGCGTTTTTTAACGCTCCCCGAAGCAGGGCTAGCAGCTGGGTTGTGTTCCTAGGTGAACTGAGGACTGAGTCGGTAGTAATTGCTACATCTTATGCTATTTACTTTGTGCTGTGGAGCAGTTTCGTAGTGTTATATGGAGGGGGGGTGCTTTGGCTAGAGGAATGATTTGTTCACGCTTCTAAGCACAAAGTTAAATTCATCCATCCATTCGTCCATCCATCCTCCAACTGCTCAAGGATGTGGACTGTCTGGGGTCCTCGAAGACTGGGTTGAGAAACACTATCTTGAGGAGTTTTTAAACACACATCCTGTTTACCTGAGTTATCCCAGTATACACTGCTGCAGCTCGATGCATGGGGTCATTTCAGCAAATCAGAAAATATGGTACAAGACTTAATTATATTGATTTACTTCTAGTGAACTTCTTTGACAGTTATTGGTCAGGCGAGAGACTTCGCTGGTACTTGGTTCTGTTTTTCCTCAGCGCTGCTTTGCCTGCATTCATCGTTAAACGGACTTGGTCTTAATTGTGCATTACTTACATGCAGGACGGATATCGATGGCGTCGTTTTCTGTTCTCCTTCATTAGCTCCAGATAGTCTGATGGTTTTGTTTACGTCCTCTTGTCTTGGAAGAAAAAAAAAAGCGCAGAACTCATATATCGCAGTAATTGTTTTAATTAATCTACCGATGCTTCATGGAGATTTTAAGAACTATGCATTAGCCTGACATAAATGGATTTCTTGGGGGCTATGGATAGGAGACATTTCAGAGGAGTGGGTTTTGCGTGAAACTGCCCTCATTTAATTCCGCGTGTTTTTATCCGGGTGAAAATGTGCCCGGTCATTAGTTTGGTTTATGGGGACCATAGTAGCCGAGTGCCAGAGGTCAGGGACCTTCAACTTGAAGGTTGCTGATTCAGGCCCTCGGTTGTTGTATTATTCAGTAGGTTACTTCAGCTCAGGTATCTTAGTAAAACACCAAGTTGGGTGAATCTGCATCTGTGAACCAGTATAACAAATAGCGTTTTTCTGACGTTCGTGTCTCCCGCCGACAGCGCCTCCCCTACAGCTTGCGTGCGTCAGGGTGCGTGAGGAGAGCCCATGTGCGAAGGGATCATCCCGTATGAGGCACAGAGCCACGGAAAGCTGGCGGCCAGGAGCCCAGGGAGTAAATCATGTTATAGGTGTCTCACATGAGACTGGAGCATTAGAGGACGGCATGTAAAAGCCTCATCTGCCTGTAAATAACACCGTTGCCGATGAAAAGTGACTGTAAAATCCTAATTTTATTCATAGAATGTGTGACAGAATTTCAGTGCGTTGCATAATAACAGACATATTATTTTTTTACGATCACGGGGCGTCCTCGTGATGCTGAGAGTCTCGAGCCTGGCGCGGATACTTTATGTACAGTGTGCACCAATGGCAAGAGCTCCAGTGATCACATGATGTCAGGATCAGCTCCGACCAAGGGAGGCAGGCCTGGTGCCGGCTGTCAGGTGCTGGAACTGCACCCCTGGAGGACTAACGGGTCTTTGGTCAGTGGGGGTGTTTTACCACCACTCAAAAAACACATCTGTTTGGGGCCCCCTGTTGGACACAATAGGCACTACAGAAAATGTTAAATAAATATCTTCATTATTTAGGAGTCGCTGGGGCAGCAGGTTCTGCTAACCAGCGGTCTGACTCTACTTGCTAGCTGTTTGTTTAGTTTGGGGATGACTTGTGAGTGGGACCCAAGAGGCAACAAGCCTGGCACCACAGTACCTACGACGGTATCGGACCAGAATCCGACATTGCAGAGAACACTGGACCTCGATTCAGAGACCGTTAAAGACGGGTCAAACCCAAAGGCAAACTGAACTGAAGAGAAGGAGGACCTCTGTGTCCGTCAGTTGGACGGAGGTGGTGAGGGATACGACAGCCCATTAAGATGAGGGATGATTAAAAAACTGGCTCCATTTGGAAACCAGTAATGAACCAGTGGCTGTGTTTCTCGGATTCCTGTGTCTCCACTGGGCCTGATCCAGGCGAATCGGCCAGCGAGCCGCTGAATCTACGAGTAAGATGAGACTGGAGGTAAAACCTCGGAGCATTCCTGCCAGGACGATGGGATTTCATCCTGAACTTCAGCAGGGGCCTCTGGCCCGGCAACAGCAGTGGGTTGTAGGCTGAACTGCAAATACATTCTCTTTATTTTATTAACAGGAACTGCATCTCTTCCCCTGAAAAATCATCGGTCACTGGCATACGCTGCAGTAGTGTTTTCCTTTTAAGTTTCACCGTTGAGAGTGTGGTACAGGGACTACAAGAGCTCTTTTTCCCAGACGGTGTGGAGCTTTCTGTCGGGCATGGTTACACTCCTCACGACTACATCAGTTATTTGTTTCCTGAAATATTCAGTGAGCTGAAAGCATTCGGAGAATGCGTCCGTATTCTGAGTAAACAGGCATGAGGCGCCGCCGGCCATTTGTGTGGTGGACGGGGGGCTGAGAGTCTCTGGAGTTTCCCGCGTCGTGCAGCAGCGGTAGGGAACCACTAAAGACGTGTGAGTGGAGGACACATGTCCTGCTCCCGGCTCATCGTTAATGGAACCCACAGGTGGCCAATCAGGACGGTTATAACACTTTATCATCCTCATCATCATCTGGAGGGTGAGGCACGGCCCCTAAAGGAGGACCCATACCTCAACCACAGACAAATGTCGATCTTCGCCCACAGGCAAGACTCTCCGCCATGCCAGGATGTCCTTGAAAATGACCTCAGATCTTCTGACACCAGTTGTGGCTGGGGGGAGCGTCATGTCGGTGGATAGCTCCAAGCACACAGGCCGGCTCCGTGGGCTGGATTTTATCACCTCGATAACCTAGCTGACGTCTTGGCCAAATGGCCACCTGCAATGTAAGTTTTTGTAGCTCTGCAGGAAAGTGCATTCCCGCAATAAAAACGTGCACCGTCGTGTTACATCTGAAGATGCATCTCGCAGACGCTGATCCACACAGCTGCGTTCACTGCAAATAAATATCAGGCCAGAGAGAGAAGCATAAATCAGCCTTAACGTGGTTTGTAGGCCACAGATTGTGTACCTTGAAAGATATTAATACCGTATCAAAGACAGCTGAGTCTCGGGGAAACGAAGCACATTTTCAATCGCTTAATGCCTCTTACGATGGATGGCTCGATTTCTCCTCCTTGAACTTAATAAATCTATTCTTTTATTTTTTTCAATCAATCATTCATAAGGTTTCATTTGTTAACGTGTCGACGTTGGTCTGTGGTAATCTGCGTGGTTCCGACGTGAATGTAGCCACGGAGCCGTGATGCTGTTACCGTGGGGACACACAGATGATGATGTAATCGCTCCTGAACTTTGGCAGGAGAGCGTGCACCTGTTCGTTCCTGGCGGACTGAGACAGGATGCCGGGTTTTGGGGTTTCAAGGGGGGGTGGGGGGGGTGTATGATGGTCAGGTGCCAAAAAGGGGTCAAATTGCACTTGAATCAAAATGGGTACCATTTCTGGACCATTTGGCTCACCTAGAAAAAAATGGCTGATAAATGGAAAAATGTGGCCATTCTTCTAGACAGGACACTTTAGCAAAAACTTTTTCTCAGGATGACAGTGCTTGATGAAAAAAACCTAATGGACTACAGAAAGCGTGGTGGAATATCCACACAGCCTGTAATTTTTCACCGAAGAGTCATGTACAAAGTGGCTCCAGTCGTGTCATTTTTATTTTTATTTTTTCTCGTCTCGGTTAAAACAAACACAATGACGGGTTTTTATCTGGCTGACAAGGCATCCCGTGATTCGTGCAGGCCCGCCTGCCTCTTTACACCTGGCTGCGTCAAATCGATGAACTAAAGCACTTTCAGGGCCAAAGAAAAGACGGAGAGAAAGAAAGGATTTATTGGGGGTGTCACTGAACATCACGGCCGGCCCCGGGCCACTTTCTCTTTTATGTTTGACCTTATTTTGACAAATGCCAACTGTAGACCTGGCACCGCTCGTTCGTGCTTGGGCAGGCTGCGTGGCATTCATTTAAGCAGCAGTTATCCCACACCAGTGCACTGTGCTAATGTCAAGTTTTGTTGCCGTGTAATTTTAAAGACTTGCCCTGCTTGTCATCTTCCGTCCACCAGAAACAAAACAAAAAAATATGCTGAATGATGTTTTTCACATTTGTTTCTTTTGGTAACGTGTCATCATAATGGTATATCAAGCTAGCAGACATCGTGTGTCCAGTGGATGTGTGATTATTAATTCTTTTACTTAGATCGCATTATGAAGTTCCAGTTCGCTCGTCAATACAAGTCAAGGGTACCGTGGAGATTTTGGGCCCCATGTAAGCATGTTGGGTCCCCAACCCACACCAATCCACTTCAGTTCTAAATATTTCAGGCCCCCTATCACCCCTTGGAATCATCCTAACCCCTCCCTCCTTCACAGCACCCCTGTTACTAGTTACTTGATTTGCCTTGGAAAGTTTGTGTCCCAGTTTCCCACGAGCAGTGCTGTTGTGTGCCACCCCTGTCACGCCCTAATCTTAGCCGTCCTGCTGTTGCTGCCACCTGGCCCCTGTGCAGGACAATTATGCAACGTGTGTGTGTGTGGGGGGGGGGATTTGCCTCCTTTCAATTCCCTTTCATCCCCAACAGTCAAAACACACAGTTTATTTTTTGCCGTCTGCCAACCTTGGTCCAGTTCTCTCCTGCATGGCACCTCAGCGCACTTTCAATGGGTCGTTCCCATGTGCCGCCGTCTTGGACAAAAGCCCGCTCAGCAGTTCTGGCGAAGCCAGTGTGCCATGCATTTAGCTGTGGAGAATTACTGGCCCCCTACACCCAGCGTAAAAAAGTTTTCTTCAGCTACCTCCTGGGGGTCAAGTGGTTGTCTATGCTGCCCAGTTTGTGGCCTCAAATTAACCAAAACCTTCTGTCCTTCACACCCAACAGTGAAGCAGCCCAAAAAGTTCTGCAAGTCCCCCCCCCCCCGCCCCCAGACGGCTGCCCTAGACCGATTGCATATACCTGCAAATGAGAAAAATGCAAAAGACAGCAGGAGACTTTAAATCTCAGCATATGAATTATCCATGGTGTATTCAGGAGTCCCAAAGTCTGGAACAGGGAACCTGAAACTCAGCAGCGATGTCCCAGAGCAAATTTCTTGGGACATTAACAGCGGTATCATTTGTTTGGTTCATGCAGCCGTGTACAGTAAAAGCCTTTTACTTTCTTTTAAATAATGTTATAGACACGTGATGCTGATATAATAACTTTCTATGCATCACAAGATGACTAACGGGGTAGAATGGTGCTCTGAAGCTTCACTGTCCTTCCCTTTGGACTGAACGGTGCTTCACATTTCAGGCTGCAGTTTCTGGCAGTATATTGTCTAGTTTCAGGTCTTTGACCCACAGGATTTTGTGATGGGGGAGCAGTCCCTGGTGCTGCTGGGAGTTCTCTCTCCCACCCAAATCCTGGGAGCCATATATTTTTTGTTATCATGCATCTTGACTAGACGGCTTGCCTTTGCCATCCCAGCCTTCCACTTTCCTGGTTCACTAGGACACAACGTGAACGAGTCAGTGTTTTTGACCATACTTCACCATCACATGCTCGTGAAAATCTTAGTAAGAAGGACTGCTGTCCTTCACTAGTGCCTCCACTGTTGCTTTAATAAAGTCCAATACTGTGTGGAATTGTGATTGTGGTTATTAAGAGTAACTAAATACCAAAGAAATGACCAGTTTCTTCCAGGCCTGTAACCCACATCCACGTGAAGCTAATGACATCCCGAAGTGTTGCTCATTTCACCCTCGCCGTGTTCGGGATTGAGTGGCAGTTGGCCTGGCCGGCAGAGAAGGCCGCCTTGGTGTGAAAGGCAGTGAAACGAGGAATGTCGGCCTGTCCAGCTTCTCAGTCTGCCCTGGGCATGGATGTGTCACTCCCCATCACCGCTTTCATTAATGATAAATTCACCTCCACGAGTTCCGCTGCGTGGTGCCTCACATTGCACCCGGAGGGATGACAGAAATGAATGTTAGCGTCATGCCCCCCGTCCGTCACACAAGAGATGGTATAGGACAGGGGGACACAGTCACATGGCCTGTGAGATCAGCACCTGAGGAGTCGTTAATGGGTCCTAGCTAGGAGACGGAGTCCACAGACATGAGCGGAACCCCTCTTGAGGAACCACACCGTAGCTTCATGACATCACTGCCAGAGTTTCTCCTCATTGCGGCCCCCTGAGGCCTGGTACCCCTTCACTGAGTTGGACGAAGGCCAAAGGTATATCGATCAGAGCGCTTGATGAGAAACATTTGAAGGCAGCATTTCTGCACCAAATCCTGATGGTGCCGTTACATAATTCATCTCAGCTAAATGCCAAAATTGTAATCAGCTTTTAAGAAGTCTCTTTTAAGAAGACCTTCAAGGCCAAACTAATCCTTCCACAGCAGTTGAACATTTAACTGTAAATATCAATTCAAGTTTGGAAGCATAAATTCTCCCAGTGCTGCTCCTGCAAAGCTCCTGTTCTGCTAGCGGAGGAGGTTAAGAATGGTGCGCTGGCACTGGATTGTCCCTCTAAAGCGCTGGAGTTTTTGGAGCAGAAGTAATGGGTCTGGCGAAGAGTCCTGCTGCAGAAATACCCTGCGGTTGTTACCTTCGTTGTGGAATCGGGGCAGCGTCCTTGTTGGCGATGGGGGGGAGCTGATCTCAGATCAGATGCTTTTTCCCTTCCTCATCCACACTTTGAGGGGCTGGTTTGCAGGGTGTGGTCCGTTACACCTCGGTGTACCTGTGCGGTCTGCGTTGCCCTTGACTACGAGAGCTTCCTGCTTCTGTTAGACTGTCCTATAGCGGGCCCAAGGTGGCGATCCAGAGAGCATGGCTGCCAGGGCGCTGGGGATACCGGGCTGTTCCGGAAGGTTCTGCTGGCTTCCAAGCAGCGTGGGCGTGCACACCTCAAAGTAAACCAGGAAGGTCTTCCTGTGCTGCGTTTCATAATAATGCTTTTATTGACGACCTACACGTCCCCTTGCGGCACTACCCCAATCCCCCCAACCACACACACACACACACACACAGTCCTGTGATGCTGATCCCCCCCAATTTAAACCCAGAACGGAGCCCTACCTGAGACCATGTCTTTTTCCGCTCGGCGGGCCAGAGGTGCGTAAATGAAGTTGAACGCGGCTGTGTGCGCGCTGGGCTGTGTAAAGCGGGATACAGTGGGGGTGCACCAGTGGCAGACAAAGGCGCATTGTTGTGTCCCTGTAAGGCGGGAGGACGTACTCCTCAGTCCGCAGCCCCGTTTAACCCCGGCTGCAGCCGTCTGGAGCAGAGTCCGTCGCACACGTGAATCCAGGCCGCCGCAAAAACTGCTGTCTACCGCTGACCCCCTCCTCGCTTCCCGTTGAACCTGCATCACAAATCGCTGCATAGTGAGGAGTCAGGACTGAAAAAAACAGCTAATTAAACAGTACAGGACCTGTGAATCTGCCCCCCCAACACGCATCCCAGCAAAAGCTCCTGCTCTGCTCAGACCGCGTGCTCTCTGATTGGCACAGTGGCTTAGATCCAATTACTTATGTTTCGTGGCAGGCAGATAATGTAATAATGAAAAATTTAAGGGGCTCGCCCGGCCGAGAGCACTTCAGCGGGCTCTCTTGATCAGCGTGGGGGCCAGTTAATTACCGCGTAGCGCGCCTCGCGGAGTCTGGGCGTGCATAACAGAACATGCCGCCGTCGTGAAGGACGCCTTTCCCCCACATGCCCCAACAGGCTCTGAACACGAACACCGATGCTAGCTGGTGCCTCACGCTGACCGCTGGCGTGCACATTTAGCAGGAAGCGGGGGGTGGGGTGGGTTTGAGAATGTTCCGGCACGCCTTTGGATGTTTGAGTACATCACACCGTTAAGAACGTTGACAAAAATATCGATATTCCAGGTATTCCAGTTGCAGATACAGGTGCTGCCTGTAGGGGTCGCTGCCCTGATGAAGGTTAATTGACTGAGTGCAAGTGGGTATTAAACCTGCCGGTTTCTGGAATGCCAGCCTTGTTACTGCCCATCTCACTACAGTATTGGCATCTCTATGGTTATGCACTGGAGGGACAAAGTGTTGATAAAATTATTTTTCCACCAGGTGGCGCTAAACTCAATGGCCCATTCTGTACCAGGGGATTTTCTCAGCATAACTGTACAGTTTCAGTGCTCTTTAATGCAGGGGATTGCAGTATTTTACAGCAAACATCCATTTATGGTTATGGAATATATTTAATGTACTGAACTTTGAAAAGACTTGCTATTATAACAAAAGCCATTTATTAGAAAAGAGCCACTGCTTTGAAAACAACCAAAACCATGAATATGAATTTGTTTCTCTTTGAATGTTTTGGTTTTTCCAGACATGAAAGGTTTGGATTTGAATTGTGGGGAAATTTAAGCCATAAGTTATCTGAGATTAGTGTGAAGCGCTGTTCCTGAGAGGGCCTCCTGTGTTACACAGCAGATCGAATTGTGTTTATCTCATTCTGAAGAAGTTTGACTACAGAACTGCTTATGCATGGCAATAAGTAAGCACTTTGGCAGCCATTTTGACAAGTGGAATTTAAGTTGACTGTGTGTTTATGAAGCCGTTGCACCATTCCGGTCTACCACGGGCGTCAGCAGCTCAATAATAATTGAGGACACCGTTTCTCTATGCCTGGATTGCTGTGTAATAAGCTTTGAATTAGCTGCTAAGTGCTAAAGATCACCATAGCGAGCGCCGGGCAGGTGAGCTGCGGAGGGTGACCGTGTCGCTTGTGATAATTGCTCGTCACCACTGGGGGCCACGGGGCGTGTCTGAGGGGGAATGGCAGCATAAGGCTGGGGAGGGGATACAGCTGTTCATTAAATGGGCCACGACCGGGAGATTGGACCTGGAGCGGGACCGGATCCTCTGTATTCCAGAGCGCCAAGCTGATATCATTAGAGGCTTGGGGGGGAAAAAAACAGCTCATTAAATGCTAAATGACATTCTCTCAGGGACAAACATCTTTAATTACTGTGAATTTAAATGTTTACTTAAAGTGTAGAATGTTGCTGCTATCCCCTGCCCCCCCCCCCCCCCCGCATTGATGGGGTGGGGGTTTATGTACTGTCAGCAGGGATGGGTTTGTTGATTTTAGGGGCCTCATTCAAAGTCACCTGCTCTCCCCCCCCCCCAGATGTTTCAAGAACTAACTAGTAAGCACGTCAGAAGGTCGTAGCTAGCTGGTTAGCAGACCATGCTGCTTCAGCATCTCCTAAATAAGGAGTGCTTATTCAATATTCAGTGTAGTGACTGTTTCTGGCCAACAGGGGGCCCCTTATCTTCAGGGGGCCCACACAAATGCTTGGTTTGAGGGCCACTGACTGTCAGTATGAATGGCGAGCTGAAACAGGAAACAAAGCCCAGCCCCCCCCCCCCCCCCAGCGTGCCGTTTGGCTCTGACATCGCCGATAAGCTTGTCCGTGAACTCGGTGCCCCCCTTTTCCCTGACCCCCCAAGGAGCATGCGGTATCGCGACGGTCCGTCTCCATGGCGATGTGACATCCCCCCCCGCACCGTCTGCAGGTGGCGTGTGCATCGCGCAGTCCCTGAAGATCCCCAGAGAACCCAAGCAGGGCGAGTTTGACAAGATAATTCTGCGACTGCTCGAGACCTCCAGCGCCCGCACCGTCATCATGTTTGCTAATGAGGATGATATCAGGTAAGGTGAACCCCCCCCCACCCCACCCAGGGCTCCACCGCGTCTGGGTGCTGCCGTTCAGTGCAAAACCTCTGATCCTCAGACCCGCTACGGTTCCGCCAGGCCTGGAACAAACGCACTAGGCTGGATCCAGCGGAGCCCATGCCGGGAGTGTCGCGTCTGTATTCGCGAGGCACACAAACTGAGTTTAATTATTATCCCCTCTAATCACAGGAAGGTAATTGGTGAGTTGCTGAGACGTGCCAGACTGGGGGGGAGGGGGGGTAGCGCATTAATCTTCAGATGGTTATATAACTAAATGTCAAAGGTGGGGTTTGAGAAGCAATGACATGGGGCAGGAGCATAGAGGGTGTGTGTGTGTGTGTGTGTGTGTGTGTGTGTGTATGTGTGTGTGTGTGTGTGTGTGTCTGTGTGTGTGTGTGTGTGTCTGAGTGTGTGTGTGTGTGTGCGGTAGATGGCTCACACACTCCGTTCTATCTTCCTCAGGCGGATCCTTGATGCTGCCAAACGCAACAATCAGACGGGTCACTTCCTGTGGGTGGGCTCTGACAGCTGGGGCTCGAAGATCTCCCCAGTCATCCAGCAGGAGAGGGTGGCCGAGGGGGCCGTGACCATCCTCCCTAAGCGGGCATCTGTGGACGGTACGTAGCATGGGGGGGGGGGGTGTGGAGGGTGTAACTTGGCTCCTCTCTTGGCCTGTGAATCCCACGTCTCTGTGTCGTAAGAACCTGTCTCGCCTTTTCCTGATGAGACCTATTTATATATGAGTGCCGGTTAGATAAGAAAGGAGGGGGATTAAGGAGAGAGGGCTAAGGAGAGGGAGAGAGGAGTGCACAGAGAGGAAGAAGGAGAGGAGTGAGGAGAAGGGAGAGGAGAGAGGAGTGAAGAGAAAGGGGAGAGAGGAGTAAGGAGAGGGGAGGGGAGAGAGGAGTGAGGAGAGTGAGGAGTGGAGTGAGGACAGTGTGAGGAGAGGGGAGGGAGGAGTGAGGAGTCAAGAGAAGGAGAAGGGAGATGGAGAGAAGAATGAGGAGAGAGGAGTGAGGAGACAGAAGAGGGAGGGTATTAAAGAGAGGGAGAGAGGAGTAAGGAGAGGAGAGCGGGTGGGAGGCGCGGCGGCTCGGTGCTCCACATTGTGTCTCTTTGGGAGTCTTTGATGGGCCCAGCAGAGCTCCATGCTCCTGATGCTTTTGCTGATCTTCCGTTGATTTTCTCTCCAATGAGTCTCCTCACAAGTGTGCAGTGGAGCACAGCTGCAGGAGGATTTCAGCCCCCTTAAGATCAACACTAGTGGGGGGGGGGATGGGGAGCTTAGCCGGGGGATTCCCTCCGCGCCGCCGGGGAGGCTGGCTTCCTCTTAAACAGGATTAACCCCAGTGGCTGTACACCGCTGATAGCATTGACTGGAGAGCCGCAGAGCCAGGGATGGGAACCAGGACAAAGTGTCTCTTTATTCAAAGAGTTCTGTGAGACGGTGTCTCTAGATACATTAAAGGCAGCTCCGGATAACACATCACCTACAGCAGGATATTAAGTATGCAAATGAGCCAGACTTTACTTTTCATGTTGTGTTCATGGCCAGAGTCTCCACTGTGTCTAGGAATGGACAGACTGAACGGAATGGAATGTTCCGGATGGACTTGGTGGCATGTTACCGGGGGAGCCTGTGATTAACTGTACTTTTATGGGGGGGGGGGTATGGGGGCTTTACAGGGGAAAGTGTTCTCGGCCACTCTGAAGCACAGTAACTGTACGGCCCCCCCCCCCACAGCATTTGACAGGTACTTCAGAAGCCGATCCTTATCCAACAATAGGAGGAACGTGTGGTTTGCGGAATTCTGGGAGGAGAATTTCAACTGCAGGCTGGGATCGCACGGCAGACGGCCTGGAATCCTGAAGAAATGCACAGGTGTGTCTGCCGCTGGCCTGTCTGACCTGTCCTGCTTCTGATTGGTTGATATTGCTGCCGACTCAAACCTGATTGGGTCGAGGGTCACATGACCCCTGTGCTTGGCATTCTGTCGCTGGATGTTCATTTCGTGGTTACAGGAATGATGTGTGAAGTGCCGCAAGAACCAGAGTTAGGGCCTGATATCTGTTGCCTAATTTTCAAGAAGGGGAGAATCCATAGTACCTTTGTGCTAAAACAAAAAAAACGAAATTCCTTCAATACCGAACAAGCTGTAATACTGGTGTGGCTGTGAGCCGTTTAAATTGTCTTCAGATGCAGTCATCTGCTATGGGAAACAGTGGGCTGTCATATAGTGAATCTTCCAGAAGTTATGGCACAACGGATGCCAGTTATGACACGCAGAGCCCAGCCTGTCGGGGGGGCAGATTCACCCTCGTTTAGGGAAGTAAACACCAGAGGAGGGTCCCTCGTGTGAGCAGTTAGCGTGTCGGAGCCGTGTGAGGTGGACGGCCCCTCGCCGCAGCAGGAGAAGCACGCTCTCCGAGATCCCCGTCTCCCGGGCGCTGCACGGCCTACACAGTCTGCTGACAGCGGGGAGGGGGGGGGGGGAT
>JAODLC010000065.1:35295083-35309867 GCA_026781145.1 Hippopotamyrus pictus | reverse complement strand
TCTCCTCCTCCACTTCCTTCCCCGCCCCCCCCTTATCTCTGCCTCCTACCTCACCTCAGCCTCTTCCTCTGCCTCCTACCCCGCCCCTGCCCCTCCCCATTAATTCAGTGAGTGGCTGGAATGCCCAATCTGTCCTCGCTAATCATCTTAATCAGTTATCCTTGGAATCCCTGTACTGTGCCACTCTGAGAAGCAAGACTTCAAAAGCCACCGTCAGTCACTTCCTGTCAGTTTATTTATTAAGTCCCAATGACGCAGTCCAGTGGTGACACCGCCCACTGATTTCCCTCTCGTGGCTGCATTTGTTTACTGTGAGGGGCTGTCCCAACACAGTGACTTCTGCGATTTCTGCCATGACCTCATTTTGAAGACACGCCCCCACGGCGATCTGTCTTCAGGAGGGAACAAGCATCCTGTGCCTAAACAAGGCTGCGCCGATCCTTAGAGTCCACGGGACAGCCCTGAATTTCATTCGCGGGTAGCTATTAATTCCGCTTTGAAGTGCGTATTGATTGAGAGCTCGCTGAACTTGTTAATTCTCTTTGCTGCTCCCTTTCTTTATCTTGTGTTGCCTGAAGGCCGTGGAGTGAATCAGGGAAAACAAAGAAAAGCCAAATATAAAATATCCTGCAGCGGAACTTAAACTTGAATGATCGTGCTGGAAGAATAAATGGGCATGGACAGAAAAAAGAAAGAAAATACATATCACGCGGAAATAGTTATTAAAAAACAATGCTAAAATGACTAAGACAGGTGGCGAAGGATTTAATTTCTACACGATCCTCTATAGGTTTTGCTGATGCAGTTTTACCGGAGTATTTTAAAATTAGAACTGGCCATTAACTGGATAAAAAAGGCATTGCTGTAACTTGAATATATGCTGTTTGTCATTAAATATTTTACTATGTGCTGCTGGTTTGCTGTGGTGCCATATTTTAATGCACAGGATATTTTAATACATGATTTTGCATCTTCCAACCATTCCAGAGAGCTGTTTAATCAGATTTTATGGCTGATTAAATTCATGATGTTGTACATGGCGTAGCTTTGGTGCTTGTGTGCTGGAGTGCCGCCTTTGTGTGTGTGTGTGTGTGTATGTGCCTGCTTGTGTGTGTGTGTGTGTGTGTGTGCCTGCTTGTGTGTGTGTGTGTGTGTGTGTTTTTATGTTCTTATTTTTATGAAAATTTTCTTGGAACAAAAATGATGCTGTAGAGATGTCTCCACAAAACACACTTCATTAGATTCAGTAGGTACTAGGAATCGTTAAGTGCTTTAAAATGAGACCTAATGAAAATAAATATGACGAATGTGTGTGTGCAGTGTTAGTTTCTTAAGGTAATGTTACTGTAAGGATTAGGATTTTTTTCATTTCCCAGAATCCTGGTTGACACGAGTAACCAAAACACACGCAATAACGTATGTCTCTGATTGGTCCTTCACTGCAGCTCCACCCACCTTTACACTCTGTGCCTGCGATGTCTCTGCTTCTCACTCAGGGCTGGAGAAGGTGGGCAGGGACTCCATCTACGAGCAGGAGGGCAAGGTGCAGTTCGTGATGGATGCCGTGTACGCCATGGCGCACGCACTGAACCGCATGCACCGCGAACTGTGCTCCGGCTACCCAGGGCTGTGTCCCCGCATGGCCAACGTCGACGGCAAGGAGCTGCTCGCCCACATCCGGGCCGTCAACTTCAACGGTAACCGAGTCCCCCATTCTGCATGCGTTTTCCCAGTCATTAAAAACAAAAAGCCAACGGCCCCTTGTGACTGCTGATGCTTGGGAAGGATGCTAATACTTAGGATGCTAGTAATGTAGCGGTCATACTCAAAGACTCACTGTAATCAAAGCTTACTGTTCTTTGGTTGAGTAAATCGCTGAATCACCCCAGTGAATTCTACTGCCGGTTGGGTTTAAGTGTATCATCTAACAATAAAAGAATGATAATCACAAGTGTAGGGATTCCTGTCAGTATTCTGAATAAACCTGGGACTTAGCTCTTCATGAAGATTCCCCTCCTACGTGGTCTCTTTGTGGCGATTCCCCTCCTGCATGGTCTCTTCGGGTCGATTCCCCTCCTGCGTGGTCTCTTCGTAAAGATTCCCCTCTTGCGCGGTTTCTTCGTGACGATTCCCCTCCTGTGCGGTCTCTTTGGGTCGATTCCCCTCCTGCGCGGTCTCTTCGTGTCGATTCCCCTCCTGCGCGGTCTCTTCGTAAAGATTCCCCTCCTGCGCGGTCTCTTCGTGGCGATTCCCCTCCTGCGCGGTCTCTTCGTGTCGATTCCCCTCCTGCGCGGTCTCTTCGTGACGATTCTCCTCCTGCGCGGTCTCTTCGTGACGATTCCCCTCCTGCGTGGTCTCTTCGTGTCGATTCCCCTCCTGCGTGGTCTCTTCGTGACGATTCCCCTCCTGCGTGGTCTCTTTGTGACGATTCCCCTCCTGTGTGGTCTCTTTGTGACAATTCCCCTTCTACTTCCTCATGCTTCTTCTTCCTCATCTCCCTACCGCCATCCTCTTTATCCATTCCTGTCACTTCCTGTAATTTAGACCTGTGTCTTCTCTGCTTCTACATTATTAATCCTTCCCTACCTCCCTCCCCATCCGATGGCACACTTGCACTCTTTGTTTTTACACTTTCCTCCCTCTTTCATGTTTCCCCTGCCTTCTATCTCCTCTTGCTGGTGTGTTTTTTCCTTCTGAACGTAGCTGCGGACTCAGATGATGTTGACTCTTGATTTGCGAATGTCTTGTCTGTTGTTCCGACTGTTCTCCAAAATAAGCAAAAGAACAACAACATTAACCTTTGATGATCGAAAATCAGTATTCGTTTTTGTTTGGAGATTGTACCTGTCATGTTTCATAGTTCTTACCAGCTGCTCTGGATTTTAGCTTGTATGAGTGCATTCCATATGCATTTTTTGATTTTGATTTCTGAGCCTCTTTTCGAACCCGTCCGTTTCCCTTAGACATGCAGGTAACATTGACCCCGCTTCCAACAGTAACGCTAAGAGTGTGGAGGTCTGCTGGCTTTCCTGGTGCTTCCGAACCTAAGGGTTTCGGCATGTGGACAGTTTTGAGTAGATGTTCTAACCACTTATCTATTCACGAGGGTCCTACCACAGGCAGCACGGGCCAAAGCAGAGGAGAACAGGAGTTCATGGCAGGGTGCACACACAGTCGCACGCCATGGGCAGCTGAGAAATGCCAGCTCACCCAACTAGATGGTTCTGCGCTTTGGGAGCAAACCTGATTACTGGGGGTAACTCTCACAAACTCAGGGAGAATGTGCAAACCACAGGGGGGAAAAGGCCATGGCCCTCTGAACCATGTGGTGCTAGAAGAACATCCAGTGGATGGTATTTAACTGATAGGAACACTACAAATCGGATGGTTTTCTCAGGATCAGCTTGGGATTGCAGCCTTCCTATCCAATTAGCTGCAGAACTGCAAGATATTAGCCTGCATCACCAATGGCAAAAACACTCAATGCTCAAAAAAAACTTACAGCCTCTGTATAGGATTTTTGCTTAGGTTTAGCTGAACAAGCAAGATATGAACTTCTCCTTGCAGAATGGGGGCAGACATGAATGTGTGTGTGTGTGACTGTGTATGAGTGTATGACAGAGAGAGAGAGAGAGAGAGAAAGAGAGAGGGAGAGAGTGCCGTGACGTTGATCCCATGAGATACCTCTCTCTTCCAGGAGTGTCGTGGGTTAGACATCTCGCCATAGTCATCAATGTTCTGCTTTTAGGTGTCTGGTCTCTATCGAGGGGAGTAGTGGCTCCGGGGGGCAGGAATCTATACCAATCAGACATTCCTTAATGAAGATGGAGAAAGCCAATGGCTGCCCCTCCCAACTCAGGATAGTGTAAAAAAAAAATCAATTCTGACCATCTTCAGTGTGAAGAGCTTCCATATTGAACAGGGTGTGTTAGATGATTCCCTTTGCCTTTTCTGGTTGCCTGTGGCAGGGCGGTGGGGGGTGGCGAGGACCCCCTCCCCATGATGTCCCTGTCCCTGACAGGTCGGCATATGCTCCATCCTCCTACCCTCAGGCAGTAAGGTTACTCAGCAGCAGAGCAGGCTATTAGTATGGACAATTTGCACATTTATGCTTTTTATATTTTATAGTTTTATTTACTATTTTATTTATCTATTTTTATATTCTTATTGCTATTACCCACTACAGACAGCTCTCATTTCATCGCCTGCATCTGCTGCTGTTTGCTGTACTGTTGTGCATTTGATAAATAAACTTTGATTTGATGTGATTTGATGTGATGTGATGAGATGTGATCCTCACAGCTGCAGCTTACTCAGCCGGGACCGGGGAAACAGGCCCAGGGGTGGGGGCAGAGCACAACCATGCTGCAGGGAGTTTGCCGGATTCACCTCCCCTCTGCCGACTTGTTTACGGTTCACCGTCGGGATCTGGTCCGTTTCAATACTTAGTAACGCTGTTCGGGTTCAACAGCAACTCCCGCTGCAACAGTCCAGCTCTTTAATTACAGGCTTTTCCATAATTGTTCGCAATTGCATATTATCAGTGCTCCGGTTTTTGATGCCACAAATGATAAAATAGAATTTGAAATGCAACGGAATGCCAATCAATAAATAATGCATTTTATACATCATCTTGGGAGAACTCAAGGAGGCTGATATTTCGGCCTAGATCCAATTGTGAGATAATTCGACTTCCCCTTGCAGTAGAAAATGCCTCTTTTATCCTGACATTTAGCGGGAACCGTTTCAAAAAGAACCTTCTCCCTGTGGTGCCACTCCACCGTCCACCTACGCACACCGTCCCGTTTCGGAGCTCATACCCGAGGTGTTGGTTAGCCGATCGCGCCTCAGCGGGGCAGACGGGACACTACAGAGAAGTATGATTTGTTAGCCTCACGTAAAATTACCGTGTTAACGTTTAAGGCCAGAGTAGTCACGTTTACGTTATTCTTATCTTCCTCTCTACACCGTTGTAAATCGGTGCTATAACCCTGTTAATTAATACATTGATATTAATGGTTACGCTAGTGGAACTGATGGTGCGTAATGCGAGATAAAACATCAAAAAATAAGTGGCTCGCTTCCGTATAATGTGATCCAATTGGCTGTTGTGAGTCTTTCTCGGGATAGGCTGGCTTAGAGGCCTACAGATAAGAGCCTTTTTTATTTCTGACCCTCCACATTTTTCTGCTGCTTGGACTATTATGGGATGCCAGAATTAAATGCTTTCATCTTGTTCCCGTTGGATCATGGCCATTGAGGTGGCACAGTAGGTTGCTCTATCCTCACACCAGCTGCCTGTGGACCCAATTTGCACCCACTGTTCTGTGAGTGGGGGGGAGTCTCCCAGTGTTTCTGTGAGTGGGGGGGGGGGGGAGTCTCCCAGTGTTTCTGTGAGGTCCCCCTGGGTACTTTGGAGTCTTCCCACTGCCTAGAATCATGGTTTAAGTGAATTGTTACGTATGCGTGTGTGTCCAGATATTCATTACATTGCGGGGACCAAATATCCCCACGATGTGTTAAAAACCTGTTATTTTGACATGATATTTGGGGATCATTTTTTGATCTCGACAAGGGGAAGCTGGATTTTATAAAAACCTGTGACTGTAATCAAAAAACTAAAATGCCCATAGTCTTGTATTTTGTTTGGTGACTTATGGCTAAACTCAGGGCTGGGTAGGGGTGTCATTGTTGGGATTAGGGCTATGCCCATAATGTCTGTGTGTGTGTGTGTGTCTGCCTGTGTGTGCGTGCGTGCTCTGAGATGGAGTGGCTTCCCATCCAGGGCTTCCAATACCCTATGGCTCTAGAGACAGACCCCAGGCTCCCCTCACCTCTATGTCACATAAGTGCTTATGCCAAATGGATGGGTTATAGGCCTAACATTTTTTTTATATGCTGTAGTTTTATTGTCCTGGTCTGGCGAAAACATCCATTTGACCAGCGAGAATTACCAGTGCATTCCATCTGGCGATTTAAGCAGAACGATGCTTTATCTCGGCCCAAACCACGTCCATTTCTACCATGCCGGTGATGGATCACGTCCTGGGAACAAATTGCAGTAATTTTGGGGTTCAGAAACGCATTAAATGTGATTCAGAAAAGACGTGGTTTGGGCAATTTTGCCATTAGCTGTTATTTTTCCCAGAGTCCTCTTACACTAAGCATGGCGTTGCATCAGTTGAGTGTTTTATGTACGAAGCCATCACTGCTCACACTACCTCTTCACGGGACGTTTTCCCGGCCAACGTGCGGACGGCGTGGGCGGTGTGCTCTTCCTGGGACGATCCGTTTAGTCCCCGTGATTCATTTGCATAAATTACTGGTTGCTGGAATAAATCAACACGCCCCCTTTCCTTTATCCCTGGCATGAGGCAGAGTGCCATAGTGAAACTCAGTCTTCCCTTAGTGGGATGTGCATTCGAACCAGACACCAGCTCACTGGGTGTGATGGCAAAGATTTTCTCAACACTTATATTTAATATTAGATAGTTCTGAACCAATATATGAGTGAGTGTGCCAGTCGTTACTTAATTATCCACTGCAGCCCCCCCCCCCCCTCCACTTTAGAGTCATAAACATGCTTTTATTACTGCACTGATTTCTGAGCATCAAGCAGAAGTCCCAGCCGAAATGTTTATTTAACAGATATTTTTTTGTTCTGTCTTGGGTTACTAACCGCAGACCATCATTTACACTGGTATGAATTTTGGTGCCTTTAAGTAATTTGCAGTGCATTACTGAGGTTCTGACTATTGCAAGACGGCTGTAATTATTAAAAGAGCAATCAGAGGCTGAACGCGTGCATGAGTAGGTAGATCAGTTAAATAGCTAAGGTATCTGTGCTTCTTGTTATCTCTCGTGAGTCTGACTCGGGAGTTAGTGTGCTTTGGTTTGTCTCACAGAACAACAGGATGGATACCCTCTGGGCATGGTGCTGTAGGGTGTGGAGGCCATCGATTGTAGCATTACTGCCGTTTGGGTACAATTTGGCCGTGGCTGGGACTCTGTGGTGGGGCTGCAGGAAGCCAGAGGCTCCCCTGCCATACCACTGTCCACAAGAGTGTAACAGCAACAATGGAAGACTCTCACATATCCCTGACATTTTCCCACCCCTGGCTTTAGAGGACGATTGATTATTTTCCAGCCTCGCTGTCGGGGGTTTGGGGCAGACAGGGAAATAAAAAGGAGAATTCCCTTGGTCATCAAGAGCGGCAGACCAAGACCAGCTTGTATCATCTCACTAAAACCGTCTTCTTTTGTTTCCCTGTCTGATGGGAACGCTAATGTTGCCCAGAAAATGCCGTTCCTGCTTCTGAGCTATACTGTTTGTTGTTCTGTTTGCTTTGTTAACTTCATTGTCCTGTGATCTACATGTGCCGCTTCATGAAAGCAGCAGATCCTGTTCAGTATCCTAATGGATGTTTTTGAGAACCACTGGAGGAAAAACACTAATGCTCTTCTGCTGTAATTCTATAGTGATACCTAATAGTGGAATATTATGTAGTGAAATGCCCATTAAGTGTCGGTCAGACAAGTGAACAAGTCAAGCTGTGGTCAGGCCCCTTAGCTCCCCTTAGACACGCTGTCTTTCTCTGTTAAAAGGTGTTGAGTGCTGAAGAATTTTTTCACATGATCTTTCCTCAGTTCCTACCATTACACTTCTCATTTTCTCTTTGTCTCGCTTAGCCTGCTAATCAGAGTCGATATCCAGTGGGCGATCGTAGGTTGACGTTCCTAGGTCCTTGTAGCTGGCTAGTTTCCCTCATCAGACACGAAGAGTTCAAAGCTTTGTGCCACGCCAAGGGAACACTGGCTGACTTATTTGTACTTCAGCCAAAACAACTCAATTACAAAGCAGAACATCCACATGGCTGACAAGTAACAACTGCAGATAACGGCTAAATGAATTTAATAATGTAGGTGTACAAAGCCTCTGGCTCTTGCTTCTCTGACCCGGAGGAAAATATCCCACTTGTGCCTCTCTGTCTACTCCTGGCCACCGTTCAAACACATTTTTGGTGCTTCTCATTGAGGTTTATGTGACTTACCAGAGGATGGACATGCCTGCAGTGAATGTTCCTGAAAACCATCCTGTTTCAGGCAAGTGGCCAATGGAGCCAATTTACTTGAGCTACTTCATGCATAGTTTAGATTCTGCGGCCGGGTGGGAGCACAAATGCATAGTCAATGGTTGGTGCAGGAGCGCAAGTCCCAGTGAGGGAGTTTTTATTCTATAAAACCTGAGATGCATCAGAAGTAGGGTGGTAACTGGTGGAAAGACTGATCAGGATGATGGTTAGGTGACGCAGTTCTGGGATCCCGAGGTTGTGGAGAAGACTGGCTCATTTCATGTGGAAGTGACAGTGCTGATTGACAGTGGGCCATCTGTGGCGGAAAAAAGCCAAGGTAGGAAATAAATGAAAAAGGGAGAATTTGAAATTAATGAGGCTGGTGATATCGAGTTTGATGCCTTGGCACGAAGAAGTTGTAAAATTCTAAGAATGCTGAAAGTAGCAGTGGGTGTGATCAGTAGCTTCTAGCTATCTGGAGTTATGGGTGTGGCTCTGTGGCCGAGTGTCGGCCAGCTGCCCAAATTGTAGTTCCTGAAGTTTTGACAGGTGGCCACTGTTTGAGGTCCATTGGTTGGAGCAGTGAGCGTGCGTGGGTCCTGGAGGCACCGTCATGTTCTGTTTCCCGAGGTCTAGACCACCTTCTCCAGCTGACCCTCCTTAGCCTGACAGGGGTGCCGCCAAGGTTGAATGGAAGGGATGAATACAGATACCAATACTTCCCAGTCAGCCAGAGGGAGGCACATAGCTGGGTTTTTGTTGTCAGTCGGAGGGTGTCCTTGACGCAAGTGATTTTCTCCTGTAATTTCAGGGGGGCTTTTTCAATTCAACACTGCGGGTAGTACAGTTCTTGTAGTCCAAGATGGTGTTCTTTTGGGTTGATGGTGAGCATTCTCTGCAACTGTGTTCTACCCAACTTTCCACACAGCAACATCATCTAGAATGGCAGTTACATTACAACCGGTGGGCCCCACGCAGCCCAAATGGGAGGACTGTGTACTAAAGTCCACTGAGAGTACTGAACACAGTTTTCTGCTGGGCTGCTGGACTTGGTGGCACCTGCCAAGAGCCCTTGGTGATGGTGGAGATGTATCGGATTTGCCCTAAGACTTTCTATTAGCTTGCTTGGCCCTAGAAAGAGGAAAACAGAGGCACTTCTTTCAATCTATAGAAATTGTTGCAAAAGTGAAGGGTGCCATCTTGTTTGGGGACCTAACAATCAGGCTGGACCAAGGGCTGCAGGTCTTCTGAATTATTACCATTTGCAACTTCTACTGGATCGCTTCCTCAGTGGCATGACATTATGCTTCTGGAACCAAAAGAGCCATTGTTGTACAATGACTTAGGACAAGGTACGAATGTTATGGTAAGCGACGTAACCAGGGACAGTGGAGAACATGTCCTGGTACTGGTCCAGTTCTTATACCAGGTGCTTCTGGGGTGTGAGATGCTCCCCGACATTGAATTCCTCCTGTGCTGGCAGCTTTTGCTTCCAGGGAACCCCAGATAGATAATATTGGAACTGGCTCTATCCACCTCTTAAGCTAGTTAACATGTTTGACTCGTTTAGTTTGTCGTCATCCCAGCAAGCTGGCCTAGTAATTCACCAGCTGCACCATGGCACATGGACTATGACAAGTGGCCACAAATTTGCAGGTTGTGGTTGGGATGAGGACACTAGCTGGAACTCACTCGGTTTGGCCAGCCACTTGTACAGTGGCTGAGGGGCTTGCTGGGATTCCTCCAAATGTTTCATCTGGCTACCATGTGAATTGCTCCTGGAATCCAGTTTTTTTTGTCCCGTCTGTGTTTACTGGTGAGGGGGTTGGGTTTCCTATGCTTCCTTGACAGTATTTAGCAGCCTGTGTAGTACAGCCTGTGTAGTAAACAGAGGTCCACAGATGTTTTATGTGAAGCAACCTGTGCAGGTTGGTGCATTGGTGATGGCGTTGTAGGTGATTTTCCTCAAGGACATGATCTTCAGACACCAGTTGGTGTACTCCACTGGTACCAAACTGCATATGTCCCCTGGCTGGCATTGTCCCTATACAATGCATTCGGAGTGCTCCTTGGGCCATGGCACTAGGGGGATGCTAGTGATTCCTGGGGGAACTTCTTGGAGTTCTGAACCTCTGCTTCCATGTCTGGCCAGTGGAACCTGGTACACTGCTGAGGGGCAGCCAACCTTTTTGGGGCATACCCTGGTGGTAGGATGCCAAGCTGAACCAGATTGATGATTTCCTGAATTCAGAGCAGGCTCTCTCCCTGTCCATTTAGGGTACATCCAACCAGCTAGGTTTCGGTGTTCCTAGTAGGGTCCTGACTCCCAGGTCTTAGACATCAGCTCATCACAGGGCCAATCTGTTAACTTGAACCCCATAGCTAAAGTTCCTTCTCAGCCTTGCTGCTCCATGGAAGCTCAAGAGATGTGGAGTTGGCCTCCCTCTGGAGCTGTACTGCTCTCTTTCTGCAGCTGTGGAGCAAGTAGCACCCATACTTTACACGATTCCCGTAAGCTCATAGGAAGTTGTGGGAGCCATCTGCTTGATCATGAGCTATAATACATGGGACAGTACTTGTGTGTAGCGTTCCATCAGCACTGGCTCCACCACCTGCCCGAGCCTTAGTCAGCTCTGTGTCATCCATAACGGTATGGGCTTCTGGGTCGTGTGAGGCAGCAACGTGATGCACTTACACCAATGGAAATCCTGCACCACTTTAGCAGCGGATTGACCCATCCAGCAGAGGGATTCCAAGTTCAAGGTGCAGAGATTTGTGGATTCTCTTGTTGGAATGCATGAACGTGATGATCCATTCCTCAGGGTTCCAGCCTCCATATTCTGCCACGACTTGAAGCTCTTGGTATGTGTCTTTGTGCTGTCAGCCGCCATGAGGAGTCTGCGTGCACTTCTAAGTTCGTCTGGCAAGGGGATCCTCTTCGCCGTGGCCGACCATTGCCTCGTCACTGCCTCCGTGGGGGGGCCATGTGCTGCACAACAGAGGCTGTTTGTTGCTCCAGGAATCTGGCCCATACTTCCATCTCAGCGCAGCAAGGTTCCTACGACACAGACAGAGCGACGGCTTAAATTGACAACGGGCAGCTTGTGAACAGTTGCAAGTACCTGCGTGCTCCACCGGTGTAGCGGGTCGTGCACGTAAATGTGCACGGGGTGCGATGGGTGTCCTGGTGAGGCAGTTTTTATTGAGTCACATTCGGGTGGAGCTGGTGGGTAAGCGGAGGGAAAGGCAGGCGGGGCTGAGGTTGAGTGACAGATCTGAGACCCTGGGGTTGCTAGAGATGACTGCTAGAGTTTCTGCTCCTTGCCATGTGCGTCTAAAATGAAGCGAGTGAGAGAGCCGTGAATGACAGTGGGGTGTCGGCGAATCGAACAGTCGATAAGGTGAAAACCAGAGGAAAGGGGGGGTTTTAAATAGGCTCAGGATCACAAAGAAAGTTGAGTTGATGATCACTGGTGACTCAGTAGGTAATATCGGGGTCAGTCTGCTGGTGCTGGGAGAGGGGAGGCAGCTGGTGTGGATGGCCTGCTGTCCAGAGCATATCTTACAAAGTCACAGACAGAGCCATCGTGAAGTATTTCCCAGCTCTGCCTGGGTATCTCACCGCTCATAGTGTGTTACAATATTACAGCTATTATCTATGAAATATGTACAGCATAGAAAATGTTTAATTTATCTGAAGCTTCCAGGGGGAGAAAAAAAAAAACTTTTTTGTGGCTTTAATGTCTTTAGTGATTAAATGTGTAATTTTAAGTTCTGGCATTGCTTATTACACGGCCTTTCTTCAAAACGCGGGGCTTTGAAGTGTCTTGTGGTCTGTCCGTATGGGGCATTGCATGATGAACCTCCGCTCCACCTCATCAGCATTAGCCTGTCAATCCAGATTGTGGGATATATATATAAAAAGCTCATGCCAGGAAGCTTCCAGCACCAGCAAAGCTGGCAGGGTGACATGTACTGGGTCTCTGTGGTCACATGGCTGTTTGGCAGCTGTGATGATACGTCTTTAGTAGAGGTGATGATACACCGTTTAACATATTCGTATCAGCCAATATGAGTCAATATTGCTGGCCGGTATTTAGACTTCATTCAATATTCAAGGTTAGCGGCACGAAAGCTAATGACATAACCGCTACAATAATGGAGACAATTCCATTGGACGATCAACCACTTTCCATAGTGGAAGACGAGGGAATTTGCCGGGTCATTCGGCACTTAGAGCAGAGCCACGCTGAAATCTCCCCAGTTGGCACTGCATTGCTGATATCTAACCGCCTGTACTGTGTGATGTGGTTTCCACACACATTATACGATATCTTAATAAGTAGCGTTGCAAACATCAGCCTCACTACAGATTTGTGTAGCTCAGGGGCTAGCCAGTTATCAGTTATTTTTTAATATCAAAGAAAAATAAATCAAGTTATCAGTATCGGCCAGAATTCTTTGAACCTGTTTGGTAAAGTCTGTTAATATCAGGCTGGTCATGCTCGTTCTGTTAATTTATAATGTTAAATTAAATGTACATTCAATGTAACTTGTATGCAAAACTCAAGTATATTCAAATTTAATACGAACCAGTGATAATTAAGCGTAGATGAGGGGCACCTAATGAATGAAGAATATTATCAATACAGTGGGTGTCGGACCCCCCCCCATGCACTGCGATGGTCTCAAATGGAGAAACGATCAATACTCCCAAACTTAATTGAATAAACTGGAAATCTCAGGCCACAGTTAGCCTGACTTAATGCGGCTCATGTCTGCCCCACGAAGCTAGCGCGGGCAGATTAATAGGGCATTAAGCTCCCCAGTAAAGATTATACACGCCTCCTTTGTCTGTGGTAACATTAATAATTCGAGCCGTTAAGCTAATCAGCCAGGAGGAACCTGTTGTTATTGGCGGCGGGGTGGAAGGGCTGTAGCTGAGGACACGTCAGCCCTCGTTCAGGAGGCTAGTCAGGCTGTGCACGCATCACCGCCTCAGGGACACAGGTAACGATTCCCCGATAAAGGAAAGGCAGGGCGCACATTATGGCTCTACATCCCATCTTGCACACTGACAGCATGGCTCCAGGGGGCGCTCTCACTGCCGTTCACAGCCGTGGGAACTGGGAGCGCCGACTGGAGAACCAGCTGCAGCTCTGCTTCCGCATCTGGACACCGGTGTCGCTCTTCTTCTTTCTTTCTCGGCGAAATGCTTTTAAAGAACAGGCTTCCCCTTGGAATTAAGGAGAAGTAAACAGAGTTCATTCCGGGGTCAAATTGTCCCCTGTGATTCTACAGCCCTGCCCCTCCCCCTCGCCCTTAAGTCTTATTGCTACACCGTACTGGAACTAAATCCTGCACCTTGCAAGCATCCTCACACCTCTCCTCCGTCACACTTGTGTTCTGCACACTTCCTTGTTCTTTATTATTCATTTATCTCTCCCCTGGATGACACTGGGAGTGTGAACGAGGTCCCAAGCATGCACAGATTCTGCAGGTGTGAATGCAAGCCGCAGTCTTTCTGGCGCAGGCATTGCAGGTGTGTCTGCGGTCCCCGTGAAGTTCTGTGATCCCCCCCCCCCCCCACAGGAAATTCAGGTCCCATTTCTGTGTCTGTACAGGCTGTCAGGATGGGACAAAGCTTTGTAGGATTGCTCTTCACACCATGCTGATTATCTGGTTATTACCACGTGCGTTGTCGGGATAAAAGCACGTTCTCTTTCATTCAGTCGATTCACATTTCCCAAACTCAAGTAATTATTGCAAACATGATAATGTTATGAATGCACTTCCAAGTGCATAAAGATTGCCAATTATTTTTTTCAAATCATTTACAGTGTGGCGTTGATAAATTCATAGGACGGCATTTAAAAATAACCCGAGAAAAATGTACAAGTATTCCCATATGTGAGACAGTGCTGTTTTATTCATTTTAGAGCACATCTCATCCAATCTGGTCTCAAATAAGACACAGACAAATGTGCTGGAATGGACCTTTCCTATTAACCTGGCTGCACACGGCGCACAGGGGCTCGGAGGGACACCGCCGCCCTGCAGGCGGGGGCGGGCGATGACCGTGGGAGTTCCTTTCTGCCTCTAATTAACACCCCTGTGTGAGGTGGGAGGGGGTGGAGGTGTGCCCCCCTCCTTTAATTTGCAGCTTCACACCCCCGCTTGCAGCCACACTCAGGGTTCAGAGGTAGGGGGGGTATAACGGCTTTACGCAGCGTCCCGGGCGAATCCAGGTAAATTTATCACCAGCGGCAGAAAATGGAGGTTCTCCACCATCTCATTCCTTCAGCAATCCCGGATGGCACTCCTGAGAACCGTGGTTCCTCTGTTCCTGGACAGCAGTCCATAGAACCGTGGTTCCTCTCTCAGGAACGCCCCATCCTACCTTCCACACCGTGGGCTCGCCGGGCGGGAATTTTAATAATGCGAGACTTTCTCCAGATGTGTATTTGCAATTATCCCGTGCCTTTTGAGGTGCCTGCCTCTCCCATCCCTCTCCCCTGCCCCCACTATCCACGCAGCTCCTGAAATATTCGATCCGAGCGATTCTGAAGTGTAGAGATACGCCACAACGTTGGCATAATGGCTGTGGGGGTGGCAGGAGGTGGCTGTGGGATAATTGTGTTTTGTGGAGATCGCCGCTGTGGAAATGACACTAGAGAGTATCACTGTGACCCCTCCCCCCCACTCCCCAACA
>JAODLC010000065.1:35238276-35251740 GCA_026781145.1 Hippopotamyrus pictus | reverse complement strand
TTTAAATAAATTACATAAATGTTCTAACAGTACACGTAAGTTAGTGGTTTATTTATTGTTAGTTACTGTAATGTTGCTCTGCTTTATTTGGTTAATCGTCCAGTCTGTGAAGAAGACGTTCAAGTAAGAATTGCACTGTACTCTGTACATGACAATAAAAACTTTGAATCCTTGAAATATATGTATTTTATCTTTTTCCTGGCAGCTATATTTTAACACAGAGCCACTATACACAATAGTTTTATTCACTGCTAACAGTGTGTATCAGGAGTTGGTTATTGTAAACGAAGTAATGTGCATGCAGGTGATATTTGTATAGATTTATCTACACCTTTCTGGCAGCGCTGCCATTGCAGTCAGGTCTCGCAGACTACGAGGAGTAGAAGTTGTCCGACTTAACTGGCCGCAGTCAGTTTACAACAACAACAAATTTATTTTTGTATAGCGCATTATCACAACATTACGTCGTCTCAAAGCGCATATACTCCACCCCTGCAGCCGCTGGAAGATCGCGCTCCGTCGCGTCAGCTGCAGACAGGCCTAGCCCAAGTCGAACGCACCCATTTCTTTTTTAAGGGAGGATGGGCAAAATTACAACGTTGTCGGTGATTGGCTGTTGTGCTGGCGTTCAGTAAACCTCTGTTCGATAGGCCATCAAGTTGTCTGTCTCCGCGCATTCTCTAAAACGGAGCAAACTTAGTTGGTCGAGTTTTATTGTCTCAAGACAGCGAGACCAAGACAGGAGGGTTCCGAGACCAAGACAAGACCAAGACAATAGCCCGTTGAGACCGTGACAAGACCAAGACAGCGTAAAACTGGTCTCGAGACCGGTCTCGAGACATCCAACTCTAGGTCACATGACTTAACACCTTAGATGTCAGAATCTCTTTTGTCGAGACTTGCTTGCTGTCGGAAGATGTTGCTCCTGCTCAGCCCCCCTCCCCCCGGACCCTGACCTATCCGTAGCGGCGTTTAGGGGCGGCGTGCGTCCCGTACCAAACAGGCGGCTATGCAACGTCGCCTCGTGGCATCATCAAATGAAAAGACACAGCGACCATCGATGAAGCTGAACCTCTCCTGTCTCTTTTAACGCTCAGCTTTCCGATACGTAACATTGAATTTCGCTGTAGATGCCCCCCCCCCGTTTGCTCTCGCCTGCCGTGTAAAACTGTCAACCTGTGCCGCATGTTTAAAGGCGGCTTCCTCCAAAGTTCACATTTTTTATTTCCCAGCCAGATATTTCTTTTTTAACACAGACTGGCAGAGCAGGTCTTGTGCGCCCCAAAGAATGGGCTTTGATTAGACCTTGGCTTTCCAATCCACTATTTTTGATAAATTATAAACGCGTCAGTCAGACTTGCCCCCTGTCCAAGCTCATTTAAACATAACAGCACTGAGTCCATCTTATTTTTTCCTTTTGAATGCAGAGCACACCCCCCCCACAAAAAACATTAACATTAATATAGAGTATAGAAGGCAACCCAATGAATATTTTCTTCACTATACGCTATTGATTTTGATGGCATTATTCAACCTGTTGCCCCTGCAGTTTTAATACAATAACAGCGTATATAATGAAAAAAAGATTGCATATAGCACGTCTCTTCTGTGTGTATATTCGGGGTGGAGGGGGTGAGACTGGTGCTGAATATTTCCGCCGTTATGAACAATGACGCGGCTCATATAGAAGCCGATGCAAAGCGGCAGAACATTGGACCTCCTCCCGCTTTTTCAGCTCCGCGCTGCTCCCGACCCGCCACATAATGCCCACCTCGACCGCGGCCCGTAATGGCGTTCCCCTCCAGTCGCCGCGCTCCCCCTTTTCACGCCGTGCCATTTCTCTAATTGGAAACCGCGACTAATGGCCGAAATTGTGGCCCATGCGGCGGGAGCGACGTACCTCATTTTCTGATCTGCTGGCTGAATGGTCCCCCCCCCCCCTCACCGCCATTACGGTGCCGTCCCAGCGACGGACCTAAGTGGAGCTCGAAACGTGTCCCTAATGGATATTCCATGTCCGCGCTCTCCGGTTATTACGAGATGAATTATTAATTTGCCTGTGCATCAGCGTCGGTCCGCGCTGCTGGGGAGTGCTGTCAGTCTGGACGTCTGCCTCTGCATCCGCCCCCCCCCCCCCCCAACTGGCATGTGGGGGTGGCGCTGATCACCTGCCCTTTTTGCACGGACGATTGAAAGTGCCCCCTTTTTAAATTTGGGTCAGACTGGTGTAATTGCTGGAGATGGCTGTCACCTTCAGACACCGGGTCCCGACTCAAACCTCTCACTCGCACCTGATCCCAAACCTTCGTCTCCCATTTGCCAGCTCACACACATCACAAACTCCGTCAAACACTGTATTACTCTATCGCTTTCCAAACGCGTGCCTCAGCCACGGGCCTGGAACGGCAGACTGGCTCCCACCCGTTATTTAGACACCTCTCCTGGTCATGACTGCGGGGTCACGCACGCGGTGTGCGGGGTGATGCTGGTCGTCTTCTCCCATATCCCATCATGCTCTGCTTTGACACAAACACACGCATATAGAAGTGGCTGGGGCTCAGAGGTCAGGTTCTGGCCATTTACCCTGAGGGTCCTTTTGGATGCTTATGAGGCTTACTCATGGTTCCTGTTAGAGTTGCTACCTGCCCTGTATTTCACAGGATTATCCCATATAGAAAAATGAAATTCTGTGTCCTGTTTTGAACCGATACACATGTGATTTGACCTCTACTCTGCGGACTTTATCATGCGGGACTTGACATCCCTTATTTCTTGACTTACTAGCTAGCTGCTGCTTTTGCTCTGTTAAGGGCGGGACTTGAACCGGCGACCTTCTGATCGCAGAAGCCCAACCTGAGCCACCCACCGCCCCCTGCTTCCCACCCTGCCGATTCCATCCGCCCTGCCGACGGGCGTCAAACACGCTTGGCTTTTCTTATGTTCTTACCCCGTCGTAATTAGCGAGGACTAAGCCCGTGAAACGTGAAGCGGCGGCTCATCCGTCACATGGCGGGGACCTACCATCTTGTCTAGGTCACAATCTCCCATGTTAGCCTTGCGTGACGTTCAGATGAAGGAGCGTATTTATGAGCACAGTAAAAATAATGGCGACTTAACGTCAGCTTGGATCACATGCTTCAACCGGTTTTGAAATGGGTTTTTAAAAATCCTGTTTACCCACCATAGCATGGTCGCGCTGTGTTTGTCTGTGTAGTATAAATAACTGGATCGTTATAGATTTTGTCGTGGGTATGAGTGAAAATGGACATTGTCCGTCCTGTCAGCGCGGTTACGCCGTTGAAGGCAGAAAGAACTGCCCGGTGACATTAAGGTGCCTCCGGGGGGGGCAGTGACACCTGCCACTCTGTGATTGATGCCTTTCCAGAATGAGCCTGCACCGTCCAATCAGATGGCACGTTCAGGCTCATTTCTCTCATGGTTCCTGATAGTTTTGGAGAAACAGTTTCTAAAGCAGTCAAAACAAAAAAGAAGGTGGAGATTTAAGACGCCGTGTTTATGTTAAATCTATCCTTGGGTTTCTTGTTTTTAGTTACTAATGTCTTTGTGTAGGTTTCGCTGACAGGTTGAAGTTAACTTTTTCTGCTGTGTTTCAGCAAGCCAGGTTTTCCCTGACTTTCATCTGTATAAACCAAAGCTGTCAAGCTGTGATGATCGTTGACGTTATTTGTGATAATTTTCAGTAGTTGTTTGGCAAAAAAAAAAAAGAAATCTTTAGCAGTGAAATTTCGCAAATAATGTTTCAAGAGTTACAGTTCTTTGCATTGTTTAACCAGAAAAGTTCTTACCAGTTATTTTCAAATCCACGCCTGTAGATTTCTTTTATAATATAATATAATAATAAAAGGAGCCTTTCAAAGACGAAGCGCAGAGGTGGTCAGGCTCTGGTTAGGAGGGCCACCTGTCGGTCTGCTGCATGTCTATTGAACAAACTCGTCTCCTTGGGGGGTGTTTGACCCTTTTGAGTTCCTCTCTAACGGCTGGGAAAATTTCCTACATGGTCTTGAAGTCGGAAAGACGGTTACTGGGGGTATTTGAGGGATCGAAGAGCCTGGATGCAGACGCCTTGGTTTTTATCGACGTGTTTGTAGACCACCCCGCCCTTCCTCGACGTGCCTTCTTCCCGCTTCCTGCCCCCAGCTCCCCTCCCCCGCTTGGCCCAATCTAAGACCTCAGATTTTCTGCTTATCTTTCTTCTGGCCTCCTTCGCTCCCGGCAGCCGCTTCCTCCTCTCCTCCTCCCTCCCACACTATTGTCATCCTCCTGCCTCCCTCCTCTTTCATGCCGCTGACGCAGTCCCCTCTGCCTCCACCGCTACCCGCCCGCTCGCACTTGCTGCCACATGTGCTCTCGCCTGTGATCCTGTCCGCATCCCTGCATTCCTCTGAGTTCCTTTTTTCCGAGGTACTCACCTTTCCAGAACCTCTTGTCTATTTTTTTTGCCAGTGTTTTTCTCCTCACTGTCAGGAGGAGAGCGAGAGGAACATCTGACTGCTCTGGTGAATCTGCTTGATTTCAGATGCCCTCGCCTCTATATGTGTAACACGCTCCTTCCTCTGACACTCCAGTCAGTGTTCCCAAGTTTAATGGGGTCCTCGCACCCGTTACTCACCATTTGAACCAGGAATTTGTATGGGGCCGTTGAGGTTTGGGCGCCCCCTGTTGGCCACAAACAGTAACTACATTAAAGGGGCCCCAAAGTGACCTTTTCAGAAATATCAGACCCACCCGTGCTCACGGCAAATCATAAATGCTTATGTTCTAATCTGCAGATGACCTGTATCCTGCGTCAGCCTCCATGAGTAACGGTGGCGTTGGCCCACCTATCGTACTGCACCTCATCTCAGAATCCTATCATCGCACTTTTTTTTAGCATTGTTCTGACCCCCGTCAGGCGTGACAAAGCTGGGGCCCTCCGTGTCGCTGCCACTTCTGGGCGCGCAGCAGGATTCCATTACCGGGCCTCGATGGAGAACCATCTGTCATCTCATCGCCTGTTGAGAAATGCGAATTGCTCTGTCTTTTTAGGAGACCTCAATTTTGCTAAGCGAATCAAGAGTACAAGAGATCATTTTCCCCTCACTGTAGCGTCCTTGGTTCAGTCGCTCTCCGCTTGAGACTGCCTACACTCTTATTGTATGGAAGAATTGTCTATTGGAACAGGCAAACATTCTTTTTAATGTTTTTCTTTTTTTTCTAACACCGCGTGTCTTATAACTGTATGGTGCTTGGACTGTACTAACCTTTGTCAACTTTGGGAATCTTTTGAGACTCGTAATTCTCAGGCTGATGACCTTCAAAGATCTCCTGCACATCTGTAGACAGTACAGACCTCTAGGGTTTGGCGCTCGAACCTCACCTCTGCCGGTTGTGTTGGGAGTATGCTGGTTCTCGCTCTGTTGTATGGCATTCCTCCTGATACTCTGTTTTCCTAGTGCAATAAAAACAACCTAGACTGATTGGTGTGTGTGTGTGTTTGTGTGTGTGTCTTTGTGCCCTGACATGGATTGCCTTCTAGCCTTGTGCCCCATACTGACTCGGATAGGCTCTAAACCCTCTGTGATACCGAGATAAGAGGTTGGAAGATGAACGGATTTATGGAAGCGAAATCCCACTTTGCTGTAATTTGTAGCAAGAACACTGGAGAACAAAGAGAGATTGTGAGACTGCTGACTGCTCAGTATTCAGGTTTGCTGTAAGAGTAGGTGGTGCGGCACATCTCCACCGCAGTGGCTTATAGCACGCCTCGCTGCCCTTCACACAAGGTTCCCCTGGTGCCTCTGATGTTCTCACGATGTTTCATAAAGCTCGTGTTTTGGGCTCTGAAGCATTTAAAAATTGGAGCAAAGTTTTGACACGAAGCTTCTCGCAGCTCTGGTTTTGATGGTGGTGCATCAGAAGAGCATCTATTTTCATGATTCTACTAAAGAGTAATTAGCTGGGGTTCGAGCAGCCATCCAGCCCCCCCGCTTCTCCTGTCATGATCAACACTCAGGTCTTGGCTACCTTTCCATGAGAATCTCCTACGCAGCCCAGAGTCAGCGCGATCCCTCAAGAACCTCCAAGCCACCGTCGCACATCTCATACAAGCCTCGGCATACCATACAGCTGCAAAACATAAAGAGAGCTCAGAGGTGGACATTTCAGGTCCAGAAAGTAAAAATCCAAACCAGGATTTTGTTTCAACCAACCAGTTAAGTACTTTGTGACTGTGACTTTTTATGCTCAACTGGTTGGCTGAAACAAAATCCTGGTTTGGATTTTTACTTTCTGGACCTGAAATGTCCACCTCTGACAGAGCTACATCAGCACTGCAGCCCGATTCAGCGGGAAGCTGGCTGCGTCTGCCTTTTGGAGTAAGCTGTGTCGTACCGTGGCTCTAATATGCATTTAACCAAACCAAGGCTGAACGCTAACTGGACACCCGGGCTGCCCCTCCAAACAGCCAATCATGTGGCTGTAGCTAAATACCTACAGCATGCAATCGGTCAAGATATTCGCGAGCTATGTGGCTAAGTGTTGGAATGGGTAAGACACATGTGTGAGGCCATTTCGATCACGGCGTGATTGTTGACACCCTGCATGCTGCTTCCAGTATCTTCAAAACAGCCGCAGTCCTGGTATTTTCACGCAATGCAGTGTCTAGAGTTTACAGGGAACATCCAGTCAAAGGCATTTCTGTGGCTGAAAATACCTTGTTAATGAGAGAGGTCAGAGGAGAATGGGCAGACTCATTAAAGCTAACAGCAAGACCACAAGTGCAAAAATAACAGCTCAATACAAGAATTATCTGCTGGAAGCTTCTGTGACTGCAGTTCCTGTACCCTTGAAGTGTTTCTGGAGGCAAAAGTTTGTCCTTCCCAGTGCTAGCTAGCTGTAATGAAGTACCAACTCGGTGTACAAACATGGCAGAAGAACCAGGCTCCCTGCAAACCAACCATTACGTTATAGAGCTAATTATGATACATTTATAAGAAGTAACTGATCCCCTGCGTTCTTGAGAATCGAACGCTGTTTGTTCATCTGCATTTTGGGACTGTAAGCATAACTTGCATGGTTTCTGGACTAAACAATGCCCGGAGGTGGCAGGACTTGCAGACAAAAAAAATGATCTTTTTATACGGGAACGGCATCCATGGGGACCGTGGTGCTGCTGAAGTCTGGCCGGTGTGCTGTAGGATGGACTTTGATAGTGAGCTTTTCACAAGCCGAGCATGGCCAGCCAACAAGTAAACACCAAAGAGGACGGGTTTGCTGATTCTGTAAAATGTCAGGGTGCAATTCTGATCCACTCACTGGCGCTCAGGATGCAAATGAAGCTCTCTGCTACCCCTGGTGGGTTTGAGCACTGGAAATGGTTAGCTGGTGACAAACATCACAACGTGAAGCACCAACAGACATTTACAGGCTCCGTAAAAAGGCACAGTCAAGCATGAGGCCTCTCCAGGGCTTTTTCTGCATGACCCCCCCACCCCATAGATAGTTCTGGGCGGGGGGAAGGCGGGGTCAGACCTGGTTAAAGCACTTTGAAGGACAATCAGTCCTCAATGATCCATGAGGTTCCAGGCTAAGTCCCCCCAGCTAAAGAGGAATATAAGAGCATTGTGTCTAGGGGCTATTCTAGGATTGTTTAAGGTGGGGGGGGCTGTATGTCATACACTGAGGCCAGCATTATCCTTAGCCAATGATATGTTTTGTGTCTGTGAGTGACAGAGGTGGGGCAGTTCAGGGGCCAATCAGCTTCCAGCTAGGATTAAGTTCTACCAGTCATGTGTCACAACCAGGATTAATTCCACAAACGCCTGTCGTGAATTAGCCAGTGATGTGCCCCCCCCCCCCCCATATGTAGACTGTTCATGATTGAGTATACCTTCTATTTATTGTTTCCTTTTAAGGACACTTTGGATCATTTTTCATGTTTTTAATATTGTTTAAATGTGTGTGTTTAACTCATGGCTTATACTGCTGGATTCGCTTAGCAACACTGCATCAGTTAAACTGTGTCCTCTGCTGTACCGTTTGACCTGTGAAGCTGCCCTCTGACGATTCGCTCCTCTTTCCTTTGTAGCCTCGAACCACATTGTGAAAATACTGCAATTACTGACGGCGGTACCTAGGTTTCATTCCAGCATCAAAACAGTATTTAAACAGCACTGGCATTTCTGCCTTAATAGCTGACTTTGTTTTTGCATTTCTGAGTTCGTCTTCGTGTTTCCCTTGTGGCGTGTAGATATTCCAGCTTCCTCCCATAGCCTAAAGATTTAGGCAAATTGGCATAGCTAAACATCCTGTAGGAGAACAAGTAACTGATGGGACTGTTTGGCTGCTAAATTGGTCAGACTGTTCTGGAACGAAATGTGTTGTTGGAGGATTCAAGTGCTGAGGTTTGGCAGTCACTGGAGGGCATGAATGGGGGAGATTGCAGAAGCGTGGTCAGGTTTTGGTCCGGTTTGAGGCCCAGTTGGCAGACTCGTAACAGATGCCTCAGTTAGCTGACACAACATTAGCAAGTGGAGGATATACTGTACGGGAAAAGACAGGAAAGCAAATCTGCATGCAAGGCCAAGAATAAGAGCCTCAGTCGTACAGACAGGGCCCAGTACGAGAGCCTCGGTCGCACAGACAGGGCCCAGTAAGAGAGCCTCAGCGGCATAGACAGGAAGAGTTACTGTAGGAAAGTTTCCTGGACATGTCCCCGGAAACTCTCCTCTTGTTAGTCACTGTCAGTCATACTCCTGTCCCATGGCACCGAGCTGCAGGATTTCCCGCCGTTGCAGCAACGTTGGCATTACGTTCATGACGGTGATTCCATCTAACAGCGGCGGGTGGAAGAAGAAGATTGGACAGCCATGATGAGCGAATCCCTCATGCCTTAGAGGCCACCACGTGAAGGGGGCCTTCCGCTGCTCGTTTTTAAGCTCATAGCCGAGAGCAGAGTTCCAGCTTCCTAGTTCCGCTCGATGGGATTAGTGAGGTGAGCTGACTAAGTCTACATTGAAGCTTTAATTTCAATTAGTCTCCAATGGTTAATGCTTCCCACCTGCTCAATTAGCCACGATGTGTCAGGCTCTGTTCTGAGGGTTTAAGGTGTAATAGATGAGAAGCTTTCATTTTCTGCTGAATGCTAATGTCCAATCCCCCCGTCCAACCTGCTGTATTAACATCTCTACAATGATCCTGAAGCAGCCGTTGTCCTTGTGTTTAAATGTAGTGTAATATCCGTGTAGCAGCTCAGCTTTTAGCATTGACTGTGCAGTGTTGACAAATAAGCCTAAGCCTGAGTCACTGGGAAGATGTCCGTGTGTAGCTCTGGGAAAGGCACCTCCAGTAAATAAGCGGTCGGGGATGTTACTGGGCCAGCTTGGACAGCAGGAAGGTGCCCAGGACCTACTCTGAGTGGGATGGAGCTTGCAGAAGCAGTGTTGGAGAGGACTGCTGTGCTGAAAAGAGGAGGCCGGCATCGGGGCGTGTGCTGGTCTGTTGCGAAATCCTGGAGGGCATGACGAGTGTGAAGACGCCCCGCGGTGAGTGTCCCCCTCCTTCCCTGCTCGATTTACCAAGCGCTCCATCCGCACCAACCTTAGCTTGTTCCCCTTGCGCTCTGTGATGTTCGGGCTGCTGATGACTCGCTCGCTACTCGACAGATCTGCTAAATAACTGAGTCGCGTGAAGTTAAGTTTGTCCTTAAAATGATTGTATCGCTTTTATCGGATGTAGTCCGTGTATTCTGAAGATACATTGCGCTTATATTAAATTTAGGAGGCCATTTAAGGTCTCATGTGTCCTTTGCTTTGTGTGTTTTTCTCCCAGGGTCTCACACGGCAAATGACTCAGACTGCAGTTGCCTTGCGGGTCCCCGCCTCACGCCTTTACAGCGTTTACACTCTTTTGGCCTCCGAGTGACTTAATTCAATTTGTCTTCAAAATGCCTGAACTGCGTCCGTTCCCTGCTGTAACGAGGCTGTAGCGTGGCAGCTTAAGGAGACAGAGTGCGTATCTTTTAGGCTGCACGGTGTAGCTGTGTTATAGGCTGCCATATTTTTAGCTCCTTGCATGATGCAAACGCTGCATAAAATTTGCATGTACCCTTACCGGGTGCATTTACTGCGTCGAAGTTCACCTCAGGCGAACGCGGGTTCTGCACCCAAAGAAGTGGTCGCGGGTCAGTGACTCTGGGGCCTTGTTCCATCCAGTCAGCCTACAGTACATTGCCCAGTGGAGGTCAGCATGCTGACTGTCACCTGGGACAGAGATTGGGAGACAATCCAACTGAATCTTTTAATAAGACCTTTGAAGACGGAGCCCATTTTAGACACTCACTCCCCAGAGAGCAAAATAACCAGATATCTGGAAAGGGTCTGCAGTAGAGAGGGGGCGAAGGAGGTCAGCAAAGGAGGTCAGCGCTGAGGAGGCAGGCGGCGCGGGCCAGGGACCGCCTCCAGCTCAGGGAGGTGAGGACAGGAGCACATTAGACTTTCAAATGGAGCCGTTGCTTTGCAGAGGGGCTGCCCATGCACTGTCAGCATCAAAGGGGCCAGCGGGGGCTGGCGGGGGCTGGGCGCTTGGGGGGTCGCTCTACCGATATGAAATGAACCTTCTGACCACAGACGTGACTCATGGCCGGAGAGCATCTAAAACTGGAAGAGAACTGAACTTGATCTTCCATCGACGATTGGGCCCTAGTTTTACCTTGGTGACCCTGGACTCCTTTATTAAAGCAGCCCCATTCTCTCTCTTTCCTATAATGGCAGTATGGCGGGGGTGGGAACAGGTGGACTTTGGACCCCTAGGGTTTTTTTTCCTGAGTTTTTGGTTCCTCTCCTCCATCTGGCTTTCTTTCTTTCCTTTCTTTCTTTCCTTCCATCTTTCCTCCCTTTTTTTCTTTCCTTCCATCTTTCCTTACTTTCTTGCCTGTCATCTTTCCTTCCTTCCTTCCATCTTTCCTTCCTTCCATCTTTCCTTCCGGCCTAAGTGCGTGTTTGCATAAACCCCCGGAGCGTGGCCGTTTCCCGATGGTCCGCCGTGACGGGTCCCCCCCCCCCCGCTGACGCTTTATCCTGCGTCCTGTGAAGCCTCTCAAAGGTCAGAGGCAGCATAGCGACTGTCAAGAGTCAGGATGAAATGGGCCTGAAACAGCCGGCCGGCTGTGGTTTGTGACCGATCTGGGCTGATAGCAAAGAAAAATCCCCAGATAATGAGGTGGAATTAATCTCTGAACTCACAGCCTTTTAACTGTGTGTCATCCGAGTGACAGAAGCGCTATGCTATGCCAGAACCGCATAATATTAGACTACTTCAGTCTGCATTCATCTACACTATAGTAGAGATTCCTGCAGCCCCCCCGGTGCCGAAAAACACACTGGCTTTTGTGGGGTGGACTGTGGGGATAAATGAACCACATAGCTTCTCTCCCAGGTGATAAGATGGGTCCGACCTCTATGTGCCCAGCACCTCACTGAGGTCACACAGAAGCTCCCAGGCCAGACAGGGGCTACAAACTGGGCTGATTCTCCACCTCCTGTTTAACGCTGTGTCCTTAGGGATTTCAGAAGTCATTAATGGCACTCAGCAAAGTCTATAACGCTTACCGTTTGCCTGAAGAGCTGATTAAGCCCCCCCATAAATATAACCCAACTGACTCAAGTTTTGAGGCCATCTGTGTTACCAAGGCGACAGGATGCACGTTCCACTTCAAGGGAGTGTCAGTGTATCATAACCTCCTCACTGACGCCCTGGTGACTCCGCGGTGTCATCGGCAATTAAATTTATTTGGCAATTAACGAAACAAACGATGGCTTGGTCTTTTAATTAGCTTTGTTTCCTGACCACCATGTCAGTCTCCTCATTCTCTGCCCCCTGACATAACAATGTTTCCTCCTCACGTTAATCATTTTATTTATTTTTATTCCCCTCCTATCCCAGAAGTCTGTGGCCCGCGGCCCCCACCGAAGCGCCAGCACGGCAAGTGGAAACTCCTGCGTCCGTGTAGCAGACTCTCTGCGACCAGAGCGCCTCTCAGGGGTGAAATGGGACGTTACGCAGGCGAGGCGAAGGCAGCTGGCGCGCACCACCTTGCCGTGAGGGGAATAATGTATTAGAATTCGTAATCTTCCTGTGGAGGAGACTGAGCACGGCAGCCAGACAACAAACCCGTGGTGGGCTCGGATTCTCCCGGGTCCGCGGAGGAGAACAATTAGATATTGAGAATCAGTAGGAGGACGACCTGAGGGATGGACGACTTTCGGTGACCGTGGGATGAGTCAAGATTGAAGTCCAAAAGTTCAAAGTCATTACTACTTCCGTTAACTTCATTAAAAACTTTGTCGTGGCGTGCTGTCTCAGGTAAACATCCCGTGGAGCGGTTTACCGCCTTTTAATGGCGTCCTTTGCTGACCAAATGGATATGAATAAGCAAATTAAGTGCCCTTGTGGTGTCATTACTACCAGTAGCTGGCCCAGTGGAAGCCGTTACTGCTTTTAATTTGTGACGAGTTAAATTGGCCTGGGCCCATCTCAGCTGGCTGGCCAGAAGGCAGCTAGCTATTTACAATAAAAGTAATAAATCTGTTTTAATCACCTTTTGAAGTTTCATTACCAGCCCGGATTATCTAAGACTGCCACTGTTAGCGACACTTAGCATTTACGCGAGTCTCTGAATTATAATCTATTTCATCCTGGTGTTTCTTCCTGAACAAACAAGCCGGTCATGAATCCCATCTTCATTTCCATCTTGGACATTAAAATATGCATTCTGTTCATTTCGCAGACTCCTTTATCCAAAGCAATGCACGTTTTCGAGGGGGTTAAGGGCCTTGCTCAGGGGCCCGATTGTGATATCACTCCGCCCCCCATCTGACCACAGGCCCAGTCTTAACCGGCTGAATCACACACCACCACTTAACAACATGTCTTCATCAAGGCATTTTCATTAGCAGTTCTGTTTGATGGCTGATTTTGAAGCGTGTTTGTGGTGTGCGTCTCTCTGGGGCCACACGCTGATAGGTCTTTCCTCTCCCTGCACCCCCGTTGGGCCCCTCTCTGCCCTCTCCTCCTGGCAGCTTGCCCCTTGCCTGTCTTACTTACTCCTGCTGGATTATCCTCAGCCCCCTCCTTTACCGCCGTTGCTTGACGGATCCCCCCACCCCGTCCGCCACTGGCGTGCCCATTCAGCCTCCGCCTGAAGTCCCTGGCCACGCTCTGCTCCCCGGATAAGCCTGGGTGACCCCCACCCCCCCCCCCCCGATCTGCTTTGCCGGGGTCTCTGAGCCTCTTTTGCAGCTACGGTGACCTTCTGTAACAGTGAGGGTGAGCTGGATCTGAGCTGGCAAATGCTAGGCTGGGATAATGCTTCCCACTCTTCAGCAATAATCCAGAAGGAAAGACAATGCTGCTCCCCGAGACGGAAAAAACAGGCTCATTTCACACATTTCAATTTACTGTAATAAA
>JAODLC010000065.1:35211036-35229952 GCA_026781145.1 Hippopotamyrus pictus | reverse complement strand
TAATGAGCAGGTGTCGCCATGGAAACATGCCGCGCTGCAAACCCCCCCCCCCCCCCCGACATGCACCAACTTCTACTACAGCTTTTCTAACTCTGGTATCAGCCAAGGCTAATCGACGCAGGCGAAAAAAGGGATGTATACCGTGTGTGTGTGTGTGTGTGTGTGTGTGTGTGTGTGTGTGCGCGTGTGTATGTTTTAGCCCCATTAAGTGCAGATCCATTAGCGGACACAAAAAGCTCATCCGCCGGCATATAGTGGGACCAGTGATTTGTTTGGTTTGAAAATCGCTTCATAAATAAGCGCCCATCCAACCTCTCGGCTGAAGCCTTCCCCAGTCAGCTTAACGCGCTGGGGAATCGCGGCCCCCGTCTCACTCCCCTGCCCCCTCCTCGTGGACGTGGCCCGTTTAACATCCACATGGTTTCCTGGGCAGAGCATCCCCTTCAGATCAGCCCGTGTCCATCGTCCCCAGTGTCTAACTGGTGAATTCTCCCCTTGGCCTTCACCACCTTAACGACAGTGTAGGTGTACTGGTGCAGAATGGCTGCCGTCGCATCATCCAGGTGGGGGCTACACAGTGGGGCTGGTTGAAGTGGCTCCCCAATAGTTCTGTAAGGTGCTTTGAGTATTTGAAAAACGCCATATAAATGTATTCATTCATTCATTCATTTACTCACCATTGTGTCTCCTTCAAAAGGGGAACAGCTGGGGTAACTGTGATCACCCCTCTCACCCCAGAAGTCACTAAACCGCATGTGGTGTTCTGCTGGACTGTCTTGGGGGGTTCCGCCGCCCCCCCCTCCCCCCCAGGGGCTGATTTTGGTTGAATTTACCGCTAATTTGCAGTCCGTGCACAACCATTATGGCTGGATCGTGTTTGTTCCTGTACAGATGTGGCAACTCAAAATGGCTTCAGGTACCTCCACTCCTCACCAAGCTTCTCCCACATTCTCACCATCGGTATCCAGTCAGATAAGATCTACTACTGTTTTATCAACCAGACCCGTCTAGCAGGGAGCCCTCACCGTCACCCTGGGAACGCCTAAGTCCAGTCATGGAACCCATAGCCCAGGAACCCTTACTTACAGCTAGAGAACCCTTAAATCCAATCTGTGAACCCTTAATTTCAGCCAGGGAGTCCCTAAATCAAACCTGGCCTTTGTCTGCTTCACTTGACACCCCCTTGAAGCGAGAGGGATGGCAGAGGGATTTTAAAAATTTGCAGAAAATAATAATGACGTGAAAAGTCTTGTGTCAAAATTCCTGTCATGAATACAGCTGTCTTTCTGTCTGGCTGGGTGACATTTACAGAATCTCCCACGTTTGAACGTTAAATGTCCTCCACAGCCACCATGAACCAAACTGGAGATGTTACCTCCTGAATTTAATTACATTTTATCCCACCCTAACCCCAAACTCCTACCAAGGTGATTGAAATTAATGTTCTGATTAGAATAAGGTTTGACAAATTGGCCCTTCATAACAATGAATGTAAAATCAATTATATAATTACTTTGACAGTTCTTGAGCCCTCCTCATATTACACTAGTCTGGATGTTGATGATCATGCTTTCAGAATAAGTGATGAAAATTAATTTTCGTAGTTGCGTGTTCCAGATGTGTGTGTGTGTGTGTGTGTGTGTGTGTTCCTGCATTATTTATTTCTCATGAGTTTTGATATTAATTATTCCGAATGCTAATTGATCAGTAACATTTTGTGGTGTGTATGCATTCATGTCATGTTCTATCATGTTCTTTGCTGACACACCGACATGCAGATAAGATGTGAAGGTTTCTCTGGGGGTGACTTGATTAAACACTCGACTGAACCATTTGTAGCCCCCCGCCCCTGTAATATAAGAGTGACCTTTCAGTTAAAGTACAATCAGTTCCTCTCTGCCCAGATATTATATTGATATTCTTTTGTGACTGCCTCAGATAACTAGTCTCAACCTCATCTGAGGAGTTTTTGACTTTCACGGGGTTTATTAGGCAAATTTGGACTCTGTCTTCGACTCGCAGTGTTTGGACTGAACCATCCAGATTAACTTGGGGTGGTGTTGTAGGTTTAAATGTAACACACTTCCAGGAGGAATGCCAGGGTTCCAGTACATGTTAAGGAGACAAAGGCTTCCCAGTACTGGTTGGTCCCTTCGAGGTCCGCGATGCAGAATTCCGAGTGGACTGCGTCTGTGTTCACCACTGGAGAGATGCTCACTCGACAGCGGCTCCAAGCGCCATGATGTCTGGGGACGATAAATTAAAATGCTAAATAAAGCATTAAAAAACAAATCTGCCCTCAATTAATATATTCATTTGTTGGGTGGAGGAGGGAGAAGCTAATTTTAGCGGAGTCTGTTTGTGTATTTAGGGTTCTCTGTGCTTCCCAGATAGGTAAGAATGTTTGAGTTACTGATTCACGCTAAACTGTAAATGTTAATTTTAATTGAATGTTCTTATCAATTATATAGGGCGCATCTCCCAAGTCTGTGGGTCGAGGATCGGCGTACCTTCAAAATTATAGTGTCTGTTTAACTGTAGTGACTTTGGGGTGGTTTTCAGGGGGCGTCTGTCTTAATTGGGGGTGGTGGGGGGGGGGGTCATTGTAATTCTCACACAGTGTTGACTCCACGGGACGCCGAGCAGCCCTGTCTTTACACTGCGGGCTGAATCTTTTCCAAATGCTGCCCCCCAAATTACAGTCATTCAGGCTAAGGAATAGCTGAATATTACCAGAATATTGGAACTACTGTGAGATTCGAATTACAATTTCAGCATTCCTCTAAGGGCCCTTCGCTAAATAATTTGATTTTTATAATACAGCTTTAAATCTAATTCTAAACCTCCCCACAAGGTTAGTGTGAAACGCTCACGCTCACTTAAGTGCCCGCCCCTTCGGAAATGGCTGGGTTTAAGCAGAAGGCCACAGCTGAGGCTCTGAAGGCAGCTGACAGGCAGCTCTACTGAATCCAAACAAACCAAGAAGGGTCTCTCTCTTCTGAGGCACAAACATTCACTATGAAATGTTGAAGGTCTTTTCATTTGGTGACCCCAGGGCCGTAGTCTAAGTCTAATAGTCAAAATCTAATTTTTATTGTCATGAGATCAGATTAAGAATATGCAGACCATGTCACAGAGGACAGTACACTGCAGGAAGGGGGTATCAAAGCATGCAGTGGACTCAAGAGTGTATGGCTGAAGGAGTCAGGCGTTAATCAATACCAGGGGACAAAACCTAAAAGTGACACAGACAGAGGTCAGGGAGGCACGGACAGAGACCAGAGAGATACATGGACTGAAACACAGACATACAGACAGACAGACAGAGACCATAGAAACACAGATAGAGATCAAAGAAACATGGACAGAAATATAGACAGAGACCAGAGAGACACATGGACTGAAACATGGACAGAGACCATAGAGACATATGGACTGAAACATGGACAGAGACCATAGAGACACATGGACTGAAACATGGACAGAGACCATAGAGACACATGGACTGAAACATGGACCATTAGAAACACAGACCAGAGTTCAAAGAAACAAGAACAGAAATACGGATAGAGACTGGAGAGACACAGACAGAAACGTACAGAGTCAGAGATATGGGGACCCAAATAGACTCAGACAGAGATTCAGAGACATGGACAGAAACATAGACCTTAACCACACCAGACTAGGCACACAAAGCAGGAAAGCCTGCTGCCCAGTACGTATACAGTGTATATCAAGCGTGGAGCTTCTGATCTTAATTAAATCTCTAGCTGCACAAGTGTAATAACTGGTCATCGCCGAACGCAGTGGCCTCCGTTATGACTTAGCTGCTAATCCAGGCAAAGCCGTCATTTTGTCATTTGTAACTTGCACGTTCATGGGGACAGACACACTGTGTACATTTCTGATTCCTATACAGGAAGCTCCTTTCTTGGGATTGGACAAATCAGGGGTGATTTTAAGATTTTTTTTTTAAAGATAGAGGCCATAAGGGGGGCATAATTCATACAGAGGGGCCAACCTTATAATTAGCCAATGATGTGTTTTGAGTCAGTGAATGACAAGGGAAGGGCGCTCAGGGGGCCAATCAATTTTCACCTGGGGCCAGTGGCATACCCCTGGGTTCAATACACTCATGTAATCATATATTCACCTCAGGAATACTCATAACTGATGACCAGGAATTTCCCACAGTATTTGAGCGCTTGGGAGGATTATAGAAAAACATAATTATCCATTCATGTACTGATTACCCCAAATCTACATTTAAATCAATCTTAGATGTTCAGTGTACGGTCTCAAACAGAACTTATTTTTAAAAGGTGAAAACGGTTCCGTGTGAACAAGTTGTTCCTAAACACTGAGATGTTCCAATACTGATGTCAGTGTATAATTTGAGATAGATGCATTTTGCCTGAAATTTAAGAATATTTCAAAACTAAGTCAAATTCTTACAATTCAAGATATTAAATTACAAATTTATTGGCTAATTAGTCTCATGTAATAGCTTACATTCAGAGAGCACATGCACATCCTGATTTTGCCAAGTTCAACATGTCCTGGGGACAACCAAGGTTGGGGCTTGCATTTCACTTCTCTAACCAATCACAGTCTTCATCGTATGACATCACCACATTTGTCCATTTTTTTCTCATTTTCAAACTCAAGGCTTCCAACCATCCAGTCACTTGGTCTGGGGTGGTCTGTGGCTCAGCAGGCCAAGCCTTGCGCTTGTGATCCGTCTCAGTAGGAGTCCGGCCAGAAGGTATTAACAGGTCTCCTGTTCACAGTTCCTGGATGTGGTTGTCGTTTCTTGAACCATTTGTTGTATTTTTCGACCCCACTAGATGGCGCTCTTAGTTTGCTTTGGGGCCTTTTTTGTGTGTTCTGTTTAGAGAGTGCCATCTAGTGGGGTCAAAAAATACAGCAAATGGTTCAAAGTGTCATTTTGTACTTCACGACTTGGTGGTGATTCAACCAAACACTTCAGTACTCTGGGACTCTTTATGCTCAAGTAGTTGGTTGAAACAAAATCTTGGTTTGGATTTGTACTTTCTGGAGCTGAACTATCCACCTTCGTTGCTATAGACGATTGCCTGAGGGATTCATGGAACCTTACCCTCGCTGGTTGGGTGGCGGGAAGACCACCACTCTTCTCATAGCATTAGTTTCAGTGAGCAGCCACACACCTGTCTCTGGCTGGGTGATGTCAGGCCGTCTCAGGTACTCGGTGGCCTTGGACCCCCCGAGGGATTTTTTCTCTACCCAAGGCTTTTCATCTTTTTCAGCCTGTTTTCCCCATCAAGATCTTTGTTTCTCTAGAACGTCACCCACTGTTGTGTTCATCCTCGACGCTCGTCTTGCTGCTAAATATTTTAGCTCTTAACAGTAACTGTTTTGACAGGTGCTCTATCATTTTTTTTGATGATGCTTGGTAATTTCTGTAGTATCCATTCATCTCTTTTCTATAATCATTTGTCCAATTCATAGGAGGGCTGGAGCCTATGGGCACAAGGCAGGGAACAATTCAGGACAGGACACCAACCAATCACAGGGCACAGTCACACACCAATCACTCACACATGCACACCTACTGGCAATTTGGTAACTCCAATTAACTTCGGCACGTTTTTGGCCTGTGGGGAGAAACTGGAGTACCCCGAGGGAACCCCATGACGACTCGGGAGAACATGCAAACTCTACGCACATGGAGCCACGGCAGAAACTCGAGCCCTGGTCCCAGAAGTGTGAGGTAACAGTGCTAACCACTGCACTACCATGCTGCCTATAGAGATCTCAACCAAATGAAAAACAATTCCGTATCAAAAGCTGCATTCTGATTTTGATTACTCAGGCTTTTTTTGTTGACTAGCATTACCTACCACACAAAGCAAATTTGCTGTGCTTTATGTGTCCTTTGTATCAAGTTATACCAAACATTTGTTGCCATGGAAATGGAAGACCTCTAGGACAGGTTGTTGTGAATTAATTGTCTTGACGTAAGACTGGGATTGTGTTCAGGTAAGGTCAAGTAATGGGAGACCAGAGGGACATTAAGTTAGTTAACCAACCATAAAAAGAAGATAATATTTAACGGTGAGTTGTGCATAATCCAGAAGTCCAGACCTGTCAGAAATTTGCCATTTCACCCCATGTCTTCTGTGGGGTTCAACATTTGACAGTGCTTCAGAATTATAATTAAAATAGAATTATAATTACAATAGAATTATTTTATTATTCTACCAATAAGCTCATTATGCATTTCAAATGTTGTTTTGTTACCACACAAATTAATTAGCTTTAATGTAATATTCGGTAAACCTTTTGGGATGCCTCGCTCCTGCTGCATTCACCCACCAGTCATCCATTTTCTGTGGCACTATTACACATCCTTGTGTGCCTTTTGCAGCTGTGCTAGCCACATCCTGTCTACTGTCAGAAGTCAATTCCGATGAACTCCATGCTGCCCCCTGGTGGGTGACCCAGGAAAGGATGCCTGTCAGACCGGTTACCAATGCGGTTTCTCTCCGCAGTGAGAAGCGCCCCCATGTCCCATGGGCTGCTCTCAGCTCTCAGCCTTGTAGCTTCATCATCCTCTCTGACTCCCAGCACTATAGCCTGGCCTCTCCCACTATCTACTCCATTTGGAGGATGATGTGATTTTTCCCCTTTTCCCAGGGTTTTCCCAGTCCCGATACTCAAAGCCATCAGGATCATCGCTGTCATCACTGATACGCTGTCAGGATCCTGCCCTGTCATTTCCCTGCCTGGCCAGCAGGTGTTGCTGATCACCCCGTTCCTAGTGTATGAGTCTTTGGTGATTTGTGAATTGATTCATACTGGCTTCTTATTGCCCCCAGTCTTATTTGTTTGATTGCATTGCTTCACACCTGTTCCTTGTTACCTTTGTGTGTATGAATGTACCTTCCCTTGCGTTGTGCCCTACTTGGTCATTGTGTGGTTGGTACCTGCACATTCTCTGTTGTGGATAGTCTTGCTGTAATTGGTTTTTTGCTTGTGTTCCCTCTGCTTCCCCCTTGTGGCTACAGCCCATGTTTCTCCTCGTGTTGCTTACCTGCCTTTTTTGGTCTCTTTTGTTTCATGTCTAAAGTTCCCCATTTCCCAGTAAGTCGCACTTTGGAAAGTCCCTTCCCCATCCCTGTCACTGACACACGTGGTGTCACCAGGACATCGAGCTCGGGTGTGCATTTTGGTATGCTTGGGGGGGGGGGGTTTCCGTGCATATACACGTTTATACAGATTTACCATACAATACTATACACTATAGAGTACTGGACAAAACAGAGTAAACACTGCAATACAGTATAATACAGAAGTATTAATATAACTTTGAGGTTTCTATTTTAAGCCATAGCAATTATGTTTGATGCTGCAGGGGGGTTGCCATATTCAGCGGGGAGAATCAGGTGAAACCGGTGAAATATATACCGATCTGTTCCGACTCCCCCTCCCTCCCGGGGTTATGCGGGGTCATGTGTTTTGTTGTGCTGCAGTAGCATTAACCTGAGTGTCTCTGTGCCTGAGCAGGAAGCCAGCACAGTGAAATGCTTGTGTGCACAGTGAAATGCTTGTGTGCACAGCGTTCCTCCCCATCAACGTCCCCCCGCCCCCCACTCCAGCATTTTACACCCCCGTGTCTGCTCAGGTCTGCTCAGCAGCTTCTGCAGGTCATCCCCCTCCTGGCTCGGTGCCACATCGTTCCTTAAATAAATCAATAAAATAGAAAGCAGAAATGTTGAAGACTAAGCCTTTTCATCTTAGGCTCTACCTGTGTGTGACCGTCACTATGCTGTTAGCGGCTCATTCTCCTCTCGTCTGCTGCGGTTCGTATGTTCCTGTATCGCTGGAGCTTGGCGGGTGGGAAGTTCAGGGTCTGGCCCTTGCTGGAGATGGTAATGTGTGATAGAAATGCCTGAGGCCATGCTGAGCAGCACTGGGTCAGACGGGTGGCTGAAAAAGCCGATTTAACGTGTAACACATTTTGCGACGTTGGCGTTCCCCTGATCCAACAAACAATCAAGTTCTCTGCTCAACAGTCTATGAGACCATTGGAAAGGACACTGTAAGAAAGGGGGTCTTGGGATAAGTGATTGGATGTGCAGGTTAGGGAATGAGGTACAATGGTTTGGTGAATACAGAGGGACAGGAACTAGGAGCTCCAAGAGACAAGGTCTGATTCTGGCCCAGACTGAGATTCAGGTAGCAGACAGGAGTCACTCAGACATTCACAGCAAATGGCAACAGTTAGCAAATAGCAGTAGGTGCATGATGGTAATAAGGACGTTGAAGCTGGCAAACTAGACAGCATCTGGGAAAGCTTGGTGCAGTTATGGCTGAGCCATTTTCAGGAGTACCAGAGAACCCTCCCCCCAGGAAATGGAGTCTGGACCAATGAACTATTGGATCTGTTGATGCAACAACATTTTCTGTGCAATATAGCAACAGAGGAGAGGTGTTGGTAAACAGTCTTATGGATCTTCTGACAGTGGTGCTCCAAATGACTAATGTACAGAAGGAGCAGCACTGTGGAAATTTCTGGGACTTCTTTGGCACCACAGCGCCTTCTGCTGACATGCCACTCCCAGCGCCCAGCCGTAACGCGTCATGAGGAGCCTATCATTGACAAGTCTGGCGCATTCTGTTTTCTAATTGTACATATACCATCTGCTAATTTATTTTTATTTGTATTTATTTATTTCCTTAATATTCGTTTTTTCAGGATATTCTCTTTGTGTATCGTACTTTTGATAAGTTTACACAACATTTATGTGTTTGCAGCATATATATTGTCTTTGTATTTTGTCTCTTTTGCATTATTTGTATGTCTGTCTGAATTCTATGTATCTCGCTGCTGTATACACTAGAAATTCCCCCGGGATCAATAAAGTTTTTTTCTCATCTTATGTTACGGTGAATGTACCCTAGTCCCACTCATGTTCAGAAACATATCAAGCAAGGCTCCGCGCAAGTGCACTTGCTGAAGAATCGTAGCCGGCCAAGCGCTGATTCTCGCTCATGTTGCATTCAGTCACAGTCATGCTCTGCAGACCTCCAGATGGTGATGCATTTCATGCATGAGTGCTTTCAGATATCAATTGTGATTGTGGTCTTGCGTATATACAGCCTGTGCATTGCATTCAAAACCCCAAATAAATTAAGTCTACACTGCCGCCTTGGATTGTGGCTTGTCTTGGGTATTCCTCTCTCTCAAGAGCATGGATGTGTGGTCAGTTAATCCCAATCTGTCAAGCTGGGTAGTAGTGATGGACAAAATGATGCCTCTAGATGGTGGTCTTGGTTTGCTCTGGGGCATGCTTTGTGCCCTTTTTTAAAGAGAGAGCACCACCTAGTGGGGTAAAAGGATACAACAAATGGTTCATGAAGTGTCATTTTGTCCATCATCACTGGGCAGTATGAACTGGAGCTCGTCTCTTCAGAACAACAGCCTCCAGCTCTGACCAAAGTTCAGAAAAATGGTATAATGGGACAGTGGGGATCATCTGTCAAATCTGTCTTCGGAACTTGGGAATGAATTGTCCCCTTCAACTCAAAGCACCCCCCCCCCCCCCAGAAGAACCCTTAAAGGTTCTTAATTTCTCCCGTGGCTCGTCCCACCACTGCTCGACTCGTAGGCACACAGGGGCCGTGACCCAAACGGTCTGAGCTCTCGGAACGTTTGGAAGAGAGACTCAGGGATTCTCCCGCTGTAGAAAATCGATTTGTTTCGGCCACATGTAAGATGGTGCCTTGGCTGTAGGCAATTAAATCCATTTGCTGCTTTTTATGAGACATGAAAAGGAGGGAATCTGTGGGTCTCAGATTTACATAGGTTAAGGTAAATACCAGTGTAATAAGATGTGTTAAGATATCTCTTTAAAAAACACATAAATGCAAAAAAAAAAACCCAGTATGTTCAAAGGCTCTGTACTCCTCTGTTTACCTGAAGTAATGAAGGGAGAGACATGGAATCCCCAGTTGATCAGATTAAACGCTCCCTTGCTTGCTGTCACCTTGTGCTGTGGTCACCTGCATCTACTCCCTGGAGGCAGAGCAGAAAAGTCAAGCTGGGCTTTCATTAAAACATAGCTGCTTCTCATTCTTCTGTCCTGCATCCGAAGGTCAGCGCCTCGAGCTGGCCTGTCCGGCGGAGCGCTGTGGAATTCGCATGTCCTCCGCCCATTGAAGACGCTGTTCCGGAAAGTTCTGTCACTCACTCTAATGAGTTTTTAAAAAAGACCTGCGGCATCCATCAGCTGGAGCTCAACCAAGTTATTTTTGCCTCTCTTCAAACATCTATCAGCGCCTTTATAGATCCGGGCAGCCAGTCCTGGTGTTTTTTCAAGCTTTAATGCCAGTGAAGATGTGACTATAGTGTAGTGACTAATGTTGTGTGTAAGCATATATTTAACAGCCAGCTAATGGGGGCAAAATATGGCCTCTCTCAGAGATCAACACCTTCATGCAACTTTACGGCGTAGCCTACCTCAATAACTAGTTAAGAAATACAACTCATATTAAAGCTTTTCATTTTTTTATTTCTTTTTTTGGATTCAACTAGGTGGCCGTGTAATTTATTTCATGCATAGGCAGGGGTAATTGCAGGATTTGCAAATATAGGGGAGCACAAGTGGGGTCATAATTCATACCGAGGGGCCAACCTTATGATTAGCCAATGATATGTTTTGAATCGGTAAATGACAGGAGAAGGGGGACTCTGGTAGCCAATCAGCTTTTTGTTGGGGCCAGTGCCTCTGTGGCCCCACCTCTGTATATGTGCATGTGAATAGGGTGGTTAGCCTGTACACAAACAAAAGGGGTGATCACCAGCGATATGCCATGAAACGTGGTCCCGCTTCCTCGTTAAAACTGAGTTTAGCGCAAGTCCTGTCATGAAATCTCTGATTCAGCCTCAGGGAGGTGTCTTTCCCCAGTGCAGCCAATCAAAAACTTCCAGATGTCCCTCATATCCCAGAAGGCCACTTTTCTGCTGTCACCCTAAATTCCCAAGTCCTCATCTCCAGTGGAGACATTAAACGAGCTTCCCGGAAAGGAGCAGCATTGCAGTCGAGGCATATGCCAAACTTCTGCTCAAACTGTGGTGTAGATTGATGTACTGTCCCTGTCCATCAGAAGGTGTTTTCAGGAGGACCCTGAGTCTATATTCACACAAAAACAGCTCTTTGTCCCTCATCCGGCAGGATGGATGCTCATTGTATGGACCTGATCCACATATTGCATTAGAAATCAAATTTAAGGAGGCAGGAAATATCCCTGCCTGCTGGGACGAGCTCTGTGCCGTGGGGGCAGCCCTGTCTGAGCTCTTCTGAGGAGGGGCTCTCAGGGACGAAGCTTTGCAAACCCACAGGACTCGGTTTGGGGAGAAGAATGGTGATAGGCAATGATCCTTTGTGCCTCTGCAAAAGCGGACATCGGAGACATAGAGAATTAAGAGGCCAGTGAAAAGCCTTGCATGTCTGACTATGGATTAGGGCACTCAAGGGCAGCGGAATGACTTAAGGATGGGAGGTTGGGCCTTCAGGACCCTGCAGCTGTATACTCGGGCAAGTTCACTTGCCAGTTTTCTCCAGTAAAATAACTGCTAAGGTTATAGCCTATTATCTTGGTAAAAATTATTAGCCATAGAACACGTCAGCGACAGCTTTCGAGATACTGAGTTACCTTCATCAGATCATTTATTTCAGTGGTTCTCAACCTTTATTTACTCCAGGCCGCCCTTTGTCCAGGAAAACATGTTTCTCTTGTATACTTTCTGCAATGAGGACAACAATCGCTAATGTTTATTAATACAATCATATTTTAATTTGGTTGCACCACCAAACGATGTCATTTCTTTTGAACACGACTCAAAGTTACAATCCACTTTGTGCATTTTTTCTCAGTTTATGACATTGCTCTCAAAACAGAAGGTGAATGTTTATGGACAAAAAAAAAAACAAATCTAAAACCTATTTGGCAAATGGCTGTAACAGAAGCCTGACAGCCATTAAACATGCGCTTAATAACTGAAAAGACCCTCATTTTATGGCATTAGCTATCAACAAAATAAAACAAATATTGTGAATTATGATGTTTTTAAAAATGTATTAAAACGAACTAAGCAAAAGCGATTTTAGCTGGAAATGTTGACGGAAAGCTATTGGTTTTAGTTAAAAATCTTTAATAAAGCCTTCATTTTTATGTATAATAACAGTGCATCAATATAAGCAGTATTGTATTAGCCGACATCTTGTTTTGAAAATATAGCGATAGCAATGTCATACTCTTTTCTATACTTTCAAGTATATTGTGCAGGTCCCCTCGATGCGCACTGAGGCCCCCTAGTGGGCCACGCCCCCCCCATCCCCCCCCAGTGAAGTAGGTGATGATCACAGGCCAGATCTGCAGAATCCCACCTGTGTCACTCGTATGATATACTCAGTATGCTCTCATATGATATGCTATGATACTGTATGCTGAAAAATGGGATGAATATTTATGTGACCAAACAAAACTTAACATGAATTTTAAAAAGGGCATTTCAGGTCTCAGCTTGGTTATTATACCTACAGCGGTGTGGCCACCTCTTTTGCCCATAGCCCATGGAAAATCTCTGAGAAACTCAGAAAAATCATGGTAGAAGGAACTGGCTTCATGCTGGGCAACACATTAGAAATGGAAAATCCTTATTCTGTCCTTATAGAACAATATAGCGTCGCTCCAGTACTTAATGTAAATGCTTCTTTAGTTAAAATGCTCTATTTATTATTAATACATCAAATGTACAAGTGATATGAAAATAGGTCTTTTGAAGTTTTGGCTACCTAATTATTTTCTTTTGAAGATCATCTTCTGATGCCATTTCTGAGCTTTGGCATTTATACACATAACTTGCTGACGTTAATTAATATTTAATCTGTTGCACAAAACTGAAAAATTCTTCAGATATTAATGCCTTTTGACTGTTCTAAAATCCATAACATCAGGATTCTCTCTCTCTCTCTCTCCCTCTCTCTCTCTCTCTCTCTCTCTCTCTCTCTGTGTGTGTTTCCCAACCAGTAGAGCTGGGAGGGAGCAAAAATGTGGACTGTCTGGCAGGGAGCTTGCAGGGAGTGAAAATGTGGACTGTCTGACAGGGAGCTGGGAGGAAGCTCCGCTCATTTGTAAATTTCTTATGTAAAAATGTGGACTGTCTGCAGCCCAGGTTGGGAAACAGTGCTCTATGTCAAGCGAAGATGGCTGAGTGCTACAAGTATTCTGTTTTTTTTTTTAATTTCATCAAGTGCTTTACCTAAAGAACTTGCTTTTTTGTGAAAATGCAGTGTCAGCCAGCCCCTGGAGCAATTTGGTGGGGGGGGGGGGATTAAGAGCCTTGCTTAGAAGCCCAACGGTGACATCACTCTGCCACCTCTGGGATTTGACCTGGTGACATTCTGATCACAGACACACTGTCCAAACCCACTGAGCTGCACAGCAACCCTTAGCAACACTGGAGTAAAATTTAAGGGCATTTTTTTGCATTCAGGGATGCTCCCTGCAATCATTCCCCCCCACCCCCGCTCCACTGAACCAGTTTGCATTAATGGTAGGAGGCGGGACGTTTAGTTAAGGTTAATTACTGCTTTATGTGAAAGGATGTCTTTCGCTTTGTCAAAGTCCTCCTTTGTATTCTGAATTGTTAATTCCGAACCAACGCAACCTGATACCAACATTAATGAGGCCTTTTCTTCGCTTATTCACACGTCCATTCGGTGCCGATGTATGCGGTAATGAATTTATTAGCAAGTGCTTCAACAGAGCAAGCAGTTCTGTGGGCAAAATCCAAGAAGCGAGCGATTCGCCAAGCCCAAAGGTGACGCAGCGGTGAGGTAATCCGAGCCGCCCCTGTGACCTTGCCTGCATCTAATCCAGAAGATGTAATTCTGTTGGGTGATGTTAGGTCAGCGCTGACTCACATGTGTCACGCTTAATGGGCTCTGATGTCTGCTCTCCTCTTGTCAGTTCATTCTCTGCTGTGGATGATCTGAATTTCTGCCTAATCTGGCGCAGATGTTAGACTGCTGTCCGGGGTGCTGAGCTGTTTCTAGGCCAAGGTGGAAGACCAGTTACAGGTTGTGGACGGTGTTTCTAATGCTGTGAGTACAGGACACCACGATGCATATATGCGGAAGGTAGATATACCTGTACTGCTGATCTACAGAAGTCAGGCTCACAACTTCAAGCCTCTGCATAACTCTGTTGTGGAAGGCGCTATACAAAAATGAATTGAATTGAATTGAATTGAATTGAATTGAATACCCTCTGAGTAGCTCCACTTCATCTCTGTCACCTGAATTTCATGTTACCCTCATGTTCCTCACATTTGCTTGGAGATTTTTGGAGGGTTTTACGACTGAAACTGGAGCCCCCAGATGAATTATGAAATTACAATTGTCTGCATGGCATTGTTAATGACACACACCTCGTCATTATTACAGTTCATAAAGCTTCGTGCACTTGAATGGCTTTGGGGATGTCCCTCAGAGTCACAGAATGTGTCTGCGGGCTTTATGCTGTCGCAGTCACTGCTCATATTTCAGACCAAGGATTCTCGCTGCCAGTTTAATGCAGATTACTGTGTTTGAACCGAAGAACACCTGAGAGCTAATTAGCATTAAGTAATAAACACTTCTGATTTAAGAGTGAGTAGACAATATCCCTGTCCAACCATGTGTGATGCTTTGTGGACACTCTTTATTGAAGGCATCTGAAAGATGATGACTGTGTGTGTTTGTTTGTGTGTGTGTGTGTGTGTGTGTGTGTGAGGGGGGGGGGCATCATGTATATATTACATTGTGGGGACCAAATGTCCCCGCAATGTAAAAAAACTTGTTTGATGTTGTGGGGACCATTTCCACAAGGGGAAACTCAATTTTTAAAAAATCTGTGACTGTAATAAAAAAAACTGAAAATGCCAGAAGTTTTGTATTTTGTTTGGTTACTTATGGTAAAGGTTAGGGCTGGGTAGGGGTTAAGGTCGTCATTGTGGGGATTAGGTTTCTAATCCATAGATGTGAATGAATAGTCCCCACAAAGGTATGGATACAAATGTGTGTGTGTGTGTGTGTGTGTGTGTGTGTGTACACCATGATGTAAAAAACACCCTTAGCAAACTATTGATGACAGACAAGCACACTGTCATTAATACTGAGACTGTTCTTGGTGTCTTGGTGACTTTTGGGACCGACAACAAAACTGTGACAAAAACAAGATCCGTAACAGATGGTGGGGGGAGCCGACTGAGTGGGGTAATCTGTTTGTGTCCCTTGCTGTCATGCTGGTCATGATGTGGAGGGGCAATTGGAGCGTGGATTGATAGCACTCCAGCACTTGCAAGATATTGCAGAGATGCCGTGGCAAATCGTTATGAGAACTTTCACATTTCTGCATGTCTAACTGACTAAAAGCCTCGGTGAAAAATGCCCTCCAGAACATGCTGGTTTCCACAGTAACTACAGAGAAGGAAGCCTTACATATTGCTACCATACACACACACAGGTTTGTAATTATATCTTTGTGGGGACTCTCCATTCATGGTCCCCACAATGTAGTATAAACCTAATCCACACACACACACACACACACACACACACACACACACACACTGAGTGTGTATCCATACAGATGTGAAGCTTTAAGCACAAAGCCATGAAGAGATTCATGTTCTGCAGAAGTTCTGATTAATAAGTATAATTTCTGCACTCTGTGGATTTTTCATTACTCTTCCTGAAAGAAAGCGGTAATCTCGAAATTCTAGTGATAAATATATAACGAGCGTGTCTTTTCCTGAACATGACACAAAAATGATGTCATTATTCCACACAACCAATTATTGTGGGCAAGGCACGGAGCATAGCCTTGTAGTGAAATAATGGGTTTACCCCCCCCCCCCCAAATTCTTTTGTGACTGTTTAGAACCGTATGCAAATAGTAAAATTATGAGGTTGAAACCCCTCAATTTTCTTCAGGCCCTCGCCCAGGTCAGCTAAATATACTGATGGACACCCCCCCTTGTCAGTAGGGCTGCTGGACCACCTGCAAAATGTATTCCTGCCTATGGACCAGTAGTGGGACTACTTGCCCCCCCCCCCCCCCCATCACACTCTTTCTCTGTTCTGCAGCGGTCGGACTCTCAACCACAGTCCCGTTATTTCCCAGAGACAATTTGCCTCTCAGTGGTTTAAGTTGCCGATGCTGTACCAATAAAAAGCAACTGTTTCCCCCCCGGACTGATAGAGGCAGCGAAGCCATCGGATCGAATTCATCATTTTATCCGGATGGAAATCGAACACACCTCCCGCTCCCTGCAGATATTTATAAATGTCATCGCCGCTCTCCTCGTGTTCCTGAACACATGCGCCGGGTCCCAGTGCTCTTTGCGGACTTTTCAGAGAAAATAAGAAAATAGGCTTCTTTCTTGCTGAGTGTCCTGATAAATGTTATGAACGCTGCGAATATGCGCGGATGGGTCTGGATCAGATTCCCGAAAACTAATTTAATGGGGCGAGCGTGCGGGGCGGGGAACATAATCGTAGCCGTGTATATGGCTGAAGGCTGGAGGACTGCGGATCGTGGGAGGCAGCATAGTGCTCATGAATACCTCTTATTTACTAAGGAGCAAGGATTTTCAGCTCAGTCCTGCTCCACCCTAACAATAAATCACTCCATCAGATGCCTTGTTTCTTTTATTGCGCGCGAAGCAGAATCACTACGATGAATAAATTTTAAAACGGCCTAATAAATCGGGCGGCTACAGTGACTGTTCAGCAAACGTCTCCCCTCGGCCTTTATAATTGATCCCCCGGATGTCGGCACTCGTGTATGAAGGAGCCGCGTGAGAGACGTGGCTGACGGGCTTCCAGATCACAGGATGAAAGGCTCCATGGAATCCCGATCTCAGATCTGCCGCTGAGGTGTTTCTGCAGGAGTTACAGTGCTAAAAACATAATATCGATTCAGAGGTCTGGGCACCAGCGGTCACATCTAGGTAAATTCATCCCCCCCCCAAAACATTTTAAGTCACCATGACATGCTTATGATTCTTATCGGTGCTGCCACTTTTACAGTGAGCCAGGGGCCACTTCCTTCCAGCCCGGAGAGGTGTGATCCAGGCAGGAGAACACAGGTGCTGTGTTTATGCCAGGTTTATAGGCTACTCCTTTTCTCTCTTCTCTCTTCTCTCGAAAACAATGATATATCTTATTTAAGCCCCACCCATATCATGAGTGTTTGTTACTCTTACATCCCTCAAAGGCAGATTTTTATTCCTGTGAGGCCGTGTTGATTGAGGTTAAATTTCTAAAATCCTCTGTAAACCGTGAACGCCACCTTTGGTAATGGCGACGCTCCTGCATGTGCTGATTGCCCATCCCCGGTGCTTCAGGAGATCCTGCATGTGCTGATTGCCCATCCCCGGTGCTTCAGGAGATCCTGCATGTGCTGATTGCCCAGTACATCGAGTCGGGGGTTCTGTGGGATGTGGGCACCGCTGGCTTGAGGACAAGAGAGATGAACTTTCTTTACTGCTAAACTCTCAGAAGACCATAAACCCACAACGAATGAAGCGAAGACTCACTACTTCACTACTTAATGTGCAGTGTGTGTGTGTGTGTGTGTGTGCGTGCCCGCCCATGTGTGTGGGTTATGTATATAAAATATAAAACCTGTTTTTTTTTTACATTGCGGGGACCATTTTTTCTGCCCCACAAGGGGAAACTCAGTTAAGAAAGTTTTCTGCGATTAAGTGTTGCATGAATTGCATTCAAGACAAGGCAACTTCTTTTTCATAACACATGTCATACAGAGGAGTAAAGCCACTGACTAAGAAGGATATAACATCACCTTGTATAATGTTTACAGTGCTGATCATTGACATTAGGGCCGACAATACAAGTGATTTAGTGCCACTAAACCCAGTATATTACTGGGATGTCTAAGTCCAAATCTGATCCAAATTCTACTCTATCATTATCTTACTGATTATTGTGCAGATAAACCTAGTTACCCCTGGTCCCTATGAAACAAAAAAACAGTTCTTGGAAAATAACAGAGCCACGAGTTCCCTTCAAAGACGCCGTATTCCCATCACTAGTCTGTGAGTGTGTGTGGTTTCGTTGGAGGTCTGTGCTTGAAAACGGCATGCTAACACGCTAGCCAACCTACAGCGTTCTCTCAGGACCGAATGTGCAACAAATAAAAAAATCTTCTGTTTGCTTGAGATGCATTTGGCCTTTTCACTTTAACAAAAACATCTTGTCTGTTTAGATTATTCCAGTGCCTCCCAGGTAAGGGGAAAGCACAGAATGCAAATGAAAGAAGGTTCTCTCAGCTTTCCCCAAATTTAAAAACAATACGTACAAAACCTGTCGCAGTGTTTACTGTGACTCAGAGCCTGCCCCTCCCACAATCCACTTCTCTAAGCTTATTAGAGGATATCCTGCAGCCATAAAGAGGCCTACATCAGAACTGACTTTTGGGACCAGACTTGCCTTGGGTTTGGTTCTGCCTCACAGTACAGTCATTTTTCTGTCTTTCTACTGACTAGAAATGAAAATAGTGCCATTTGCCAAGGTTGCCCTCTTCTGAGAGGGCACTGACATAGCGAGCCAAATTTACTTTATCTCGGGCAGCACTCTGTATACTAGTGATGGACAATATGACACTTTATGAACCTTTTGCCAAATTTCTTGACCCCCTAGATCAGTGGTTCTCAACCGGGGGGGGCGCGGACACTCTCGCGGGGGGGCGCAAGTAGGCTACAGGATGGGAGGAAAAAAAACTGAAAAAAAAAATTGCAAATTTGTGATTTGTTTGGATTCATCGGATCTATTTTCGCTGCTAAAATAGACCAAAACAGTCA
>JAODLC010000065.1:35189241-35210936 GCA_026781145.1 Hippopotamyrus pictus | reverse complement strand
ATCTATCTATCTATCTATCTATCTATCTATCTATCTATCTATCTATCTATCTATCTATCTATCAAAGGATTTATAAGGTGTGTGTATGGGGTGGGCCGGAGGCACATATGTAATACTGTAGGGGAGGTTTGGGGGGGCTTTAGTTCCAAAAGGTTGAGAACCTCTGCCCTAGATGGTGCTCTTTGTTGCTTTGGGGCATGTTTTGTGACATTTCTTTGAATAGAGAGCACCATCTAGTGGGGTCAGAAAATACAGCAAATGGTTCATGGAGCGTCATACTGTATGCCTCTCGAGCCCCTACAGGTACTTGAGCTGTGTGGGCCAGGAATAGTTACGTGAGGTGGGGGGAGGGTGGGCGCCGGTGGAGAAGCTGGCTGGGGGCAGCAGGGGGTGGGAAGTCAGGCTTGCCAAGGGCTCCACATGGGCTGCAAAGAGTAGTGGAGCTGGTTCTTAGTTTTCGGGCAGGAAAGTGCAAATGCAAATGAGAGACAAGAAGGACAAGCTTTTCATGGAGTAGTTGACTGATAAATGACAAACTCACATTTCCAAGTTTGCTCAGCAGTTAAATATTCATTGTCAGGTGTAATTGTGCTGCCTTTATGATTACAATAATAGCCACATTGTGAACCTGAGGTTTAAGCCTCCTTAGACTGAATGTCATACTTAAAGTTGTTTTTATCCTTGTGAAAGTACGAAAGTACAAAGTTTCAGAGGATGTTGGGTGAATGTGTATAAGCTAATTTAGAATGTGTTTTAGGTACCTTTTCTTACACCTCATCCATACTCTGACTCACTAGTGAAAAATGTTTTAAAAAGTCACGGAAACAGGGACAGTCATCAACAGCTGTACAGTCTGCACACCCTGCTGCAGTCAGAGGATTGATTGCAAGGCTGGTAATTGAGATTATCAGATGTTTTAAACCAGTGACCTGTTTTTTGAGGTGATGTGCTCAAAGTGATTGACTTGTATGTGAGAAACTGCCTAATTTTGATTGGTCGTCAGATATGCTAAATACTGTAGCTGCAAAGTCGCTCCCGGTGCATTATGGGTTGTTTGAAAGTCCGCGCCAACTCTCTCGATCTGTCCACCAACCCAGATAATTAACATTAATGGAAACATAACTAGCCTAATAGCTGGACCTGTATTTCCTTTGGAGGAGATCTTTCCTTATTCTTTTCCAAAAAGCTGTTCTCAACCCAGTAATCCAGCGCGATGATCCTGGGGAGGGCTGATGAGCTCGGATCTACTCATTTTTGGATATTTTCAGTTACTGCTTGAATGGTATAATTTTGCAGAAGGTGAACTATTTTAGGATTATTCACCAGTTTAATTGGAATATATGACTTTTTTTGCTATAACTCTTGAATGTGTCTATTTTTTTTGAAGGTGTCTTAATGTACAGGGGACCTGGCTTTATTATTGCGATTTAAACAACGGCATTTCCGCTCTGTGGCAAAGAGGAAGTCTGGGTGAGACGCAGGACGTCACACTGTAGAGAGAGATGGAGGGAGAGGAAGTGAGAGATGGAGGGAGAAGGATTGAGAGAGGGAGTAGGAGATGGAGAGTGAGAGATGGAGGCAGAGGGAGTGAGAGATGGAGAGAGAAATTGAGGGAGAGGGAGTGAGAGATGGAGCGAGAGAGATGGAGGGAGAGGGAGTGAGAGATGGAGTGAGAGAGATGGAGGGAGTGAGAGAATTTCAATTTGAAAAATCCTTTATTACGACATAGTATGTTTCCAAAAGTACAAAAATACATTAAGTTCACAAAAAAATAAAATAAAAAGAGACTGAGTGAGAGAAACCTTCCAAAGTCAGATCAGCACCTGAAATGTTATGTGTCCTGGGTCTAATTTGGAGATATCATAAGCTGCAGGAGCGCAGTCTCATCACAGCAGTTAATTAGCGTCTGCTGGGAGGGTGTGAAAAAAACACAATGCAGACAAAGTTGTGGAATATTAATTATACTTGTGTTTGCGGTGTGAGATCAGGGGCGCTGGCTGGCTGAAGATGAGGAGCCGCGAGGAATCCATGCGTCACTCTGTGCCGAAGGCCGAGTCGCCATCCCGTCACCGCAGGCAGGGGGCGTACGCTCAAAAGGGAAAGTGTGTCTGATTTAACGGCTTCGGAGAGGACCGACTTCATGGCAGAAGAACAGGGGCCATCTGAAATGGAGAGCTATCTCATGGTGTTATTTTTTAGGACTCGCGTAGGAGTAGTGACGAGTTTCTCAAAACAGAGGTCAGAGGTCAGATGGGGAGAACAGAGAAAATGGGCTAACTTAAAATTAAGAATCTTTTAGCAGCTTTGGCTTATTCAGTGAATATGCACAAAATATAATAGGAATTTTACGTGCTTGTGCCTCAGTTTGCTTACTGAATCTCATATGTTTCTCTGAGCTTATATGTATTTATTGTAGTACATGACATATAGGCATTGGTCTTGGGAACGTAACCATTCTGAGGTCTTGTTGATTTCTTCGATAAATCATGTCATTTGATGCTGACATTTTAAACTAGTAAAGTGCAGCGGCAGCGCCCTCCCTGGTAGCTTCTGCCCTCTGCAGTTAGGAGTCTGGCATCGTTATTAAATGTCATGGTGTGTGAACCTGGCCTCCTGAAACAGCCATTAGCTGTTATTTTTCTTGCACCATCCTATGACATTAATTGCACTGAAATCTTCACACCGTACAGGCACTGGCAGAGAGGGAGTGGTGACCCTGTGAGGGGGGGGGGGGGGGATTTCACTTTGCCCCCCCGAGACCGGGGTAGGTAGAACGGCAGTGACAATGAGAAAAACTGGGCAAACGCAAACCTGTGTGCTTAGATGGTAGAGAGTGACACCAGTGACCACAGCAGCAGGGTCCTGCCAGCCAGCCCCCCTCACATGAGCGTCATTCCTGCTTCAGGTCATCAGCAGGTCATGGATGTCATTGGGGCTTCTTATCTCTCATCATTCCTTCTGCTTCATTTTTATATCCAAGATCTCCTGCAAGTTATGCAGTCCCTTACACGCAACGCAGTGTGTTCTCCCTGCCCACTGGATGGCTGCATAGCTCACTGGGATGAGTGTGCACTTCAACCTTATCAAGTCTCCAGTTGTAGGTTTGAAACCAGCCTCACCTGTTTCGGTTTTCAGATTCCCCTGGTGTTTGTTATTGGTTCTTTTGCTTCCCTGTTCTGGTTTGCCCTGCCTGTGTCTGTTTGATTTAGTTTTTTTTCCTATTAGTCTTTCCTAGTGTAGTCTGCCCTCTGCTATGTCCCCTAGTTTCTAGCGCTTCCCTGCCTTGCTGATTGTTGTATCTTCCTAGTCCTTCTGCTCATTTGGTGTTTCCGCTTCCACCAGATTCTCATTGTTCCTGTTCCTCTCTTGATTGGTTAATCGATTATTAGATGCACCTGTTCCTTGTTTGCTCCCAGTGCGCTGGTGTATTTTAGTGCTCGCCTTTGTTTTTACTCCTTGGTTAGTTGCTGTGAGGAGTTCCTCTGTGTGTTGAGTGTTCATGTTTATGGTTTGTTGTGCCCTTGGCTTGGTTTTCTGCTCCTCTAGCCCAGTTCTTCAGTTGAGCTTCTGAGTGGATTCTTTAGTTTCTCCTTATTTCTCCCAGTTCGTTTTTTTTTAGCCCCTCCTGGTCCCTTTTAGTACTTTACCCCAGTGCGTTCTCCTTTCTTATAACCCCCCCTTAATCTTGGCGCTGCTAGTGGGTCGTCGCCTTTTTCTTGCATGTGCCATGTCATGCTGTAACAGCGGAGAGCTGCGTGGGCTGAAAGGGGGCTGTATTTGGTAGTTTGGGGGGGGGGATATTGTTGATGAACCTTGTATTCTTGTGGTTTTAGTGTTTGTGAAAATTGCTCTGAATTGCGTAATTCAGTAAAGGAAGGAAGGAACAGCGACGGCATTAACAAAATTATGATTGCAGTTACAATATCTTTACTTAGCAGAAGCATTATTCCAAAGTGATGCGCATTTTTGAGAAAGCAGGGTCTGTCGCCGGGACTGCCAAGAGCAGTGGGGGGTTAATGGTCTTACTCAGGGGCCCGATGGTGTCATCACTCTGCCAACCCTGGAAGGTGAACTGGCTACCTTCCAGCAAGAGGCACAGTGTTCTGACCTGCCGCTCGGAAGGAATGAACAGAGGAGACGGCGCGCTCTCTTGGGGGCAGGAACTGGGCGCAATGTCAGGCGTGGGGGTCGGTCTGTGGTCTAGGACTGAGGAAGCAGAACTCAGGCTGATATGATGGGTCATCAGGGATGAGGGAAGTAAACGAATGTCCTTATTAACTGGCTCTTCCCCTTCCCCAGAAGTTCATACTCCTACCCAGTCTATATTAGGTGCCTTCAAGTGAATATTGACTCAGGGTTTCTCCAGAATGTCCTGTCCTCTGTCTGGATATTCAGGCATCCTAAGTTTTTATTGTTACATGGGTACACAGGAACAGTTGCAGAGGATGGGACAGGTGCACAGAGGGCAATAGGAAAGAGAGTGAGGTGATCATAAACCATGATGTCATTCCCATGATTATTGTTGTTGGCACTGTATGGCTTGTCTGTAAACTTTATGTCCGTTATTTGTGTAAGTTGTGAGAGGGAAAGAAACTTGCATGTTAATACAATGATCTGAAATCTGTGCTGTGATCTGGAAGCTTTGGCTCCTCATCCTGTCAAAGATGAACAATGGGGGAAAAAAATGTAATGCGTTCAATCCACAGAAAGGCCGAGCTTGTGATGCAACCACAAGAGGCCGTGTTGACCTATTCTCTGTTGTTGTTCCTCCCAAAATTACCCACAAACCCCTACTACGCCACACTCCCATTCTCACTTCCAGAGGCAGCAAGGTAGGTAGGAGAGTGTCCCCTACAGGAGGGCTTAATACTCACAGGCTTACAGCTAAAACAGTGGGCAGTATTTTGGTTCATTTCTTGATTCAGTATGAACTCTATTTTATTTATATATATATAAAAATCTCAATTCACAGAGATAGAACCCCCCCAGCCACCATAAAACATGCTACTGTGCCAACTGGCCTTGGCTAATTGCATGCAACCCTTCTCAGCATTTTTATGCTTTTAGATTCTGCTTCCCAATCAGCCCTGGCCAAGCCCCCCCCATCCCCAGCCTCCTCAAGGCCCATGGGGCTGTTTTTGCTAAAGAGGTTAGTGACGCCGCTCTCAGTAAAGGGGGTGTGTAGGTCCGGCACGCTGCTGCTGGTCCGTTGTGCCTGACGGCATCCGCTGTGGGATTCTGGAGCCTCGCGTCGGCTATAGATACCGCTCGGCTCTCCCTGCCACACCGTGCAAAGATGGCCGGTGACTTCGGCTCTGAAAGGCATTCAGTCAGGTTTTAATTAATCCATTTGCTGATTGGATAAATAACGCTGCGAGTTTTCAGTCTGTATTTAATGTTTTTACTACCGTCTGCAAGAAGCTGTTACTGACTCTAGACGTTCGAGACTGCTGGGAGGAAGGGAGGAGGGAGAATGGTGACTGTGCTGGGAGAAATAGAGGAAGTGGATATGATGGATGTATGGATGGATGGATAATATATCCTTAGCTGGTGTTGTCACCTCCTAAAATGGAGAGGGATAAAAGAAGTCATCGTGTTTGGAGCTCTTTTATTCTTCAGAAGATCTGGCGTACGTCCTAAGCCGTCCTGTGCTGCAAACATCAACACCCTCTATTGAGATCAGCAGTCACAGCAAGTAGGAATGTGTATGGATCAGAAAGTCAGGGCTCTGCTTTGTCCCTTTGTTCTGAAACGGGCCACACGGTGCCTTGTCTGGTGGAACAGCACCAGCGAGCCGGACCCCCACCCAAGCCAGCGCATCCCGGCAGATCTGCTTGATGGACCTGGCCAGAATCTAGGCTGAAAATGCCGGCCTGGTGGGTCGTGACGAATCAGACCGGTTTGTGGCTTATGATACAAGCGAAACGGGGAGTTAGAGACGAAAGGTTCTGGAACAATGTTTCTGTGTTGGGGGGGGGGTGAGCTGGAGGCCTTCCGCTTCCCTGGAGCTGCCCATTCTCCCCCCACCGATGTCCCAGAAGCCCAACAGAAGATGATCATGTCTGACACCCCAGTTTTATGGAACCCACTGCAAACTATGCAGATTATGCAAATGTGGACCGGCTCACGCCCCAATAGGCAGAATTCCCGCCATAACGCCGTGCCCATTGCCGACGCCTTTTCAGTGCCTCCCGTTTGTTCGCGTGCCCGTGTGCGTCTGTTGTCATTCTGTTCAAAGAGCCCCCCTCCAGCCCCCCCCACGGCCCCCGCCAAGCCTCCAAAAGTGCTGTGGATGAAAGGCAAAGTCATCGGGGTGTTTTTACAAGTTTACTGCTCAAATGTTGCCTGGCCTTTGTTTACGATTGTTTTCAGGGCAGCCAAAACGTACCTCTGATTAGTCCTTTTCTAAGGGGTTTCCTTGCCAGTTTGGCCAGTATAAAAACAGACCAGCTCGGCAAATTGTCTCAATAGTATTTTTAAAAGAATTTCTGTGCCCTAACGGGGTGGACCACCAAGTTTAATGTATTTTTACTGCTTTTGTGCTGATTAAGGTTTTGCTCATAGAAATGTATGGATGAATGTACCCACAAAGATATGAATGCAGTCGTGTGTGTGTGTGTGTGTGTGTGTGTGTGTGTGTGTGTGTGTGTGTGATTCATTGAAAGACTTGTATTCGCTATATTTTTTGAGGCATGGGGCTTCAAGCTCACCACACCCTTACTGATGAGCAGTGAGAGATGGATGGATGGATGGCTTGCTCTGTAGATGATGTGTCCACACTGAAAGTAAATCCCCGCCATATTGACGGTCTTCAGCAGATGTTGGATGAGCAGAGCATCAGCCTGAGAGTTACAGGGACTTACGGTGTTTATCGCAGCTGAGGGGTGACTGGCCAGTGAGCGCCTTAAGCACAGCTCACATCGCATAATCCTGACCCTGTGACCGCTGCTCTTCTCACTCTCGCCTTTAACTTCTGATCGCTCGACAATGACAATAAAATGATACATTAAAAAAACGAAGCTTTCAGGCAAGATCTGTGGCCCATAATTCACGCAGAACCTCTGAAGATAATTACAGCCTTGCTGCCATGGTGCCATTGCAAAGGGTCTTCTTTCTGGGAGATAGTTTTCCAGTGGCCAGCCTCCATGACATGAATCCGATCTCCCGGCAAGCCAAGGATAAATTTTCACAGAGTTGTCAGACTTTTATTAGGCAATTCCTGTTGATAAAATGGATTTATATCAGTATTTTCTCAGATGAATTGTTCCTCTCCAGCCAATGACATGTTTACTAGTAAACATCTGAAATTGTATTCCATTTGTCTTCTGATTTCTGATTTTGCTGTGTTGATTTATTAATATCTAAGTTAAAATCTCCCCAAAGGGTCCCTCCATTTACCTCAAAGAAAAAGAGGTTTACGAGCAATTGGGGCAAATTTACCCACAGATAAGGGTGATATATGTCATCTAATTTACTGCATGTCCGTGTTTAATTATTTAAATCCTCCTGGGCCTTGATGTTGGCAGCAGGTGAGGTAACCCACCATAACGAACAATGCTGATAAACATCCTGCCCGCTACAGCTGAAACCCGCTTTGAACCGCTGCTATTATTTTAATTATGTCCGTGCAGTTTGTCTAATTGCATAATTTATTTTTTTTGTGACTGGGTCTCGCAACGGTCGCAGGTCGTTCAAGCCACAGTCATCCGCAGCTCTCGTTTTGGATTACCCTGCTTCTCCACGTGCGTGCTGAGAGAGAGAGAGAGAGAGAGAGAGACCCCCAGCTGCCCCCCCTCCGATATCTCATTAGCCATCTTGCCAATGAGCTTTTTTTCTTCATTCCGTGGTCCGTTTTGACAAGCACACGTTCAGCGATGGACAACCAACGGTGCCATCGAATGTTGGGGGGATCCCATGGATTGGGCGAGGTACCGTTGGGGGTGAACAAATGTGTGCTGGATGATGTATTTCTTGAAGGTGGGGGTGTGACTGCATGAAGGCACTATCACACTGTCAGGTTGTTCAACAGCTGACACACATTCGATGGAGATGTGACAGAATGGAGAACATCCATTCATTTCTTTATCTCGCAGTGTTCTGGTGCCAGGAACCGCGACAAGGAAACATCTCGTTGGGTTCTCTCGTTCTTTGATGGTGAAATTTCATTAATGACTGAAAAGCGTGACTGGGGGGGGGCATGGGATGGCTGTAAGTGGTCAGCGGGTGAGGAGGAGGCTCTAAGGGCTTCACCGTAGCCGAGCAAAGCCCAGACGCAAAGATGTATAAAGCCAGGTGGTAGAACGATAAATCTTGAGGACAAGCGTAGAGTGAAGTGCAAAAGACCTGTGTCTGCATCTGAGAACATTCCGGCACAAAGACACACCCGCACGTTTGTTTGCCCGCCATTACTGACACGCCGACGCTCGATTTGATGCAACATACAGTATAATCCCTCCGCCAACCAAAGGAAATTCACAAGCGCATGGAACCTGATAAATTATATCTGTGGCACATCCTTCAAATACCAGCAACAGAAGAGAACAGCCCTGTTTCCGTTGCTGTCATCTTTGTGGAGATTTGTTTTATTAAAAACGTCACCTGCAAACAGTCAAGCCCTGTGTCAGCCGGCCTCACACACGCACACAGACGTGCGCACACTTTTGTGCCTGATGTACTATTCTGACATCTCCATTCACTGGGTATCTTGGTGCCCGAGCCCAGTAGCCGGACCTAATTCCCAGCGCCATATTACCTGTTCACCCTCGCTGACTTCATTCTCCTGTTCGTCTCCTTGCCGCCGTCCTACGATGGACCCCTACCAGGACAGACCCAACATCTCCACCGGCGTGGCAAAATCTCAAAGTGTGTTTGTTTACTGTCAGGCGCTTGTCGCCAGTCCCCGTGGGGGGGGCGAGGTGGGGGGCACAGGGGGGGGCGCGGTAGGAGGGCGTTATCTTCCATGAAGTTGGCAGGTTCTCTTGCTTTGCTAGGACTCTATGAAATGTGGTCTTTTTAATCTAGCAAATAGCCTGTCTGTGACATGACGGTTTTTCAGCCTTCTATTAATGGACCCGCACCCCCTCTCAACCCTCCCCCCGGACCCAGGAGAAGAAGGGTGGGTCCGTTCTAACAAGTGTGGCTTGATTAAACCTACCCCAACTTACCCCCACACTACACACAGATAATGCTGTGCTGCATGGAACCCAGAAGTTCCCTCTGGGATCAATAAAGCTAATCTGGATCTCGATCTTAATCTAAATCTCACGGTTCAAAGTTTCAAGGTTTTATAATACACGGCTTTACTGCAGTACAGTGTGCAGTGAAATGCCTGGCTGCCCAGCTCCAGCCCAGTGAAATGAAGAGACCAGACATTAAACACTAAACATTAAAGCACGCATCCTGCATTTAGGAAGGTGGATAAGGCGATACGGGGAGGAGGCGGGGGGGTTGCTGGCTAGGTTTGGGTAGTATTATGGAAGTATTGTATATTCCCATCATCCTCCACCCCCAACAAAAAGTTGAAAGAGCGCTGCCTTCAAAATACTGTATACCGCGATATAATGTCGGCACAGTATGACGGTTTTAAAAATTAGATACCGCCCAGGAAGTAGTGCTGCCTAAGACTGTGGCGGTAAAACTTCTTGCTGGCTAATTTTACCGCCGCTGCATAGCGGAGCGACACGTTTCCGGGACACTGCGCGTCATTCGCGGGTGGCAGGGAGCTGCTGTCACTTGACGGGAGACTCAGAACTTCCAGGAGAGGTGAGATGTCTGGAAAACAACAATCATAAATATCCATAGTGTGCCAGTAAAGTGCCAGGTGACAGGTGGAGGGTATAAGAATGAATGAGGTCTGCCTCTTCGTCCGCCGTTTCCCTCGTTCGGATCCTTTCATCCGTCCGTCTGCCGTGAGATGAACACCCATGTTCCTCCCCAGGATTAATTAGCGCTACTTGCCGCCTCAAAGATGAGATCGTCCCCTAAGACTTGAGAAACGCATGTGTGTTTGCGCAGGCGGTGGAGCGAGCCCGACACGGAGTGGGGGATGCGATCCCCTCCCGCCGGACCCCCCCAATTAGCGGGAGGTGTTCATGCGCTGACAGCTGCCGCCGGTTCCTCTCTATAAACTGCTGGTGCCAGCCTCTGCTGAAAGGTAAACCGGGGAGGGGGGCTCATTTGCATAACTGCAGAAATGTTTTATTTCTGTATATATTCTTGAAGCTCGGCCGTAATCCTTGGGCTGTGGAGGACAGAACAGCGCCTCAGTTTGGCTGCGGGTGGAAATGCAAACGCGGTGTGTGGGGCAAGCCTTCATCACGATAGATAGATAGATAGATAGATAGATAGATAGATAGATAGATAGATAGATAGAAAGAAAGAATTATTGTATATTGTTTAACATATTCCATATATGGTATGTGCATTATATGTATGTTATTCTTGCTTTTCTTTTGTTTACTATCTACTGTGCTCCATTGTTATACGTTGTTTAATTCCACAGGGAGGTACGCAAGCAAGTATTTTATTGTACTTGTACAAGTGACAATACAACTTTTGAATCTCTGCGTCCTTGAATCCAGACGTTAGTAATACCCGACGGGAAAAGTGCAGCCTGCAACAGCATCAAGCATCCACTAGTGCAGTTACAGGATGTTCATAGGATGTAAGGGATGGGAGAGAACAAAGCTAGCAGCTAATGCTCCGAAGTGGCAGCTGCTGGTGGCGCCCCCTGTTGGTCTCAGGGGCACAATGGCCTGTGCTTCAGGTGGTAAAGTGCCTCTTAAACGCATTGTTTTGTGTCTTTTCGCCTAACTGAGGGATGAACGCTGCATGCCGTCACCCCCACCCCCCCACACGCCATTTTCTACTGGTATCAACACGTTTGCCAGGAAGGTGTGATAAGGTTCACAGCCATTTGTGAAAAGTAGTGAGGAGGAGAGAGATGTTTTCTCCTGACTGTGATAATCCATCTGCTAGATAAGGTCCATCTCCGGCACGCCGGATCTCACCTTTTATTAGAGTTTTTTTCCCTTTTTTTATGGGTGAACGTGTACGCCACCTCTGAATGGATTACATTTATCTACCGTGCTTGCAAATGTGTTCGCCGCGGTAAGGCCGGTGTTTCTGAGAATACCTAATCCCACTGTCCCGTCTCCGAGTTCATTTTAATTAAGAGTTCCATCCCGCTCAAATGGCAGCTGAAATGTGACAGCAGACACACTGCAAGGGGCCGTACAAAGGCAGCCAACTAATGTGAAATGTATCAGTTCAGCTCTAAATGAATGACTGAGGAATGATGATGAATGAATGATGTTTCACACTGTTTATCACCAGAGTTTCATGAGTTCCGTTTCTTGTATGTGAGTATCACAGCAATAATTCTGTGGTTCTGTGTGTCACTTCATGGTAGCGTGTTCTGTGATTGGCCCGTTTTTGTGGGTCTTTAAACCTTCCAATCAGTGGTGTATTTGATGTGCAGACAGCAGGGCTGGATTGAACCAGAGGGTGACTGTTCCTTAGACAGAGGCGATGTCAGAATTTTATAAAGTAGGAGGCATAAGAGCACCAATGTTTCTTACCTAGGAGAAACTTATTAGCCAATGATATGTTTTGTGTCAGCGAGGGAGGGAGCACTCCGCAGGGCCAATCAGCTTTCATCTGGGGCCAGTGCCCCCTGCCCACTTTGATCACAGCTGAGGTCACTCAGTCGGCCCACTGTCTGCCCTGCAGATCTCTCAGGGGCCAGACCGTCGCTGCACTAATGGAAATGGCCGTTGTTTGTTGAGTGTCCTCTCATCCACGAAAGTCAAAGATGCTTTCTGATATTTGCCCCCGCCCCCAGTTGCAAGTTGCAAGTAGTTTTCTCGCTTTTACTGCTGCGGGTATCTCCTGCCTTTTCCCTGGGGGGGTAGCTCTCACCGCACGTATGTCTCGGTGCCCCCCCAGACAAGCGTCAGACGGAGAGGCCAAAGTGGACGCAGACGGCAAGCTGTCGCCATCCCAGCAGGGGAAAATCAGCCGGTTCTCGTGTAGGTTCAGGTCCATGACTACACGCACACATGAACACGTACACGCGATTACAGCACCTCCGAAATGCACGTATGTCGGACCTCAAGGGACAGATGTGTGCCAAACCGAACAGGAACAAGGATGGTCTCTTCCCAGAAGGCATCACTCCTGAACTGCTGACCCAGTCACTCTTACCTCCCGGAGCCTCATTGGTTTCAAACTTTTTGTCTGGAGACCCCCCCAAAATTGGTCACGTTTAGGGTCGCCGCTTGAAATTTTGGGCCTCATGAAATCATCATTTTGGGCCCCCAACTCAGATCAAATCCAATCATGTTTTTAGGCCTCATCACCAGGCCCCCTTGGAATTATCCACCCCCTCCTCCTTTTACGGAGCCTCTGATGAAATCTAGTGACTCCTTAAAATTTGCTGAGTGGGTTTCCCTCCTGAGACTGCTGCCCCCGCGACCCGACCTCGGATAAGCGGGAGAAAATGGATGGATGGATGGATGGATGGATGGATGGGGGCCAATCCCCGACAGACTGGCAATGATAAAATTGGCATGGGGGGTGGACAATGAAGAAAAGGATTTTCTGACAAATTATTTGTCGTCCCACACTTTGAGAATCACTGCGATACAATCATCACTGTAAATAACTCACTGTAAATAACTCACTGTAAATAACTTTTGCTGTATCGTACTGTACATATTATATTTATTGCGACATTTCTATCTTTGATATGCATTCTTGCTTAACATCAACCACACACACACTATACATCAGCCAGACTGTATACAACCATTGTCTTCTCTTAATTGTGTATCTACTGTATTTATGAGTACCATTGACAACAGTCTGTAAACATATCCCTGAGCAATAAACCTGATTTTAATTCTGCTTCTCATTCTTAACATTGTGTTATCAGGCTGCCACGTAATACTGACTTCAGCACTGATGTTCCTGGGACAGTTTTACAGGAGGCTGTGTGTTTCTTTTTCTTGGTCACAGCTGCAGGTTCTGCCGCAGCGCACGAACGATGGCTCTGTCCCGCGGTGACGCCCAGTGCGATCGCCATCACGGGGATTCTCTTATCCCGGCCTCTCCCGAAAGCCCCTCTCAATGCCACATATTAGCGTCGAGGTCGTAAACTTGTCGCGTCTCGTTCCCCCGACTCACGTCTGCGTCTCGAAGCCTCAGAAACATCCCCCAGTTGATGTACCCTTCAGAAGCCCTTAACGAGTTGCCTCGATTTTGACGATGGTGACTGTCGTCCAAGTTCCATACATCTCTTGGCGGAAATATGACTAGCCAGCTACCTTGACCAGTCCAAAATAAATCTGTGTCCATGATAAAAGGCTCCCGTGAGTGTAGACCGGGGTGGGCGGGGGGTGACAGATCGTGTTGTGAGAGGTGTCTCTCCGAGTCGCTCGTATCCCACAGTCAAGCACATCGCTTCAGATTTCCTCCACTAATTGGTGACAGGTTTATGACTCCGAGCGGGGCGCCATTTCTCAGTCACACCTGCTTTCAGCAGTCTCATCGCGAAGCCTTACCAGTTTGGTCGCCAGGCGCAGTCAAGATTGGGGGGAGGGGCTCCGCTGTGATGTCACGCAGGCTCTGTGTCTCACCCGCGGTCTGCCCCGAATGTAGAGTCCCCTCCCGCTGTCTCCTGGGACCCACTTTTCACAGCGATAGGATGTAACCCCACAACCTTCCGATTTGAATCTGTGATTTTGCTGTCTTGCTAGTCAGTGGTATTACACAGCTGTCTGGAGCACAGTCACAGTGAGCTCAAGACCAATTGTTTCTTTGCCCTTGGTGCATGTAGTAGAGGAGTCATGTAGGTTTGGGACGTAGATCTGTGTGTGTGGTAGATACACGTCCCTAACAATATTGTGGGAGTTATGTGTGTGCCAAGGGGGTGGGGGGGGTTGGAGCTGATACCAAACCTACTCAACCCCATGTAGATGCCCATGCCAAAAAGACAACTCACGTCATTCCACTGCTGGACAGTGCATCTGAATACGGCCTTGAAGCAGACCCCCTCTGTCCCAAAATAAGATCACATGACTTGCTACACAGGCCAGTGTCGTCTTAATCTCATGGCTGGCCAACAGGATTTAAAATGTCCCAATCAAGTCTGTTTGTATATGTTGGGAAGACAAGAACATTGAAACCTGAAAATCATCACCATGGAAGTGGCCCCAAGACGCCCAGATCTATTTTAAACATTTTTCATTTCATCTGCTTGTTTTATAAGGAAATGAATGAGCAGGGCGATGAGTAAAACACACACAGTAACCCTCCGCATTCGCACACTCAACATTGCCGGTTCCCCTTATTTGTGAGTCAACAATTAAACAGGAATATTTTTGGAGCTTGATGAAAGAGCGCAGAAAGTCATTGACGATGCGTAAGCCAAGGACAATACTGAAGATGATTCAGATGACATAAAATCATATAATGCTAGGAGTATGCACGCTACGCTGCGTGGCGGGAGTAGCGGCCAGAAGTCGTACTAGGCGGAACTGGCGCGCAGAAAAGAGAACTGATGTTGCGGACAGGAAACGGGAGGCCAACGAACACGATTTGGACTTACAGTCCTCTTCGTTCATATGTCTGAAAGTTTGTAAGTTGAAAGTTTGTAAGTAGAGGAACATCTGCATTAATGATACATAATGTGTATCTGTATGCTACCTTTCATATTAAAAGTCTGGGCTTGGGTACCTTGCACATCTTTGTCTCTGTAACCAGCCTCACTCACGGGGCTTTGTCACTGAGGTCTTGCATTTCTTGTAGTAACTTTTCAGCAAAATTAATTTTGCATTTTTAATAATGGGCCCCCAGTGTGTACAGCAGTACCTCCCAACATACAGGGGCATCATTTAGATTTAGTTTGTATATTATATGAATAGGTCTTGATGGGAAAATGACAAAGCGATTTAACATGCAAAGTACAAAGTACAATAGTGTTTCTTTAGAAATTGGTAATAAATAGATGCATTTTGTTATTGTTCAGTCTCACACTGTTATGGGTGGAGGTTGGGGGGTGGGGGGAGGCGAATATTATTTGTGAATTTTCATATTTGCGGGGATCTTCAGAACGTCTCCCTGGCAAATGTGATGGAGTGACTTTGAAATGCATTTCAGCCCTACCTTACTCCCTATGTTACTTCCTATGTTACTCCCTACCTTACTCCCTACCTTACTCCATATACCTTACACCCTACCTTACTCCCTACCTTACACCCTACCTTACTCCCTACCTTACTCCGTATGTTACTCCCTACCTTACTCCCTATGTTACTCCCTACCTTACTCCCTACCTTACACCCTACCTTACACCCTACCTTACTCCCTACCTTACACCCTACCTTACTCCCTACCTTACTCCCTACCTTACTCCCGGCTGAGACGCGATCTGTGTCAAGCGTCTGCAGTGACAGTCTGTGATGGCTTAGCTACACACAAGGCACCCCCCCCGCCACCTTAGGATGACATCTTCAATCCCTCCTCCCACCTACTGCCTCTGGAAGAATACCCAATGATTTATGCCTCTCAAATCCTCCAGGGGCGCTATTGCTCACCTTTTGGTTTGGGCAACATAATGCCTTGGAATTCCCTGAGTAGTGAGTGACTCTGCTGGTTACCCTCTTTGTGTGTCAACAGAAGGTTGAGAGCAAGATGGAGTAAGTTTAGCATTCCAATGTGCTTGTGCAAATGGAAGATTTATTGTATAATTTTTTTCTTTTTAAACAAAAGCGACACCACGCCAAGCCGTCGTAATGCGTTCAGAAGAAAATGTCCTCTGTTAATTTCATAAATAAGAGCACATCAAACTAAAGGAGAACTTCTGGAGAACGTTACAAAGCACTACAACCGTGTACGGTCTGGGACTGGGAACTGCACCTTGTCGTCCTCTGTCTAGTGCCCCCCCCACTCCCCCACCAGCCGATTTTTTCAGCAGCCCCCTCCGTCTCGCTGCCCCCCCACCAGCAGCCCTCTCTCTCTGCAGCTACATGGCCGACAGTGAGGTTTCACCCTCTTTTAATTTGCCTCCAAGCCTCTTTCATCTTCGGCTCCTCTTTGAGATCCGCCCTAGGGGCTCTGCAGCCGCCAGTCTGGGCCTGACTGCCCCCGTCCTCGTAAACTAAGCCCTGCCATTGTTTTATGGTTAATCTGAAGAGAACATTTTTTAGGGGGCTGGGGGTGAATATCTGACGGGGAAACTCTAATCCTCACAGAGGCGCTGGAAGCTGGAGCGTGCGGGCGAGCGTTCGGAGAATGAGTCACTGTCAGATGGACTGTATCTGAACACAGGCGTAAGGAAGGGACCTTGGAAGCTGGATGCTTATATAAGTCTCTGAGCAATTATCTACGTAAGATCAATGGGACATGGGGAGCCTTTGTGACATCGGGTGGGAGGGGGGGCACCGCCTTTTTATTTTTTCATGGAATTCTCATACGCCGCTTTTTGGGTCTCGGCTGTAAGTAGCAGACTTGGGCTTTTTGTCGTACTTGTATTTGAAACGGCACTGTCTGGTCCCATAACATCATGGAGGTGCAGCCTTGTATGTGATGGAGACAGACAATGCAATTTAGCTGCGTTACCCAGAGATTTACCCAGGGTGGTGGAGGGCAATTGTCTGATGGGACGTAACCGCAGGGCACAGGGCGTTGGGGCAGCTAATGGTGTCCTCAGAGGGGAACTCTTCATGCAAAACCCCTCTTCTGTCTCTCTTCTCCTCATTTTATCCCCCATTCTTTTCATATCCCAGAATCCCCAGGGGCAGAGCACAGCGGGAACTTGGAATCAGGACTATTCAAACGAGGGCCGATGTGGGCATTTGACTCGAGCTGGGTGTCAGGTGGCGACCACCTACTTCAGTTTTCAGCAGTTTTTAAGTGAGCTCTGGACGCGATAATCCAGAACTTTCTCTGTGCAGGGAATGATGCGAATGCGGTGGCTGGGAGACGGCGAGCGGGTCTGTGGGGGCTCCGGAGCAGAGAGGAGGACGCTTCGTGTTCATCACTTCCCCGTGTTTGTGTCGCAGTGTGCATGGGGGGAGGCTCATTATTTTAAATTGTTTGATGTTCAGCTCACTCTCCTTTTATTTCCCTTGCCAGACTGTCCTGCCTTTAACCATTTGCACATCTTACCTTTTCACATACCACTCTGGCGGGCGAGTAAATATTTCATTTTTTAGCAATTTAACGTTTGATAAATCCAGCTTTGTCGCTCCTCTGTAATTTTAACTGGGCCAGCTTTGGTTCTTAATTGGCTTTTAATTAATTAGCTCTAACTATGCTCCCTTTCTGCCGTCAGTCTGCATGGATGTCGAAGCCATTTACTCCTTGAGACAGAGTGTTGAAATGGCTGATTTTTCCTTGGGGGAGGGGGGAGGTTATCCTTCAGAGCTGCTGTTTTTCGTGTTCATTTACAGCAACTATCATGTCCCCTTAAGGTTTGACCAATGTTGGGGGGGGGGGCGGGGGGGGGTCACATGATATGGTTCACCCACATCCTCTAATGAGCATTGGGTGCAGGCAGAAATGGGGGTGGGGGTGTGAAGACCAAAATGATCCTTTCTCCAAGGGAACATTTGTTACAGGGTGAAGCATCTACCCCCCTCACCTTGAAACATAGGGCCACATCACGTGCCTCTAATGGAATAAAAGTTATACTGAAGAGATTAAAAGAATGTCAATGAATGTGCTGGCGCCCCCTACAGGTGCCTGATAGTAACTGTTATACCCTGCACCTTATAGGCAGAAATGTTCCAGACTGCATTTAAAGGCACAGCTGACAGGTATTACGATGATATGAGTGCTAGCAGAAGCATATCCCCTGTACAGGGGGTCAGTGTTTATCCATTTGATGTGTGTCTGTGTCCACAGGTGGGGAGAATCATCCCCCCGTCCCGCCCCACCACACACACACACACGTGCACACACACACGCACACACACACACGCGCACACACACGCGCACACACGCACGCACACACACACACGCGCACACACACACACACACACGCACGCACACATGCGCACACACACACACACGCGCACACGCATACACGCACACACACACACACACACACACACACACACAGTGCTGCTTCGTGGTGTGGAATGCACAGCTGCATCATCCTGTCTGACAGTGACTACGAGGTCCTGTACCGGTCCTACCCCACCATCCCCCCCTCCCTCCGCTCCACCCCATCTCCCAGAACAATCCCTTCTGCATTATGATAAGGCATGAGCAAAGTGAATATAGCTTAAGCAGACCCTATTAAATCTTCATCCTACCGGCTATTCACATGCTGTTCTTAGGATCCTACGTTTTTTTTTCCTGATAGACTTCTATGCATATTTATATTTGATATGTAATATACTGCTGGAATAGCATCTGGCAGGGGCGCCATAAGGGGGGCAAAGTTAGGACAAACCCAGGGGCCTCTGATGGACTTAAATTTTGGAATATAATTGGATCGGTCTGGGACGGGGCCCAGTATGATACCTCTGGTGGCACCCTTGGGTACTCAGGTCAGGGGACCCACTGGCGGGGGGCTGCTGGTGACGTCCGGCACACGCTGGTGTCCCCCTGATGCTGACCCAGTTCCCCTCCTGCTCCCTGGGTCCCCCTAAGGAGCCCCGGATTCATTCTCATTCCGAGTGCGTTCAGAAATTCCGAGGGTAATTACTGGCCCCGTGTTTCGGCACTTGATAAATGACGGCAGCCTGGAACAGACGTCCTCCGAAGGGACTGAGCCTGACCCCCATCCGGAATTCGCAAGAGCTCCCTGCGATTGAAGCGGCCTTTCCGGAAACCGGCCCCGCTGCCTGCACTGTTCAGTGCCGTGTTTCCAGAAATTCACTTAGCGTTCCAAATGATCACAGTACAGATCACAGTACAGATCACAGTACAGATCACAGTTTAATAATTGCTTAATGAGGGTTGCTGGATAAAGCAGGGACGTTTGTTTAGTTAGGAGGACTGTGGTCGTCACTAAATGAGCAAAAGATAAAAGGTTAACCTAGTTTGCGGTACTGGAACATTCTAAATGACTATCTGAGTCCTGGCGTGTTGCATGAATGTTATTGCACTTCCAAAGGGAAAGAAAAGGGAAAGAAATACAGATTCTGGAGCAAGAGCAGAATTTCCACTCCTCAAAGATCGTGTCCCCAAAGTGGATTTAAATTGGCTGTTTAGGCGAAACTCTTTATCCAGTGCATCGAAAATGTGCTCCCTTGAGACTTAGTGTCCTCTGGGATTCCAACCGTGCATATAAAAGGCAGGGAGGGGCACAAGAGAGGGAAACTCCACCCACCTTGGATCCCCATGGCCGCCCCCTCCGGTGAAATTCCGCACGGCAAGACCGCGACACGTGACAAGTCACGTGATGGCACGGACCTGGTGACGCTTTGCTGTCTCTCAAAATCCCAAAATGTCCATATTTTGAGGAGCCCCTCATGGCGGACTGATACCCATGAATCCCCATCGGAGTTGCGTGAGCGGCGGGAGAGCGCTGTGGCTGTTTCAAACCTCGTCGGCTTCAGCACCGCCGAGTCCTCAGATGATAGAAATGAATCATGTTTCATTGCCGCGGGTCCTCGATTTCCTCATCCTGCAACACGCTCTTCTGTTCAAGCTCCACAGCGCCATCTACTGCATGTTAATAATCGGTGTCAGGAAGGGGCCGGCCTGTAGCTTGGCGTGTCTGAGGCACGCTGGAGGAAGGCCAGTTTATTTTGGCTTTGCTTTGCCCGAGAGTAAATCAGCGTGACTCTGTAACAGATACACGTATCCGTGAGTACAGGTTTCCAGGATTTTCTTTCTCGGTCTGGGATTGTGACTGGGGATTCCCTCTACGGTCCATCCGCTCCCATGAAGAAAACAGTCAGCGCGCCATTCGCTGTCATGCTGCATTTCTGCATGAACGGGTAGATCTTTTACTGCTGCTGCTTGCAAGGCAGCCACTGGAGGGCCCCCTTCCTCCGGTCCCCCAGTTCCTCCACACGCCTTCCTGTGGCAGGATGATTCCGTGAAGCAGGATCCCTCAGTCATTCGCACGTTGACCAAAATCACTTAATGAGCAGAATCTCCCGGGTGGCATTTGACCAGGAGGCCTCCCCTGGCCTCCAAATAAGCCCCGCCTCCTCTGAGAAATGCCACTCTAATCAAGCCCCTCCTCCTCTGAGAAATGCCACTCAAATCAAGCCCCGCCTCCTCTGAGAAATGCCACTCAAATAAGCCCCGCCTCCTCTGAGAAATGCCACTAAAATCAAGCCCCGCCTCCACTCAGAAATGCCACTCAAATCAAGCCCCACTTTATCTGAAATATCAGACATGGAAGATGCCACATCCGCTGCAGTGAGGTAGCTGGAGACCAGCCTCCCTCTCGGCAGCTTTACGGAAGCCTCGCCGGATTCCGAGGCGTGGGAATCCTCTTGGTTTTCCTTATTAGCCAGAGGTCGGAAATGGAATTGTGTCTGAGGGGGAACACCGTTGACTTTCAAACCCTAGCGGGAGCGATGATGAGCGCGAGGATCAGGTGCACAAATGTCAGGATGCTCCGTTTCTGAAATGGGAATGTCTCGATTCTTTCGCTCCAAATCACACCGGGCTGCTTGCTCGACCCGCTTGTTTTGTGAATTATTCAGGACACCCTGGCAGAGTCGAGACGGCAGGGAACGTGGGGGGGCGGGGTGGGTGGGGGCTTGGATCCTGGGCTTTTGCAATCCGTGCACTGAACATGCTCCAAAGACTGAAGTGCCGTTTAGCAGACATTGCATCTCTGTCACATCCCTTCACAGAAAGGGCGGGGGGGGGGGGATTTCAGAGGTGAAACCAAGTCCTGAAAAAGCATGAATATTTAACAGGGCCTGTCAGAACCTACAACACTGCCTGCGAATAAAAGCAATGGAGGGTTTAGGTTACGAGGATGGAGTCTGTGTGAACTATGGGATTCCGAAATGTTTTAGTGTTCACGAAATCCATACCCCCAGAGATTAAGCATAATGGTTTGATCTGAGTTGACACAAAATTAATATACTGACCAGCTTTGGTGATCGTGAAGTAGGGCACATGTTTACAGTAGCAGGTGAAGAGGCTTTTATCTGAAGCAGGATCAGCCAGTCCTGGGAGCAGCTAAGGATTATGGGCCTTGTTCAGGGGCTCGACTGTGAAGCCGTTCTGTGGACCAAGGAATTTGACCTGGTGACCTTCTGATCACAGGCATCCTAACCACACTGACAGAAGGAGGACATGCACATACGAATGACCATGAAAGGAGTGAGCATCCAGAGTACGTGTGTTGTTGTTAAGGTGAAGGGTTCTTCTTGCACGCGACATTGAATGAAAAGGTCTATTCACTCAGACCTGAAAGCAGAGAGCCGCTGGAAGTCACTCATTTCTGTGTCCAGGCCTCCATTTTCTGTACAAACGCACTGATGAATTTCATCATGGCTTGTTAAGGCAAGGTTAAACTTCAAGGCTGTCCTCACTTTATATCATGTCCTCTTCCAATGAACGAGTTTACAACGGCATCGGGCCATTTCCCTGCGAGGGGGTAATGAAGCGCGTGAGGATCCACGTTTCATGTGGGAGATACGCGTCTGCGTGTGGGAGATACGCGTCTGCGTATGCATGTGTGAGATATGTGTCTGTGTGTGGGAGATACG
>JAODLC010000065.1:35173685-35188706 GCA_026781145.1 Hippopotamyrus pictus | reverse complement strand
CGCGTCTGCGTATGCATGTGTGAGATATGTGTCTGTGTGTGGGAGATACGTGTCTGTGTGTGGGAGATACGCGTCTGTGTATGCATGTGCGAGATACGCGTCTGTCTGTGGGAGATACGCGTCTGCGTGTAGGAGATACGCGTCTGTGTGCGTGTGGGAGATACGTGTCTGCGTGTGGGAGATACGCATCTGCGTATGCTTGTGCGAGATACGTGTGCGTGTGGGAGATATGCGTCTGCGTATGCATGTACGAGAATGAGGAGGCAGATTTACCCAATTCAGTATGAATATATGGGACTTTCTAAAGAAATTTTACTGAAGATCTGGTATCCTGACAAGTAAACACATTTTAACAAGTTTTAAAATGCACGGTTCAGAAATTGAACACTCTTAAGAATTTTAAGGAAGTAAATGAATGGCCAGTACATGTCAGGAGGGGGTCTTAGGGCTCTGCGGAGTATCTGCGCAGACTCAGGGCGGACGTTTCCTGAACGGTGGGCTCTTTCTGAGCGTAAACACCAAGCTCCGAGTTTAGTAGAGTGGAGCGAGTGGAGCAAGTGCAGCAGTACCCCCCCTGCCTTTCCTGGGGGGGCCCTGCCCTGTAATTTGTGCCTGGCAGAGAGGAGCGCTCAGGTCAGACGATCAGTCATCTTTAATGGAGACTCCTGTGACATTTCAGCAGAGCCTTTTCGGGCCCGATGCCTTTGCTGTTCACGGAAACGGTGCACAGAACACGCCTCACATCTATGTGCCCCAGGCCAAGGGACACTCTCACCAGGCCATCTTAGGACGGGCATGCCAGCCATTTCCCAAGGCCTGATCCCAGTTTGCCACACCAGCGTTCGACGGATTAATTCCGTATTTCTAGATCTCCTCCCGGAGGTCACCCACGATCTTCAGAAGCCGCTGGACTCGTTCTCCGTGTTTAATGTGCTGTTTTGGGTGATTGGCTGCCTCTGATTTTTAGCCAAGAGTGAAACGCGAGAGGTTCTCGCTAACAAAGCTGCACACACGTGCGTCGGGGGGGCCGTGCGCGTGCCTGGGCTTTGGGGGCGGGCCCTGGCTCAGGACGTGTCCCCGGGTTGGCTGGCCGTGAGCTGCTTGCCGCTCTAATCCTCGTTATCGCCCACAGACGGCGCCATTGCTTTGATGCCATGAGGAAAACCCATAAATCCCAGCCCCTTTCTCTGCTTTTACTATTTGCCAGTGTTCCCTGCTTGATAACACATTCAGTCAATACCCCCCCCCCCAGCAAAAGCCCCATTCATTTCTCTCTCTTCGTAAAAAAACTGCAATTCCTTCAAATGCTCCCTGTTTTGTCCTTGTGAAAATCCTTGATGTCTCAACAGAAGACACTGCTGCCCCCCCGCCAAAGCCCAGTGCCCCCCCACCACATTCCATAGAGGGAAATCTTAGGCTCCCTGCTGGTTGGGTATCAAAGATTAATTGGTGTTGCTCGCTTATGAACAGAGTTATGGGTTCATGTGTCATGGGGTTTTAAGCGTGTAGGATTACACCCCCTCTGATCTTTTCTCCTTCTCTGGTCCCCACTGCCTGCCCCTCCCTCCCACCAGGTGCTGATGCCTCCAATGTCGAGGGCAAATCCTGCCTCTGCCTCCACAGAGGAGCTCAGGCTAACAGGTTTTTGCGCTGATGAGCTATGTCTGCCTGCAGGTCCGTTCTGATTTGCCTGCTTTCGGAAATGGGGTATCTCTCTCTCTCTCTCCCCCCGTCTTTCTCTCCCTCTCTCTTTCTGTCTCGCCCCCTCCCTTGCTTTCTCTCTCCCTGCGACATCCATTTATCAGAGATTCCGAGAATGCTTCTTTCCTGAAAAAGCTGTAGTCAGGGCAGCTTGCTTACCCGATGTCCCACCCTAGCTATTTTCCTTCCCAGACTGTAAATTCCCCATTAAATGATGTTTTACGGACTCCCCGGCCCGTCTGAGCAAGATAACAGCAACCCTGCGTGTCTTCCTGACATTTTCAGACAGTCTACATGCACTCCAGGCTGTTTGGGCATTCAGGATCGCCACGGAGGGAGCCAGTTACAGATTACTCGAACCTTGTGATCGTTTTGAGTCTTTCTCAAAAGTAGAGTATGGGGAAAAATTAACTAGGAACACGTCAGCCACCTTGCCGGGAATATTTTTGAGGTGACTGAGATTGATGGAATTCACTTAAAGCCAGGGAACCTAAGGCTTTGTGTTTGATCTCATACCATAGGAATGTTATATTCAATACCGCTAACTGCTAACTCAATTAGCTATGTGTGTGCCACACCCACCCATCCTCCAAAGTGGGCTCATTTCCCCTGCACACACACAGGCCATCATCAGAACATCATCGCAAGCAAAGGACCCGAAATGCATTTAACTGCGGACAAATACCCGTCCGTGTGGATGACTCAGTGACGAAGGTGATTACCGGAGCATGAATCATGAGATCTGAGGGCTGTCTAGCCAGGAGTCAGAGCTGTAGGACGGGCTTTTAGCTCGGAGTCTCGCGGTCCCCACCGCAGGTACCGAGTCGCCCCGGGAACAGCGAGAACCTGAAGAAGGCCTTGCGAGTGTCTCATGCACCCGGGATGATCAACTCATTTCGACAGAAAAGTTCCAGTGCCCGGGGTTACCGGATGAACTGAAGAACGTCAGAGCAGGAAGCAGAGGCTTCGGGACACAGCAGGACCGACGGACGCGGAGCAGGAGCCCTGCTGCAGATCTCCAGATGCAGTGTGTCTACTTGTCCTTCGCCTGGGAGACGCCGTTTTGCTGCAGATCCTCCAAAGTCACGCTGTAGCCTGTTTTTTTCCATATTAGGTAGTAGACTGGCCTCCATTGATCACTACGAAAATGTAATTTCGTGACTAAAAAAAGCCTCAACATTAAATCTGTATTTCTACACTCAGATGTTTTCCTCATTAGGCACCTACCGTAGAGCAGAGGGCCAGTACTGTTTCGGAGAATTTGGACCTGCCAATTAATGGACAACGATCTGATTTTGTGACCAGTAGGGACATACAGAAGGAGTTCTAGGGGCTTCCTTCGCGTGTAAATGCCCTGAGACTTTTGGCGTGGTGATTCGAGTCCAGCCCCAGCTCGCCCGCACTCACATGCATTTGCCACGCTCGTAGCTAATTAGCTTATCGCTAATCTGCGTAGCATGGGCTTGGGCGGAGGCTCTTCCGCTCCTGGAAGCAGCCCGGGAGTCTCATGGAGGCTGATTCCAGCCCCTGGGATCTCTGGAACTCAGTGAAGACATCCCAGAATCACAGAGTTTTCGGGCTAGTATCTTTCTTGCCGCAGGTTTTATTCCGCCAAATGAAATGAAAAACAAATGAGAGGCATTTATTATACCCGGCAGTGTGTACTTTTTTATCGCTCAGTGAAAGCTCCGCTGGCCCCTCAAGCTTTACCCGTCTTCATTGTAAAATAAAATCACTTCACAGTACCGCAGTTTCCGGGTCTTGTCTTTTTCGAAAATGTAGCAGGCAGCTCTTCTGTTTCAGCTAATACGGATACGGAGGCAGGCGAGTCGGATCCGGGCCGACGTGGGAACACAGGAGAAGATAATAGTGTGCCCGGTCGCCACTGGAAACCACACTGCGCCGATCCGGTTGATGCAACCTCATCTCTTCCACGTAAATGGAAACAGTTGGCTGTTCACTGGCCTTAAACAGTTTTACATGCCCAATTCTGAGGACTTAAGTGGCTCATTTCTGGGGGATATGGCTGAGGCTAACAGTAGGCCTCTGTCAGGGCTGTCTCCAGCTGTGTGGTGCTTCAAGGCGATGGTGACGAGGGGAAGGATACGGCGACCGGCCAAGAGAATGCAGAGAGGAACAGGGATCGATGCCCATGATTCCCAGAAGCACCTCGTCCTCCATCCGGTCCTTACCATTCCCACATCAGAGGCGATTCCCAAAGCCCCGAAAAAAGCATGAATATTTAACAGGGTATGTCAGAGCCTACAACGCTGCCTGTGAATGTAAGGAATGAAGGGTTTACATCACAGGGATGGAGTCACAGTGTACCACAGGACTCTGAAACGCATCCGTGTTTGCAGAAGGTGCACCCCTGGAGATTAAGCATAATGGTTCAGTCCCTCACTGACCAGATTTGGTGCTGCAGTTTAATTCCCAGAGATCATAATGTATGACACTTTTTAACAGAGGCAGGGACAAAAAGGTGCAGGTTAACATGTTTCTTCATGGACAGATTTATTTATTTGGCTAAAGCTTTTATCCAAAGTGACATGTGACCAAGAAGGCTTCAAGAAGGCACTTCAATAAGATCATGCATGTACACACATGTCCACATATGAACTGATGGAGGCCTTCACTCTCCCCCAAACACAAAAAAGCACATACACACACATATGTCAACTTTATATGCTTGCCTCTGACACTCACACACAATTTCATTCTCTCTCTCTCTCTCTCTCTCTCACACACACACACACACACACACACACACACACACACAAACACCTATATGTCACTTTATGACTTGCTCCAGGCGGGGTGGTGTACTGAACTGCGTGACTGTGGGATGGGGGGTGGAGCAGAGACTCTCTTTGGATAGAATGGTGGAGAGGAGAGGGAAAGAAAAAAACAGGAGCCGTTTGGTAAGAGTGTCACCTGGCTTATAGTCACCTTCGGGGGACATACAGGACGTGCTGTCATTTCAATCACGTCATTCAATCAAAAGGCTAATTAGGGGAACGAAACTGATTGTACCGGCAATCAGGACCACAGCTTAGGACGTGACAGCCTGCGTAGTAAGGCGAGTCTCAGCAGCCCACTTAGAGCGGCTGAACTGTAAGCCAGCCTGATATCAGCTAAGAAAGAGTCACTGTCTGTCACCATCATTCTCGTAAAATCCAGACAGAGCATCTCTGGCTTGAAAACTGAACGCGACGTCGGCGTTGAAATGTCAGGAATGTTCTCCAGTTTCAAACGGCTGATGTTGGTTTTTTTCACGCAGTAATTAGTGATGGGTGTTAACTGGAAGTTACATTTCTGAGCAGATGACAGCTCTGGGTAGATTTTCCCCGTCTGCCGATCTTCGGCCAAACGCCGGCTGCTCTGACTCAGATAATCTGTCTTTCTCCACCCTTCCCCTCATCAGTCCAGACACTTACAGGTGCAGTGCTGCTCCCAACCCGTTTTCATTCCTGTTTCTGCTGAAGCTGCAGCCATCGGGTCCTGCTTCTCCACCTGCACCCCCCAGTTAGACCGGCTCCCTCCCGCATCCGTATGACGTTCCCCGTAGGTGTGAATTAATATTCCTTCTTCCGAATGTGTTCCTCTCAGCTCTCGCCAGTCATTCACGGATGTATCTCAAGATATATTTTAAGTCATGAAAAGCTACAAGCCTCCGAAAATGACCTGAATGATGAATTTTCACCTCTCCGGGGAACTTAATAGAAAATATATTCAGGGAAACTGCCGCTCGCTAAGGTGTCACAGGAGCGAGTTCAGAATAAACTCCCGATCGGCATGAAGGCCGGAACATTCTGGCTAATGTATGCGCTTGGAAATCTGATCTGCACACAGCAGGCTTTCGGCGTGAGGATCGCATCCACACTCCTGCTTGGTTAATCCTCGCTTCCTCTTTTCCTGCCGATCCCTCACGATCCGGTTTACACTCCTCGCCGTGTCACCTTCCGCTTCCTCTTCCGCTGCCGCTCTGAACGTGGCCGTTCTAACTCCGGCGCTCTGCGATGTGTCTCGATCGGTGTTCCCTGCGAAGTGACCGGCGCGTCATTAAGCCACGGGCCTGACTTCAGAAGGAGCGTCGTCTGCGTCCTCCTCTCTGGTATCTCCTCGGCCTATCTTAGCTCTAGCTGATACAGATCACGGTTTTCATGCCACGATGTCACTGCGATTCGGGCCCGCGGTCATGCCACACCTAGGGACCCCCCTCCGGGCTGATGGACCACGGCCGTCCGCGTGTAAACAAGGTCACCTCTGAGAACTGAAGAGCTGTACCTCATAAAGCATCATTACTGTTTAATGTTGTCTTCTACAGCGCATCTCCTGTCCGATGTCACCAGGGTGCCCAAGAGCTTCCATCACAGAAACCTGTAGCATTTCTGCAGCCTGTTTCCTTTATCTATAAGTTAAAATAAGGACAACTGACATTTTATTTGATTTATATACTGACTTATTTTATGTTATACATCTGGTGCTTGTTTTGTTTTAGCCTTATTCGTTGCACCTCTGAGAACCCCAAATCCACCACAGTTTACTGTGAAGTAAAGCAGATTGACAGCGAAAGCAGCTGCCTGCGTCTGCTTGCACTCGGCATGCAGGCTGTGTGGCCCCCGGACTCCGGGGGCCGGCATGCCGGGGGTCTGTACTGGAGGGGGGAGCCGTCTGTCAGGCCGTCCATTATTCATACCGCGACACAGCATGGACACCTGTGCTGTCAGAATGTCGGCCTGTACCCCCCCCCCTTTGATCTCAGAATGGGGGCGGAGGGTCCATGCGACCACTGTAAGAGTGCTGCATAGCACCCCCCTGGCCATTAGCAATGAGAGAAGATACGTCTGTCACCATCGTGGCTCAGCTGGCAGTATATCACCAATATCAGACATATCAGCAGAGGGTGAAAATAGGCTAAGAAATACTAACATTCACCCATGGGAGTTCAGTGTAAACCACAGGATTAATGGTACAAAGAGATGAAATACCAAATACAAGAAAACGTTAATGTATACCATAATGCAATGCTGCTTTCACATACATTGGACTAACAAACCATTAAACTGCACTGCGCTGTACAGTCAAACACAGTAGTGTCAGAATTACAAGGCAATAAAATCTGTCATAATAGCGCTAAATATCCGCTACGTTAACCTACTAGTATGACTGGGAATTAATATGCCTAGCTGGTCTAAAGCAGGTCTGCTTTTCCAAGCTACATTAATCCCTCTGTTTCTGTGCATAATTAGCTTGAATTTAATGTACCTGTACGTACATGAAAGCTTGTATTTCACTTGGTAATAAACTTTTCCACCGTTTCTTGTGTGAAATGTTCTGCTGCAGCGTAACAGATCCTGAGTGCTATTGGCGGCTTGTTTCCGGGAGATGCTGCCAGACGGGGCCCAGACAGGCTGTAAAGGGCTCATCAGGTAGCAGCCAAACCGAGGCACAAGAGGCAGTCGCTCAGGCCTGGCTGCCTGCTGCCGCGGTCCTATTACTCATTTCCTTGCCGAAGAGAGTGCAGGCGGGTGGTCGCACATTCGCCCGACGTCCTCCTGAGCTCTGCTCAGGGCCTGAGTTTACCACCACTCAAACCGCATGTTTGAATGAGGCCCCCTGTTGGCCACAAACAGTCACTACACAAAAAATTAAATAAGCACGCTCCTTGATTAGATTGAAACAGCATGTATTGCTAACCAGGTAGCTAGGTACAGTCTTCTGACTGTACTCCATAGGCAGGAGTCGGTCTGAAGTAACTTTAAAGGTGCCCCTAAAAACAGGAAACCAGAGCCTGTCTCTGCTGCCCTTGGCACTCAAGAGAATGCGGCAGTGGAATAATGCATGGATTCCAAAAACAATCAAGCCCGTGTTTTGATTTGTCCATCATCATCGCACATAAGAACAGTCACCGCTGCCTCGCTCTGTTTGGTGAGCCGGAGATCTGTTTGTCACAGTGAGGGCGGCGGCCCAGCTTGAGCCCAAAGGTGGAGTTATTTCACATGTCCCATCAAATCAAATGAGTGCTGGAAATGGGTGGGCGGAGCCAATCTAGGCTCTGCCCACTCACTGGATGTTACTGCCCAGTCACCATGTAACTGGATGATTTTGTCAGCGCCAGTGGATGATGGGGATGAAGTAGGCTTACAGGATGCCCGCCCCCTTTTACAGGTCTCGCACGATAAAGCTGCTTCAGCCACCACACCTCCACGTGTTTGGTACACGAGCGCCACGGTGAATGATTAGTGCTGTGATTCGCTGCCTGTCAGCGTCTGAATCAGACACCAGGATTATTTGCCATTGCAAGCCTACATTCGCGCGCCGTTGACTGGCAGGAGAGCGGCTCTGATTTCTGTACACATCTCAAGGCGAAATCGCAGGGGAGGATTTATTCTTAAGAGCGACAGGTCGTCTCTTTTCCCCGCTGCATGGTTGGTAATGTCCGTGAGGCTGTAAGGTTGTTGTTTCAGCCTAACTGGATGTCAGACTGGAAGAAAGTTTCCCCTGAATTTACTGCAGCAAAGTGACGAATCAGGACTGAGGTTAAAGCACATGGTTACTAATGGTTTAATGTTTACCATAATATAATATTTATGTTTAATTATACGGAACATTTTTGTGATCCCTACTGGTCTGCCTCAGTTTTCTCGCTATCCTAAATATTCCCATAATGCTGTAACTCAGCAAGCTGAGTTAATGGCCATAACAGAGCAGGTTACGGAGCATTCCACTCCCAAACTCAATCCTACCCCCTGCTGGCAGGTCATTCCTAGGCTCCCCGCTGAGTCAGTGCAGCGATCCAGCAGCTGCTGAGGTCTCCAGGCCCCTGCAGATAAACGATGGCTAAACGTTGCACACCTGCACCCAGTACCTTAAATAAAGCCTCATTATTCATCTGCTACAACACAGGAGTGGTTTTTTTTTTGGAGGGGGGCAAAGGCTGGGAGGATTGGAGTGTCCCAAAGCCAAATCCACATTCCTCATTCAGCAAGGGCCCGGTCAGCTCCTCAGAGGGACCTTCCCAAAGACACGTAACCGAGCATCCATCCTCGTGAATAGGTATAATTTAAAGCTTGGGGGGTCTTACAGCTGCAGTGGGACGGCGTGTTTGACCCCTGCTCCGTGTTATTTTCTGCAGAGGTAGGAGCACACGCTCCCAAAATAGACACGCTGCCGGAGCAGTGGGGGGGGGGGGGCTCATGCCGGCAGGGCGCTGCTGATTCGCCCGTGATAAACGATGACACATGAATGAACTCTGCCGTTTCCAGCAGAAAAATCCCTGAACGGGGTACGGCCAGACGGCCAGGCTGTCATCCTAAAGGGGGAATTTTTAAAGATGCCTGTCACAGGTTTGGCTGCTGGAGTTTTAGCGTAGATGTCGCCTCTCACCCTAGGTGTCCGGGGAACTGAGCGCTGTTAAAATCTCCCCTGCTAACAGATGGGGAATTGCACCGGAAGGGGGATAGGACGTCATATGTGGCGTGCATTGGTGGTGGTGGGGGTTGAGGTTGGGTGGGGGGGGGGTCTGTGACGCTTTAAAGGTTCTTTCTATCCACAGGAATAGTGTTGATGCTGAGAGCATTGCGGTACCAGGTCACGGCGGGGCGTGAGATCTAACCATGCAGACACTCTGAAGCCGGCTGGCTGTTCTGCACGCGATGGAGGGAGCTGTGTTCTGTACAGAAAGCAGTCGTGCAGATGGAGGGCTTCTCAGCCGGATACAGAACTGCGATTGACAAAACGTGCACCTGCGCCGTGTCACACGCTGATTTTCTGGCCAGCTGCGGGACATTCTGGTGGCTGGCCTTGCGTCATGATGACCACAAGCCTCAATTTGCAAATCACAGTCAAACTGCAGAACAGAAAAACAAAAACTTGTTTTCCATGACATTCAGGGAGAATCTCTGCTGTGACGAAATCAAGCTGCACTGCAGTGTTGGGTAATACAGGGGGAAAGATAAAAACTCACAGGAAGCTGATAGCTATGTGTGAGATACTCAGCCATTCTGATATTCATTCACACAATAAAGGGGTAGCCAGTTATATATAAAATTGCAGTGAAAAAACTTGAAGGTAAGATACAAAGGAACATGGCAAATGGAAGTGTTATTGGATGCAAAACACAAAATACAAAATGGCGCGGGCTGGAATTGAAAATAAGGAATCGGCAGGAGTCGTTACAGGAACAACAGCAGTCTGCACTTTGCAGTTGGAGTCCCGCACTCTTGACTCTTTTCCTGGAGGTGTAATTGCGGGCGCTTCGCTGCAGGAATACTCAAGCACTTTAGTGTTGGTGCTCTAGCGGCCTCTGCTGGTTGGCGATTGTAATTGTTTTCTTTAGGGTGTAACCTAAATGTGAGCAGGTTTGAAAGCTTTTTTTATTGTAAAATATTGCAAGACAGAAAATAATAAAAAGAAAACTTAATTTTGTCCCGTCCCCTCTTTAAAAAAAAAATACATAAATATGATGATCTTGTTTCCGTGTCTGTATTTTCCGCATTTTAAAGATTTTCAAAACTTCCATCTAAGAAGGCAAATTTGCAATCCATAACTATGATGCTAAATTATCCCAAGAATCCTACTTATAATCTACTGGTTTATTGTTTAATTTCAGAGGATGGAAGGTCGGTCCCAAATGGAGACTTTTAGAAGAGGCATGAAACGTGGCTTTTTTTCTGAAGGCGACATAAAACAGGAAGCATTAAAGCCGGCTGAGGTCGGGGGGAGGGGTGGGCTGGGGTATCAAAATAACATCAGAGGCTCTTCCACTTTTGAACAAGTTTATTGAAGCCAACGGGATTTCTGAAGCCCTTGATATTCCATAATAGGGAGCTCTTGCGCATGTGTGTAGCCGAGCTCGGTCCGAGCAGAGAGAGCCTGGATCTTTGGGGATTTCACGGGCCAGGTGTATGTGGGCTCACAACCCTAAACACCAGCGCTTATTTCACGATTAAATAAATCTAATTATATAAAATAGCTGACTCAATATTCAAAAACTACATATGAATAAGACTCTTTGAATAGATTTTTATATGATTTAATATAGGCCAATCTTCATTAGGTGACGGTTTAATCAGGCTGCGGCTGGCGTTTGAAAATCGTTTGAGAAGCGTTTCCTCCTGTCTCCGTGGGTCCCATTCGGTCCCATCGAGAATGACCCCATCATTGATGTATTCAGAAGTGGCTGGAGGTTGATGTTATTCTGTAATTAACGCCACCCGCTTTCCCACTTTTGACTGGTCGCTTTGTGACGCTAAGATGCTTGAGTCGGGGTATTCCAGCCGTTTCGTTTTCATCCTCATTTGTGGCTGTGTCTTCACCTCGCTGCCATGGAAACGCGCGTTATTCTCCTTATAAACGAGCACAATCACCCCCCCCCCCCCGCCCCCCCAGCGGATCGTGACACCTTCATAATAAACGGAGCCCTCAGTAAGCAGAAAGCATCTGATACCGGGAAATCCCAGGGTAAAAAGACACCGCTTCTTCTCTGAGTAACCGCTTCGTCCCCGGAACGGCGCTCAGGCGCCTCAGTCTCACATCCTGATAAATAGCAGAAGGAGTTTTGCCCTCACGAACATCAATATACGCGCAATTCCAGGCGTGTTTCATCGCCTTGCTGTAATTACGTTGTAATCCACTGTACAATATTGCTGCGTCTTCGCGGGGCTCTTCCCATCATTTGGATTGTGCATTGCCCATTAATCCTGGTTGGGATTCTGCATTAGGCTCGCATCACAAGCATTATTCGGTTATGACGTTTTTAAATTTATTATCTGATGATTCCGTGCGGTTCTATGGAGTTATTAACGTAACGCAGTGAATCTTTATTGGTAGGGGACGCTTTGCAAGCTCACTGACAGGCGGTTTCTTTAATGGCTGTGGGTAACGTGATTGTGTCTGGTCTCTTAATTGAATAGATAACGCAATATTGTGGTGTATTGCGTGGGGGGTGTCGGCGGTGTGGCAAGGAAAGGACTGGATACAAAGCCAAGAAACAAATTGGGAAATACGGCTTAGAGAGGCATTGAGCAATAAACAGTGCAAGTCGGTTACCTCACAATATTACAGGCCCTAATATCCTATAATGTTTAACCCTTCTGTAGGTCTGTAGCAGGCCAGGACTGGCCCTCCGGCATACCGGGCATTTACCCCCAAGCCGATGGGGTTGTAACACAGTACAGCTGTGGATTCTGGGTAATTTGGACAGAGCTGAAAATGGGCGAGGTGCTCAGTGGGTGGCGCTGTTGCCCTACATCTGCATTTTCCCCTTCTCCGTGACCGTGTGCTTAGATTTGCTCCCTCTGTCGTGTGGGTTTCCTCCGTAGTCCAAAAACACGCATGTCCGTTAACCAGTGTATCTAAATCGCCCGTGGTGTGAGTGTATGTGTGTGGATGATGGATGGATTGATGGATGAAAATAGATGAGCTGTACGGCGGAATGCCGGCCACATGTCGGGCTGCGAGCAAACCTAATGCGCTCAGAACACGGTCAGGATTTCACCCCCCCCCCCAGTGCCATCCCCGGCAATATTAAGGAGAACCGGAGAAAGCATCCAGTCGGTATAGGAGTCATGCATAACAAGTTCATGTACGCGTCCTTTTCTAATGAGCTTTTGACACACGGTGCGCGTCCAATCGATAAAACAAATCGATGGCTGTTTTTCCAATTCGCATGTCTGAATTAAACCTACGAGGCTGTATCAAATAAAGCAATGGAATAAATACATAAGAAAGATGTTCGGTGAAACTGCAGTGGTCATATCGTCATATCGTTTGACCAAGCGAAGCATCAGGCAGCAGCGTAGCCGTCGCCGACGGTATTTATTGGCAGATTTCCCGAAAGACATGGACCGAGCTGGCCTCAGTTCTATAGACAGCAGCTTAGCGTGTCTATAGTGAGCGCTCGTCCTAAGGAGGGGACATAACACAAATTTTAGACCCCAGACATGGTAGTATGCCCCCCCCCCGTCTGCTTTCTCCACCCATGCAGACCCCAGTTAGTCAGGCCCTTGCCCTGAGGTCTCCAGACATGAGTGTGAATATCAGATCGATCGATCTATCTATCTATCTATCTATCTATCTATCTATCTATCTATCTATCTATCTATCTATCTATCTATCTATCTATCTAAATAAATTGTTACTGAAAAAATGCCAATTATACAAAACAATGACAGTTTGCTCCTTGACGTCATCTTCCTGTCTCCTCAGTCATTTTGCCTTCACAAGCTGACCTTTGTGTTATGGACCATAGGTGGGGAACACCAGTACTGGAGAGCTGATTTGCTGATTTTTGCTCTAGTTCTGATTACTTTATTTTAATAAGTGTTGTTCTTCCCCTTTTTGAATTTTACAGGCCCCTAGTGTCTCCGGTGGGAACCGAGACCTGATTTTAAAACCTATAGTCCTGAGGCACAATATGGGCATGCGGATGTCTGTTGCTATAGATGCACCACAGCATATTTTACCAGTTACTGCTCGTTTCTTCTGTTTCAGTGCTGCTTAGGAAGCACAATTAAAAACTTACCTGTGCCTATATAAATCATAAAGATTCCATTTCCTAGTTTGTGAGCCAGATCTTTAATCCTCCATGATATACCTGTAAAACAGGAACTTTTATAATGAAACAATGCAGGAATGTCAGATCCCGCGCTTAACATCACAGGTCACAGAATTAGCCCTAATTAATGGTAAAACAATTAGTGCGGTCAGAAAGCTTTCAAATTTACATTGCCATCCATTAAAGGTTTATTCTAAACATTTATCAATCACATCTAGTAAAAAAGTTAAAAATATATAACAACTCACAAGGCATCCAAAATTTTTTCTGTTGCAATGTAATCTTTTGTTCAAATGATTTGATAGTAATTGTTTAATAATAATCTTACCCTGCAGGACAGTAAGAGAAATGCAGGGTGACCCACATAAAGTAGCTCCACATGTAGATTCTATTTGTTAAGATGTCAGGCTACTTATGTAGGCCACCCTGTGTTAATTCTTCTGCACTTCTTATGTTATATTTTCCACATTTTCTTAGTAAACACATTGCTTCCAAAGACTGTCACCTTTTATCAGTGTATGCATGAAATATAAGGAAACCATGGAAACAAATGAAAGTATGTAAACATACCAGTAAATAAATCACGTGGAATCAAATTAAACAACATCAGGGCATTCAGCAGACTGATGGAGGCACAAGTAACGGCCTCTTCTGTGGATCCTGAGAAAAAATTGTCATATTAGGTAACACTGAGGGAAACTTTTCCTATTACAGTATCTACAGACACATCAATAAAATTGTTCCCCAGTTCAGCATGCCAGTTTTTCCTGTTATAATCTCTTTTCACAATTTTCGTCTGCTTTGCTGAACCTTCCAGTAGATTTTGGTTTATCTAGGATAGACAGTTTGTTGGTCTTTGTTTTAGTAGCATGCAGAACAGATGGGTAACGTAAGCTCTGACAGTCTGTAGAGTTAACCTTCCCTGCCAGGGGAATACAAATTTTAAATATTTTTCATGTTCTCAATGGTCAATGGAATATATTTTTTAACCTCCTTCACATTAACCATGAGGACGTCTTAGGTACGGAATTTTACATAGAAACGTAAGACTTGGGGTAACCTGGTTTCACCCCATACACAGTGTTAAGCCCAAATATCCTACTGGATAAAATAACATCATGCAGCAAAATAAATAGATAAATAGACAGCTAGATAAATAAATAATCATTAACTTTTCTGTGCATTTCTATGGGTTCTTCTACATTACAGTAACTAATCAATATTCATGAGTGGGACACAGCCTTCAGCCAAAAAAAAAAAAGTAAAATAATAAACATAATGCGGTAAAAAAGCTGTTAAGTCTTAGAACCAAACAAATTGAAATATCAGTTTATTCGAACAATAATGATGACAATGTGAACTGTTAAGATATTGATACAGACAGCAAAACTGAAGCCTGTTTGGTAGCTTCTGACCTGCCCATTACCTGGTTACCCCAATCTAAAGGTACCTGTTGATCATGATTATCTATCATCTATCAACTTGGTGCCAGAACAGAGAAGAGCCGAGAGGTGTGTCTTCCTTGTGCCTTGAGGGGTGGCGGGACCAGTCGAGCAGTGCTGGAGGATTGGAGAGATCGTGGTGCAGTGCGGGGTGTGATGAGGTCTTTTACTGTAGGTAGGATGGTGCCAGATCATTTTTGGCTTTGTATGCGAGCATCAGTGTTTTGAATCTGATGCGGGTAGCCACAGGAAGCCAGTGTAGGGAGCGCAGCAAAGGAGTGGTGTGGGAGAACTTGGGAAGGTTGAAAACAAGTCGAG
>JAODLC010000065.1:35163079-35173585 GCA_026781145.1 Hippopotamyrus pictus | reverse complement strand
GGGCTCTCCCCCCCCCCCCCCCCCCCCCAATATCAAACTCTCTTCTACTCTGCTGTATATCAGACATCATGAACAAAGGAAATTATTTAAATTAATTTCAGTAATTTAGCCATGAGGGTGCTGCTCATTTCAGACCCCCATCCATCCAGTTTTGGTCCTAATCCTTGGGTATAAATGGAGTACAGCCACACAGTTATTGGGTGTGGATTTCTGCAGAACCAAACTATTTCTCTGTTCTACTTTTTGCAGATTGATATTAATGTCATGAACCAACTGTCATGAACCAAAAGTCATATATTTAACACATAAATTGTCTGTGAAACCTGCTTCAAGGCGGCAAGTCTTTGAAACCTGCTGTGGGGGGTTATTGTGGCCTGTCAGTCACTGTCTCTTTGAACCCACCTCCCTCTGTTAACTGTGTGACCCTAGTAACAACCTCCTCCGTTTATGTGTACGGTCAAAACTATTCCTATAGCCTCTACTTAGTGAAACAACTTCAGAATTGGGAGACCAATTTAGTTCATTCCTGCAGTATTACCTGGCAGCCACGAGTTTGTATTGGTTTCAAAACCAATGCCTTTTCCCCTTTTAATGGAGCTGATCTGGGAACGATTGATTTTTTTTTTCGTCTGGCTTCCCGCCAAAGAGTCTTGCTGGGATTAAGACTGCAGCCTCAGCGGAAGTTATTCTACCATCCCGGCCCCTGTGCGCCCCCTAGTGGTGATTCGGAAATTTAGAATCGATGCGATATAAGACATAATGCGACTCCTTACAGGAAAATTGTCGGTGGATATTTTTGCTCTAAATGTGACACTACTTCCCTTTTTTGGATTCACTTTGCCTCTCCTCGCTTTTTCGTAAGGCATCCGTCTTCCTTTACCCCGGAATTCTGGCTTTCCCATTCTCTTAGTGAGATTTCTCAGCCCTGCAGCTGCATGCAGTGCCGCCCCAGGCTAAGACAGAGTGGTCACAGCGGGAGGGGGAGGAGAGTAGGAGCAGGCGAACACTAGCACCTGGGTGGGTGGGGGTGTTTGTTTTACTTCACTGTATAATCTGCTGCTGGCTGGACGTTTTAATTACAGATGCTCGTCGCGTTACGATGGCGACGGGGTCGTCGTTAAGTCTATTTTGGCCCCCACAAATAAATTTGTATTTTTTGGTTTCATGAATTCATGAATATTCTTTTAATTATACCTGTTTGCCATCGCCCTCTCCACCCGCCCCCCAGGAAGACTCCATTCATCTCTAACTACACCCCTAGATGGTGCACCAGCGATGCACATTCAGTAGTAATCAAACTGTGAATTTTGATCTGCTTCCTGGCTCGCGATACTTTCTACTGATGCCGGGTGATGGCAGCATCCATCCAGCCGCGTATGCAGTCTTCGAGGCGATCGCGAGTGTAAACATCTCATAGTGTTTAATGATGTATCGCACGGTGTTTTACCTGTGATTAACCAAAAAATCCGGAGCCCATTATGTCTACTAAACACCCAAGTGTCACGTCATATCAGAGTCATATTCGACTTACGATATCGTATTTATACCTACGATGTCTTGGCAAGAAACCAAACCCGTCAGGAGCATCTCGGCTCTTTATAACTGTTTGCATAACAAACAAAAGTTCTCTTCCTGGAAAATGATGGATGCTTTTTGTAATTGCGGCATGAAGTGCTGTTGTGTAAGGATGTGAACTTCGTCTTTCAGACCTAAAATGTAACTGAAAATAGGAATCATGAGGACGTGCACCTGCAGGTTCCTGATTCAATCCCAGGATGTTTTCTATTGTTGTACCTTTGGAGTAAGAGAGCTAATCTGAACGTGGTAGTGACTATAGGGCACTTGTACCTGGCATGTTGATATTCTGCTTTTTTTGTTCTTTAATGTTCTTCTTCCTTAAATTTAGACCTTTCCCCCCCCCCCCCCCCCCCCTTTGGCTGTCTCTGGTCATACACTGTCATGGACATTCTGCACCCTGATATCCCAGAACAGCAGCCCACCATAGCCACTGTCGTCCATTGGCACCCACCATAGCCACTGTCGTCCATTGGCACCCACCATAGCGTTCTTATTGCGTTTCTTCGACGTTTTGTGAGTCTAACATGTCGCTTGAGGCTGATTCTACTCTGCCGGAGCCTCCCTGTCAGCCCCCATATCCCCCCACAGCCTGACAGCAGCAGAATGCAGGTAAACGACTGTGCCGGGGGGGGCACCTTTGTCAGAGGATTACCGGCGACCCAGCTCTCCGGTCCCGTCAGGACACTGGGGAGTGGCACAGAAGCAGGGGCCTTGGAGCCACCATTAGCGGCCTGCTTTAGCCCCGGTGTTGCTGAGCGGCCTGTCAGAGCGAGTCTGCGTTTGAAGTGCAGTGCAGTTCAGCAGCTGGAGGGTAAGAGTGCTGCCAGAACACGCGACCCCGGTAGGCAGGAGCAGACCAACAAAAGGGCAAGTGACTGGCGGTGGGGGCTCCTCATGGTGCTTTTAAGCTTTTAATGTAGGGGGGGTGGGCTTTTTGCAGCTTTCTGCAGACGGTTTTGACATTCTGCAGAAAGAAAATCAATCGAGGGAGTCTCGACGCTGCTCAGCTGTCACGCAAACAGGCTCATTCTGCCAGGATCCTTGTTATTTTGCCTGTTTCAATTGGTTTGTGCCTTACTGTACTGCAGTTGGCTGGTAGAAGCTCTCAGGGTGGGACACGCTCACAGGCCCTCATGTCTCACACCCAGCTGTGACTCCTTCGTACGTGCACGCCCACAGGCCCTGACGTCTCGCACCCAGCTGTGACTGCTCCGAACGTGCATGCCCACAGGTCCTGACGTCTTGTACCCGGCTGTGACTCCTCTGAACGTGCACGCCCACAGGCCCTGACGTCTGGCACCCAGCTGTGACTCCTCCGAACGTGCACGCCCACAGGCCCTGATGTCTTGTACCCGGCTGTGACTCCTCTGAACGTGCACGCCCACAGGTCCTGACGTCTGGCACCCAGCTGTGACTCCTCTGAACGTGCACGCCCACAGGTCCTGACGTCTGGCACCCAGCTGTGACTCCTCTGAACGTGCATGCCCACAGGCCCTGATGTCTGGCACCCAGCTGTGACTCCTCCAAATATTCTCATCTTCATCATTTACTCCTTGTATTGGCACTAAATCGGGTGCTTTTTCTCCTGGTTCCTCCCCAATGCTTTGCTAAACCATTACTGTCCTCTTCCCTCACCCTCATGTCATGCAGCTCAGTTCCTCTTCCCATTCAGTCTCACCTACACATAGCTGTATACTTAAAGTTAACATGTTCTTCCAAGGACAGAGCAGCAGAAGCCCTTTCAGTGGAGCGGCAGGGTTGGTTGAGGCAGAGGGCCGGATTTACGGAATCTCTTAGGCTCCATGACCCACCTTCATCCCCCCCAGGTAATAATTCCAACCATGACTGCACCCATGGCTTTTAGGGGATAATCATGGTTAGCTGGGTGGACTGGTTAACAGATTAGCCTGTCTGAGGTGGGTGCATAGGGAAGTGGGTGGTCTTATGGGATACTGTGTTTTAATTGGCCATTACCTAATTTATGGTTTTGAGGAGAGGCTTTTGGTATGTATTAAGGTGGCTACACTGTGCTATAATACTGCACGTCCTCCATTATTTAAATAAAAAACTAATATATAGTCCGGCAGGCGATCTGCTGCATTGTTCAACATTTTAGGTGATGGTCTTTTAAAATATGCCTGCGGCTTTGAATCCCCTTTAACGTTGCTATAAATCGGCACGCGCACTTATAAATTCCCTCTAAGGTCCGCTAGGGGGCGCCCTTGACCTACAGTTGGCCTAGACGCCCTTATAGCCTACTGTAACTGTACTGCATATTTGATGTGTATCATGCAGTTGGTAGCACCGTTAAATAATGCTGCTTAATGCATTCACTGTGCATGAAAAATGGAGGTCAACAGACTCAGTTTTACGCGTCTGCGCGGAGTACAAAAAACATCAGAGTAATTGAAGTTAAAATAATTATTCAGCCTAAGTGTGAAAGCGCATTAGGTATGATAGATGAACCATTAAAGTTCATATATTATGATGTAACAGATTTGCCGTTAAAGGTCATGCATTAATTTTAAATGGCGATGGTCAGACGCTTACTGTGTCCTGAGATACAAGCAGCAGAAAAAGTGGTTTCATCCACGTCGCCTCCTAAGTCATACCTAATTCTACAAAAGATCGCAAAAAATGTTAATCCGGGACGTGGAGATATTCGTAATAATTAATTCATAACTGTTTAATTAAACGGAACTAACGGCATATTTCTCGCTCGGTTCCCTGTGTCTGTCGCGGTAACTATTGTGTTGCTGTTTACGCGGGATTTTCTTATTTTTTTTTAGCTCTTCCTGGACAGCGGGCTTTGGGGTTTGGCGTGCCGGGGATCCCCTGTGCTGTAGTTCCAGGCCTTTTGCAGTCTGATATGCTAAAGGAAAAGAAAAAAAAACTCCGACAGACACATGAATCACCTGATATGTTACAGCCGGGAAAACTGAGGCAGTCACAGTGTTAAAACCATGGAATTAAATTCTCTAAAACTGAAATGCATGCGTGACTATTGTTCATATTTTTAAATCACTTTTAAATGAGGGGTTTCGCAGCAATACAACTACCTGGATCACTTTATTTTACTTGTCATACATATAGGGATAATTTAATTAAATACGTATGTTGCTTTTTTTCCTTCTTCCCTTTTCTGCAAACCGGCTTACGGCGATGACACGTGCGTACGGCGGGTGGTGCCCAGAACCCGGGGTCTCATTCTGACGGATTTGCCCTGACAGATCCGGGTTATCCGCCAGGGGACCCACTTCCTCCTCCAGTTTCCACTCCGACGCTCAGACCGCAGGCTTCGGGCGGAGCTGCGGCGCCTCCCCAGCCGGCTCTCAGCGCACACGCCCCTCGCCGCACCCCCATCACTCCTGGCTCCGCCGATCGGGGACTCGTGTCCACTGCGCCACCGGGAGCCCATCGGCAAAATGCGGCGGACTTGTATCCACAGCAAGGACGCTGAGATGCTGCTATGTCCCTCAACCCGGGTGGCACCTTTTTCCATCATCCCCCAGGCTCAGAGCTGTTTGCGTGAACATTTTTGGTAAGAAAAAAAAATCAAGATTAAATTGTAAATGAAAAAAAAAAACTTTGTAGCAATTAAAGGAAACCACGATTATATATATATATTTACAATCAGACCTGGATTTAATTTTCATGTTTGACGCTTAGTTTGAGCGCGAATGTTTTTGTGGTAAGCTGGGTGTCCGTCTTCTTTATTCTACTGTATGGACATGGTAAGGATCACAGTGCATTGCGATAGCCCAGCAATCAGAGACCATTGTAAAACACATTGCAAGGACAATGCATTGGTCACTGGCGATAACGCTGCTTCTGCTGCCCTGGAGCGCAGGGATAATGGCGCAAAGGGCAGGTAACTCCGAGCGCAAACTGCCGCCGTCATGGTACCGGGCGTCCGGGCGGCTTGCGGACGGGCTGCAGCGCATGGCAGCGCACGCTACAGGTGTTTCCCCCGTGATCGGCCGCAAGACCGGGATGGTGAGACATGGAGCCTGGATGGAGACAAACGGGGGGTCTGCGGGCGATAGCGCCCATGACCGCTCCGCAATCGGCGCCCCCAGGGGGAGCAGATTCGGTCGTAGGATGCACGATTCGGGGGAACTGATGCTGGTTTTGGAAGCCGCGTCGGGACCCGCTCACCCGTCCGGGATTTTCTACCGAGTTTGGCACAAGAGGAACCACAGGCATAAGAGAGGCGCAATAAACAACCAGCGGAAAGCCGTTAACCGAGCGCACAAAAGACTAGGCAAAAGCAGCTATTTTCCCACGGAGCTCGATGCTCTGCTGGAAGGTGCGATGTGGGAACTGCCGCCTCGACCGCTGGCCCTTAATCAGTCCACCAAAGGTCCAGCAGATATGGGCAAAACTTATCAACTATTCACCGCACGGGATGACTTTATCGGGGTGACAACCCCCGCGATTCCCATCAACACCAAAGCACAGGAGGTAACAAACCCCTTCTTCCCCTTGACGAGTGAATCCTACAGGGCGTACGCCATCATGTGCGCGGCTATTATTATTTTTACCGTTGGAATTATGGGAAACATCGCGATCATGTGCATCGTGTGTCACAACTACTACATGAGGAGCATCTCCAACTCTCTCCTGGCCAGCCTGGCCCTCTGGGATTTTCTGATCATCTTCTTCTGCCTGCCGCTGGTCATTTTCCACGAACTGACCAAGAACTGGCTACTGGGAGAGTTTTCCTGCAAAATTGTGCCCTATATTGAGGTAAACCGTGAACGTGACACCTGTCCAAGACGTATTAGTGTTAAAAAAGCAGACTTAAATACCAGAGGCACCACGTAGATTACATGAGTATTGCCTCTATAATTGAAATCCAATCAGACACCACACGTACATATTAATCTAATACTCATACGTTATATTAAATATATTATATTAACATGTATAATATTAAAGTAGTTCTTTTTTGGTTTGGTGTGTTTAATGAATACATTTGCATTTGTCCATAGCAGTCTGGAACGTTAGTAGGTCTAATTGCTGTATTTTGGTCTATATTTCCTGAGGAGGTTCAGAGTAACTTAGTCAAGCATGAGCCAGCTGGTTCTGGGGATTGAACCCACATCTTTTTTGGGTTTGGTCCAAATCCCAAGCTGGTACTTAAGCCACCTGTATCATAAGAGACCTGCAAGGACTAATTTTAATGATTAATTTAAGGGCTAATTTAAGAACTAATTTAAAAGTTAACTGCAGTAAATGCCCCCTGCCACATGCACCAAGGTCTAACCAGCACGTGACATCGTCTGCCTGTGGCATCGGAGGACGAGCGAGTTTAATCGCTTAGGTCAGGGGTGGGGAACCTGTTCCATGGAGGGCCGGTGTGGGTGCGGGTCTTTGGGATGGCCTCTCAATCGAGAGGACGGGGCAGCCTCCCTTTAGTTTGTGCGGAGTGACACGGTGTCTGTAATCCACAAGACGTCCATTTGACATTTCCAAGGCAGGCTTGTCAGAGGATTCAGCATAATTCCATACTTGGGACGATGCAGGAAATCACGGGTGTCTAAGTGGTACCAATAGGTTGTGAGTTTGATCCTTTTTTAAATCAAACAGGAAGTGATTAAGAGTTGGCTTTGTCCTAAACAGTAGTTTCAGCATCAGCTGAGGTGACGTGTCCTCTTTTCAAGCGCTGCTGTTTTTTCTTCTTGTTGTTTTCTTGTGTTATTGCCTTTGAGGTGAAGGTAAGACGTCGACACCACACTGTTTTTAGGGCAAATCGTTCCAGTCGCTGCCACATTTGTGCAAACAGCAGTCCGTTATCTTTGGCCCGGAGGCTGCGGAGCAGAATCACACCTGGCTGTCGTCCCTCAAACTCTGGTAGGGGTCCGGCGCGGGGAGCAGCTGATGTAAGACCCCTGTGCTTCGCGGAGTATTTTTACGCCTTTCCAGCTGTGTTTGGATAGTAGCTTTGTGCAGCTTTGAAGACGTCCCTCCCTAAAATTACACTCCATTTATTTCCGAGGAAATACTAGATGTTGTCTAGTACTTGGAAATATATTAGGAGATCTATTATGGAGCAAAAATCTGATTGGAAGTTTAAGAAAGTACTTGTTAGAAGGCAGAGTGACTCTTGCATAAGACGGTGATCTTTACCGACGGGCTAGCAGATACTAGCACATAACAAGTCATAATGTGTGAATAGTAAATAAGCGTCTTTTCTGTTCTACGTCACTGTCGCTTTCCAAACCTGGCAGCACCTTTATACCGTGCCGATCCTTCTGCGGTGGAAAACCAAAGCGGGCTGGAACTGCGCTGTAACTTCACCATACGGGCTGGGGCAGCTTGGTTCCTGTATGTCCTTGGAAAAGCACCATTAGTGACCCAAATGTAACCCACACGAGGTGACAGGCCACTAGGATCCCCCCTGATGAGGGTTTGCACGCTGCACTTAGTTCCCTATTGAACGGCAGCAGGATCTGAGGAACTGGCCCACATTCAGAAACGTCTGGCTTGGATTCACTGGACAGCATTGGCAGGCTGTGAGCTCCTGCAGGAACCTGTTCCCTGGATTCTGTCAGGCTGCCTGGAGCGTCGGCATCTGTCACTGTGTCAGGGGTCTGACAGGGACGGGCCACAGGGCTGCGTTTCTGCTGCTTCCAGCTCAATTGGCCGCACGTGATGTTGAATCTTAGTTCCGCCTTCCAGAGGCCCCGATCCATCGTCCAGGAGCCACACGTGACCCTGGGTCGCCGCTAGGCTTTGTTCTAAAGCCGCACAGTGTTGACAGATGCAGGAAGTAGGATCTATTCCTGCTATGAGAGAAGCCTTCCTGAAAGTCACGCGGTGTTGGTGTGATGCTCTTTCTCATGGGCGTTTGGTCTTTCTGGTGCGTGAGGTAAGAGGAAGGCGCTCCATCTCAAAGTGGCACCACAGTCAAGGCGATCAGCAGGCCCAGGAGAGGAGACGGGAGAGGTCTGTGTCTCTCTGTTCCTGGACAACCGCTGGCAGCATGTTCTCTGTGCATTTGTAGGGCCAGCTAGACTCTCCTGGTGTGTTCCCATGTGGGAGGGCGGTGTGTGTGTGTGTGTGTGTGCGTGTGTGTGTGCGTGTGTGTGCGGCTTACAGCGTATTTTTATAAGATAGGCAGACACTGTCTGCTGAAATTAAACAGCTTGACGTTTCCCAGGTCCTCTTCCATGTCTGCGCAGACTTTCATTTAATAACAGGATGAGACGGCAAGACAGACTGCTGCTCTCTCCAGTGCAGGACGGCACAGCTCCCATGCCACCCGCTCTCTCCAGTGCAGGACGGCACAGCTCCCATGCCACCCGCTCTCTCCAGTGCAGGACGGCACACCTCCCATGCCACCTGTCTCCACGCGCCTCTCCGCATGAAGACAGAAAGCAGGGTGTCGTTCCTGAACAAACTCATAATGCATAACTGGGACGCCTGTGAATTATTCGGCGAGGAATTATTGCTGATTAATAACGAAAACCTCTTAATCATCGGTGGCGCCGGATCGGACGACAGATGTGGATTATTCAGTGAAAATGATTTTCAGGCAGAATTCTGTATCAGGAGGGAAAGCAAACTGTAAAGTTACATTTGTTATTGGTGGTAATTTTTTTTATCAAAACTATTAAGCAGACTTAAATTAAGATTTAAGACTGCGATAATGATAACTGGGAAGTGTAGGCCTTTGAGATCACGTACATGCTCCTGAATTCATTTTTATATTAATCAATAAATGAATAAAACCTGAAATAAACAACGGCCACTCTTTAAATGGAGGGAATGCGTCCCTGACGACCGCAGTAGCTGGTAGAGAGTCAGTGCCGACTCCAGTAACGACTGGGAGCTTAGAGAGCAGCGTGCCCAGCGCTCGCCGACGGGACCCCTCGAGGCGTCCATCGCTGCCCGCCTCAGAAATGGCTGCCTTTGTTCACATGTCAGTGTTTACCGTGCGCTGTACCAAACCCTACATATACAAGGAGGAAAACAACACAAAACATTTAAATGTTAAATTTAGATGGACAGTGTTACCACAGCAACGCTTCCAAGCAATGCTAGTTGATTCTATTGATAGACAAGAAGAAATATGAGATGATTCATTTAAAAAGCCTACACTAAGAAGTGTGGGTCCTGGCTGATTATTGGTATTTGGACTTTATTTTCTGGGTGATTATTGGAGAAAATCAGGAAATTAGGAAAATGTGCATTTCTGGATGCCTGGCATTCTAGTATACAAATCTGTAGAAATAGAAATAGTAGAAAATCAAATATTTCTGCATTTCATTAGAGGACCATCAGCAAGTGATCGTGTCTCATCTCTCTAATTTCTTAAATGGTGTGACTGTGCCATAGTTAATGTATAAACAACGCCTGTTAGCAGGGAGCAGACTGGGGTCCGTCACGCACCGCACGGTTCCCTTCTGGGTCCCAGATCACAACATTCCCCCGCACATCGGCCTGCATTTAAATTCCACTCCGGGCCCTGGCTGAACTAATAAAATATTCAGCGTGTTTATACCTATCCTTGCCAAAGTACACATGGACTGGGTCTCAAGGCACAGAGAGAGAACGGGCCTTCAGCTCAGTGCTGCCCCCTGTCTGTCGCCCTGCCCCGGGCCTCAGCGACAGGTGAAAGGTGTCACGTGACCCTGACAGAGTCCCATCAGTAACCAGAATTAAGGTAAAGCTTCAGTTGCCATGCATTTAAAAAAACAACCTGCTACGCAGCTAAAATTAACACAGTATATAAGTATATAATACAGTGAATTCCTTCATGGAGTCACAGGTAGTCCTGGTTGATTTTTGTTACAAAATGTTTGGGTTATTTATTTATTGCTTCTGTTTTAACACACATCTGTGTCTGTGCCGCCCCGCCCTCATACCGCCCTGACCCTTCCCCTGTCCCGCCCTCATACCGCCCCTGCCCCGCCCTTACCC
>JAODLC010000065.1:35116007-35143877 GCA_026781145.1 Hippopotamyrus pictus | reverse complement strand
GTGCTGGGCTGGCTAAGCTCTCCTGAATGACCCCCCCCCCCCATTCTGCTGCCATTGATGCTGCAGATTGCAGGGCTGAGTGCTTAATTATACACCAGTATGTCAGCAGTGGGTGTGGCTCTTGTGGGCAACTCCTGTAATTTTACTATGGCTGTCCCAATATGCTTTTGTCCATAGAGTGTAGAATACATTTCTGCTGGGATAACTGTACATTAGGCAGTGACGTCAGCCTATAAATGTAGTGCATACATACTGTATACAGAGGAAGTGAGGTAATGGTCTTTAATGAATGTTGACGGTGGCTCTTCCGGGCTGTGAGCAGACCTCTGAGACAGGAGGATTGTACAGGAGGAACATGGAGAATTTATCAGTGCCCTCAGGGTTAGACAGGACCGGAGTGAGACTTTGGTCACTTAAATAACCATAGCATAACCCACTGGGGAGAGAGTGTTGCTTTCCGAAACTCCGAATCTAACAGTGAACTTGATTTATACTGAATGCAGGGAGTGACAAAGGCACCTCTGTCTCTCTCCCACAATGAGTCCTACCTTCCTGCCTGGATAATGCTTCTTTGAAGATCTCGGCTTCATCGTACAGTAAATCCATTAAAATTAAGTGGAGAAATGTCACCGTCAAAGACACAACTGTCCAGCTATGGTGGGTTTTAAAAGCAGCTCCTTGATCTGGAATGTCGAGAGAAGACACAAAGAACACTGGTGCATTTGTACAAAAGTGTTTTATCGCCTTGATTGACATGCAGCGCGTGAAAAAGCTTTTAAAAGTCAAGCTCCATTGGTTTTAATCCCTGACAAGGACCTGACATTCTGCTGGCATTTAACAAGCGGTCCTGGCCACAAAGCAGAGCTGCCGTCTTTGTCACGTTAAACACGGCAGGCAGACGTGATCAGCGAATGCTAACAAGGAGACGGAAAGTTCCAGAGAACACCTCAAGCACCGGCTTGCTGCAGGATGACCTTGAACGACTGGAGAAGGATAAGTCACACATGTCTTGGTATAGTAACGGCAAAATGACCTGAACCCAGACCCTGTCAGGTGACCCTCAGCACCTCCACCTCCAAGAACAAATCACACCCCAACGCTCAAACTGTTCACCAAACCACAGAAACACTACCGACCAGCATGACGGGCCTCCCTCCCCTCTATCCATGCAATCAAAGGAGAGGAGGAGCTGACAGCTGAATTCATCTCCATGTCAGTCCCAGCATGCATTTCTTCTGATACGGTAGCGTATTTCATTATTTGACATCTCCTCCCTTGTTCAGATATAGGTAGACAGATCAGTTGTTTTGGGGTCTTACTGCCATGTGATTTCGCGTCTCACAGGGGACTCTGGGTCAGCGCATCCAACTCAGGGTGTTAAAAGCCACACCTGCCTGGGGGCGTGTCTTATGCAAATTATGTATCGCTAGTTAAGCGGCAGCAGTAGTGGAAAGGCAGATCTTTGCTGTGTAAAGGTAAACCGTGCAATGTTTTGGTAGGTGGTGTTGGACCTATTGCTGTCTCTCAGTCTCTTCAATGATCACGCTTCGGCTTGTAAGCAAAGACTTATCTTTTTGCTCTCAGAAATGTGACTTTCTGTACCCTGGCCTTCCAGCCCCAAGTCTGTGTGACTGAAACAGGTTTGAGCCCCTGGTGGCAGGGTTAAAAATAGCGGGCTGGCTAAGCGGGGTGTCTCACCAGAGATGGAGACCAAGACAGGTGGAGACTGACACACCCAGGGAGAAGCTAACATTGATTTTTCATGAGTGTTTGTGGCTTTGGAATTCTGTCATCTCAGAGTCATATCGCAAAATACGAGTCTGACAAATTCCTTCAGCTCAGTAGTAAGACAACCACAGACTGAACTCATGGTGTATATATATATATATGTGTGTGTGTGTGTGTGTGTGTGTGTATGTATGGTCTCGCCGGTGTCAGGTGACAGAAATGGCGCAATAGTGAAGCCCCTAGACCAATATACCCACGTGCTTCTTGGCGCAGTTCCCAGGATGCTGTATTCTTCTCGAATAAGATTTTCGGCCTGAGCTCTTGTACTGTAGTATCACCATATGACTGGGTAAGGATCCTAAATTACTTTGCGTAAAAGCATCTAAATGTAATCTCAGTCTGCATCAGGCCAGCTGAGTGCCTGAACATAGCCTCATTAATAAAAACAGCATTTTCTGACTCTGATTCTGGACAGGAGCATCGTGAGTGCAGACAGCGTGAAACTGAGTAGATATCGGGCTCTGAACGTGAATCGTGGATCGTTTTGCTGTGATTAAATATGCACAAGGCGAACACAAAAATCCGCGTACTTACATCCCAGTTTTAAGTAAAAATCATTCCCGGAAATTCTAACTTTATAAAGTCATCGCCATTACCCACGTAAGACAGTAAAAAAATCAACAAACCACAAAATGAATGGTCCGTATATCTAAAATGACCACATTGCAAATGTATTTTGTCCTGTCGCATGTACGCAAAATCTGTGCCCCTTATTCAGATCTATTTCAGCATCGTTCGATTTTGCTGCTAGGGAATGATTACGACTGAGCTAACACAAAATAAAGATCTTTGTAAATGTTTTCTGCTGTTACCATGCACTAATTAATTCTACAATCACCCAAATGATGCTTAAAATACGAACCGTATCTTCATAAAGGCTGAAAAAAATCATGGCATGTATAACTAATATTTTGATTACATTACTACTTAACAGCATTTTAATAGTTATTTCGCTGAAGGATTCGCAATTGGAGAGATTGATCGACTTTACATAATGCTGCGGTAATGCCCCCTACTGGTAGGAACACGTATATACACGCAAAGCCCCAGGCAGCCTCCGGGACTGTTAGCCCAAAAGCAATGGCGATAGTGTAATGTACCCTTCACACAAGCATGTTCAATAACAAACTGCTACGTTACTCAGTGAAAGTCCCTAAAACAGGGGTCTCCAACTCCGGCCCTGGAGAGCTACTATCCAGTAGGTTTTCTGTCCTACCTTAGCATCTGATGAGCCACACCTGTTCTCAGGAACATACCAGGAACAGGTGTGGCTCATCAGAAGCCAGGTATGATAGAAAACCTACTGGGTAGTAGCTCTCCAGGACCGGAGTTGGAGACCCCTGCCCTAAAACTTTCTGGATAAATGATGCATAACTTGAAGCAAATTCATTTGACACTCTTAATGCTTTTAATCACAGCTTTGAAAAGGAGTTTCAGGATTAAGTTTGTCCTCAGCTGGACAGTCTGCCTAGTGCCAGCAGACCCTGCAGCCTGGGTCCATCCAGTCACAAGCGCTGAAGCTCCGCCCACATCTGCTTCCTGTCACCATGGGAGGAGTCCACCATGAAGGTGAGCTGGGCTCCATGCTCAGGCATGAAGCTCCTTCTTAAGACCAGTGCCGAGTGCTCCTGGTGCCAGCGGGACTCCTCGGCTCCTCCCTCGGCCTGCTGTTGGGCCCAGTCTGCTTCGCCTGCTTTTCAGTAGGTGCTGCTGTGTCATTGACCATGCCCCCATGTCACTGACCACGCCCCCGGTTTCTGGCACTGCCCATGTCATTGACCACGCCCCCCATGTCATTGACCACGCCCCCATGTCATTGACCATGCCCCCGGTCTCTGGCACTGCCCATGTCATTGACCACGCCTCCGTGTCGTTGGCCACGCCCCCGGTCTCTGGCACTGCCCATGTCATTGACCACGCCCCCCATGTCATTGACCATGCCCCTGGTATCTGGCACTGCCCATGTCATTGACCACGCCCCCCATGTCATTGACCACGCCTCCGTGTCGTTGGCCACGCCCCCTGTCTCCTAGCCCTATGTTACTCATGGTTCTGCTCTGCTACCATATGTTTGCTAATTCCTGACAGCTAACACTCGCACGTGCGATAGCTGTGCTAGCACTGGCTTTGTTTGTACTGCCTTGATTCAATTTTTTTCTGGAAAAACGTGCTTATTTCTGGCACATTTTTAAGCAATTCAGCAGCTCTTGCTTCTTTTTCTTTTGGATGCCTCACTGGGCTCTCAGGTCCCCACGAAATCCTGTCGATCACGCACAACTTTATTTTCGGTAGGTGGGTGACTGTTTGAGTGCTGTGCCAATATTTGATAGGCTGATTACTGTCCACTTCCTCCAATTACACTTTTTTTTCAGGCATATTCAAAGGCACCTTGACACACAGGACCCCTGGGTGCGGGTCCAGGTTGCCCATACGGTAGAACCGACTGTGCTCACTACTGTTTGTTTGTGGCTACACCCTGGTGGAGGATTGGAGCTGAAAACCCAGTCAAAAAAAGTGCACACTGTCAGGTAAAAAGTACCAATTTGTACCTTTGAGATACAATTATATGTACCCCCGTAGGTAAATGTCGAATTTAAACAACTAAAATGGACTTTGAGTAATATGATTGGGGCTGCATCAATATTATTTGTACCTTGGGGAACAAACCTTGTACCAATGCAGTATCCGTTTTTTTGGACAGTGCACAGTTTCAGGCAAACCTGCAACACAGACAAGTCTGATGGCTGCAGTGACAGCACTGCATTTTATCAGCAGCAATCGATTTGCAATGAAACAACTTAACATTTTAAACGCAGCACGTTATACATTGATTGACTGTGCTCAAGCACGCGAGAGAGGGTCTACCGGGAAATATTTGGCCAAAATGATTGTACCTGTCGATACCTCATTAGATTCTCATCAAGAGGTTGATTAAAGGTCTGCATGTTTAACAAGACATCTTACCTGACTATACAGAATGAGCTATGAGAAACAAAATAGTCAAACAGCTTTATTTTGATATTCTCAGGCATTACGGATGCATGACACACACAGGGCTGATCTCAGCATAAACACAATACTTCCTTTTACCGATTCTTTTTGTAAAGGTGATCTGGATCGGACCCAGTTCTGTGTCACTGCTCCCTTTCTGCCTCTGGGCCGTTTCTGTGGGTGTGTCCTGAGCAAATCCAGCAGGCCTAATTGAATAACTGGTTTTCTCTTTTACTGGTTAAAATCAATGGGACGTGGTTTATGATATGGTCTTTCTATATGAATGACCAAGGTGATGGGTCACTAAGGCCTTGTTATAGAGCCGGGTGTTCTGCGGAATGTCCATGACCCTGGTATGTCTCTCCGGTGTGAGACCAGCCATTGTAGTACCTGTTCGACAGAAAGCAGTTGATGACTTTTTAAAAAAATCTATGTGATTTGAATTTGCAGGATAAGGGTAAGCAGCTTTTCCGCGAAAGCTTGTTAGATCACGGGCTGTGGTGTATTTTAAGCGGATCTGTGCACAGACAATGTCGACCGGGCTTGCCCTGAGCTCTTTGCTTCCCCCTGGTGGACACAGCTTGTAAGGCTCTGTATGCAGGCTCCAGGGAGGGTGAACGTCAGAGCTGTCTGTCTGGTCTTGTGTCAGAGCTAAAAACTAACTAAGGTCAAATAACTAAGGCAAGTGTATTTTTTCTGAAGTTTTTCCTTTCTCCTTTACACGCAGTGCAGTGCATTTTTATGTTTCAGTTCAAATTCTGTGAGGGGGAAAAAAGTTCTGTCTTTAATTTGCAATACAGGCTTAATTTTTCTGTGACATACAATGTGTTCATTTCTAAATTAGCTAACATTATTCCAAATGAGTTAACATTTACTCACAGTCTATTACTGTCATTGATGCTGTTCACATCTAAACTAAATGAACCGCTAGTTACCCATCCTACCCTAAACTGGATTGGTTACACTGAAGCCCCCCAGCCCACCCCCCGCAGACACAGGGTGTCTGGCTGTTAGCTTGCATCTGTTTCACAAGAAAATTGGTGAAATATTAAAACCAACATAAATAACTGTAATGTCACAGAATGCAACCATGGACATTGCGCCCCCTTAAGCGCAGGGTGCCCTAAGGAATCGCCTATGTCGCCAACAGTACAGGACGGCTGGCCCCGCATATCTGGACTATATTTTTAACCCTAAATATTTTTTTTTGTGTTGAAGGTGCCATAAACGAGGAAACAAAAAAAGAAGTCATGGTAAGTTACAGTGTTGCTTGTACAGCTACCCCTGCCCTCCTATGATGTTATAAACAGCTGCCCTTCTGCTGGGACCTAATTACAGCTAAAACGGCAGCTCTCGTTGAAGCTCACACTGCTGAAAACACATGTATTTCTCGAGACTTCAGCTGGTATTGAGAAACCAACACCAAGCTTTTTCACAAACTGTCCTTTCTAGTTCTGTTACCTATTTTCCATATTAGATAGCAGTTTGTTTGATGAAGAACGTGATATCATGCGTTCGTTTCATTTCGGTTATTTGCTTATTTGTTTTCCCCCGAGTATCGGATTCATTATTGAAAACCGAGAGCCCGTTCTCCCATGACAGCCTAGGAAAGGTGTGTGCAAGAACTATTTTGAGCCCATGAGTTTACGCTCTGAAATAGAATAATGCTTTAATATATTCATGTTCATGTTTCGGACACCCAACCCATATGAAGCAACTGCAGTAAGCAATTTGACATTTACCATATAGGCCACACTTCTGTACCTGCCCCTCCCCATACAATTTACCTCCAGCCCTAATTTATTGTGTCTGGTTCTGATCTTGATTAATTTATTGGAACTAAATTCTGCAGCTTGGTAGAGCTCCAGGAGCCAGACCAGGTGTATCTAGTGAATTCATCAGAAACTGGTGACCCGACTGCCCAGTTTGGATGAACAGACTGCCCCGTTTTTCAGGCTTTTTGCGGTATCATATTTTTCAGTAAAAGGGTCCCTCCTGTCATGGTCGCCGCTCTTCCTATGTGCCATGTCCCTGTTTGGCCAGCAGGTGGTGCTGGCCATCCTCTTCCCCCCTCTCTGTCTTGTACCACGTCAGCCCTAGTGTGTTTTCGTTGTTTTCTAAATTGCTGCATAGCTCAGTGGGTTGAATGTGTAGCCCAGAAACTGTTAACTCTCTGCTTATGGGATGGAAGCTGGACAGAGGTCAGCCTTACCTGTTATTTTGGTTTTATTGGTTCCCCATGGGAGCGGCATGGTGGTGCAGTGGTTAGCACTGTTGCCTCACACCTCTGGGACCTGGGTTCGAGTCTCTGTCTGGGTTACATGTGTGTGGAGCCTGCATGTTCTCTCCATGTTGTTGTGGGGTTTCCTCTGGGTACTCTGGTCCCCCCCCCACAGTTCAAAGACATGTTGAGGCTAATTGGAATTACTAAATTACCTGTAGCGGGGGGTGCGCATGTGTGAGTGACTGGTATGTGAGTGTGTCCTGTGATGGGCTGGCTTCCCATCCTGCGTTGTTCCCTGCCTCATGCCCATAGCTTCAGGGATAGGCTCCAGACCCCCCGCGACCCAGAAGGATAAGCAGTTTGGAAAATGGATGGTTCCCCCATGTTTATTATTTTCTACTTGATTCTTTGTCATAGGTTTGCCCTGTTTGTATTTTTGTTCCTTCTTACTTATCCCAGTGTGATATTCTCGGTTTTTACTTTGTTAGTGTTCCCTAGTTCTGTGTTCGTTATTAATCAGTGACTCCACTGTTTCCCAGTGCCAGTGTTTAATTGTTGCATCTGTTGCTCATTGTCCTGCACCTTCCGTGATTGGTTGATTGTTTTATGTTCCGCACCTGCCCATCCTCATCAGTCCAGTTATCAGTGTATTTAAGTGCTTTCCTTTGTTTTACTCCTTAGTGAGTGCTTTGTTGCTGGCTGTTATGCTGTTGTTACTCTATTGTTACTCCTACTTCTGTTCCCGGTGTTGCAGGGTTCCGTTTGTATGTCTTCATTTTTTTTAAGTTATTTTTCTCATATTTAATTCTGATCCCTTTTATTTTGTGGTTTTCTCTTGGTGTTCAGATAAAGGATATACAATACCGATGTCTGGCACCCCCGTACACAGGCTATACAATACCGATGTTGGGCACCCCGTACACAGGATATACAATACCGATGTCGAGCAGCCCGTATACAGGATATACAATAACGATGTCAGGCACCCCAATATACAGGATATAGAATACCGATGTCAGGCACCCCCATATACAGGCTATACAATACCGATGTCGGGCACCACGTATACAGGCTAAACGATACCGATGTCGGGCACCCCCCCGTATACAGGCTAAACGATACCGATGTCGGGCACCCCCATATATCTACCCGTCTTTCTTGCAGCCCACTCTCCAGTAAAGAGCAGCAGAGCCTCCTGTATGTACTGTAATATAATGGGATGTATAGATGGCATACTGGTGCTTCCCTGAGACCTGCGCATTTCCCTCACGTGCAAATTGGATCTCTGAGCTCAAGTGAAGCTGTCAATCGTCACTTTCTGAATAATCTGTTATGCTAGGCTTTGGGCCTTTTAGATGGAAAGCCAGAATTATCATTTGGTATTTGAGAACAAACCCAAATGTCTTTCAGAATGGATGATTAAAATTCATGGGCCGCGGTAAAAATGCGTGTGGTGTGTCTACACTGAAATACCAGCCATCAAAGCGGAAACGAAAGTACAGTCATATCAGAAAACAGAACTATCGCCGTTTCACTGCTTAACCGGTAACCGCGTACAGGAGTGATTAATTCGTCGTGGATGAATAGGGAAAATTCATGGGGACATGCATGAAGACGGTCGATCTCGTCCTCGGCGCGACGGGGTTGAATCGCTCAAACTGTTCGCTGTTGTTTGCCTTTTTCTGAAAAGGAAATGGCTTTTTTCCACACGTAGTGAGGTTAACCGCTTAGTTACCCGGCAGAAGAGAAGTTGTGCCTGAGGTGACTACATGGTGTTCAATGTGTATTACTCATTAACATAAGTATGGAGTTTGTTACCTGTTATGTACAGGAGTCACTTAAGAATATTAGCAGTCTGCATTGATAAACTGATGCAGCAAAGTGTCTCAGAATCATCTGTTTTTGCAATTTTCTGTCCTTAACTATGTAAGAAGCATAGTTGCGTATTTAAAAAATACTTTCACAGTTAAACATCTTTTAAATTTGAATTAATGAGACAGTAAAATTGAATGGATTTAAAATGTAGGTTAAGTAAAACCGTGGATCTGCACGATGAAATTGCATTTACCTTGTTAAGCAGTCTATGTCCCTCGAAATATTATATTGGTCTTTGACGAAAAAAAATATAGTTGAAATAAATACGCGAATATCTTTTTGCGTGGATATGTGCTTTGATCATGAGTCTAACTGGACAGCTGTGTAACAATTATAGTCTTTTATTATACGTAGTGATGAACAGACATGGGAATTGGATCAAATGGCTTCTTATGTTACATTTGAGCAGGTATTCTTTCACAGCATTTCATTGCAAAGGAATTTATAGTTCTGTGTGCCCTCCCCCCGTACCAGTTCCGTGTCTGCGGATAAGAGCCGTCAACCCGCGTCGTCCTATGGCAGGAAACTACAGCACGTAGACCGCACGAAGCGGAGAGGACACCTCATTCACCTTTTTCTTGGACCGATCATGGCCACTCGAAGGCGAGATGGACGAAACGATCGGTCTGTGCGGTTAGCCGACGGTGCGCAATCGGATGGGAACCGGGAGCCGGCACCGTGCGGCGGGACTGGAGGCGTAAGAGAGCCCGTAGGAGCGCTGCCACCATGGATGCGGTTGTATTTTTACGGGATGCACGGAGTCACGCTGGACGTCATCCTGTCATCGGCGCGCACTTTCCTGGAGGACAATGACTTCAGACTGCTGGGCTTCTCCTCGCCTTACTTCTGTGTCGTTCACTCGATAACGCATTTCGCGCTGGAGAAAGTATATGCGCAGAAAAGCAGCTTTCGGAGAAGCCCTCTCGTCTTCCACTGTATCTTCTACCCCTCGGTGTACATCGGGCTGCAGATTTTAATAGGGAATCCGACCGCCCATAAGGGTAGCTTGTCGGCGACGCAGATTGCTATTCAGTACATCATTGCACTGTATTATTCTAAGGTATTTTACAGGACGATCACGCGCCTCCAGTACCACCCCCCCGGGGATGGTGCGCTGACAGAGAAGCGGGACTCTGAGCAGGGTTTGCCCGGCGCCGTGCGGTTCGCCTTCTTCGGCATGCACGGCTTTCTGGATGAGGTGCTGTTCACCTCCATGTGCAACCTGATGGAGAGACCGGAGCGGAGCCTGGGCGGCTACACGTCCCTGTGGTCCTTTCTGATCTACGGCAGCTGCGGCGTGGTAGTGGAGAAGCTCTACGTGCACCTGCACCTGGAGCGCGGGTGGAGCGCCGGGAGGAGGCTCCCCGTCTACGTCTTCGTCATCTACTCCTGGGAGCTGTGCTGGGGGCTGGCGCTGCGCCACTACGGCGCATGCTCCTGGGACTACACTCACTACCCGCTCAACTTCATGGGGCTCATCACTTTACTCTACCTGCCCGGCTGGATCTTCCTCAGTCTCTACCAGGACGTTCTGTCCAACGTCTTGATGCGTGTAGGGCTATGTGCCAAAGAGGTGACGCCCGCAGGGACCGGTGTAAAGGAGAAACCCTCACATGTAGCGTATTAAGTGATGCTGTAATAATATAACCCGTTGAACGCCCTTCATTACGCGCCGCGGTGCTCATTTGCTCACACAACTGCGACGGCATATATAAAGACGCGTAACTTAAAACGTGTATTTCTCCAGAGAAACCAATGTAGCTGTAAGCACAGCTTTAAAACACGTTTACGGTGTGTCTTTTAATAATTTTAATCTTAAGACTTTGTATCATACAGCCCGGCGGTGCTTTTTAAATTGATGATTCAGAATATTGCATTTTCCATTTTAGACCCTTGATATGCTGTAATTTCGGACACACTGCACGCGTCTTGGACCCATTGGACCTATGTGATAGACCTCAAACGGTACATCACGGTAGCATTAAAAGCGATGTTGGGATTTTTCCAGTCCCTATGTGAAAGATCCATAGGCGTCTTGTAGCTAAAAATAAATATCTCCCAGTGTCCTAACCATATGTAGCAAAATAAACACAATTGGTGCCAAATTTCGTTTTTCTTTTCATGCAGCTACAAAAAAAAAAAAAAAAAAGACAGGCTGGAGGTGAAGCCCTTGCTGTGCACCGCTTCTCTGAAAGAAACGCAATGTGCGTTAATAGCATGGATAATAATATGGAGACGATACGCATGACGGGCAGATCTTGCGGAGGTGGTCGCGCCGTTCACTGGGGCCGGGTCCCAGGGCAGCATGGAGCCGTGCCAGGGACCGTGCTTTGTGTCTGCCGCGTGCTCTTCGCGCGTGGAAAGGGCAGAATTCACCGCATTGATACTACTTTTATAAACGGGATTTTTCTTGGTGTAAAGTCACGCGTATCTGATTCCTATCTAATTGTCTGATCCCGATGGAGTTTTGAGACTTAGGGCGGACCAAACTAAAAGATATCTAATAAAACCTTACACTGTGATGTTAGTAGTTTTAAATACAGGGTTTGCTTTTTCTGCAGAGAATAGTAGCAGAAACCCAACGATCCGTTGTTTTAAACAATTGTAATACTTTTTTTTTTCTTTACAGATCTAAGCAGTATCTTGCGCTGTTTTATCTCTTTGGGCATGGTTTGATCTTTGTACCATAATTCGGGGTATTGCTTGGTGCTCTAAATGTATTTTGTTATGGGATGGTGTCAATCAGTTTGATAATGTATTTCTTTCCTGAGGCCTTGACTTGGAGGCAATAAACTTGTCTGGAAAAAAACAGGCCCATGTCTCCTAGTGTGTCCATGTAATTACCTGGCCTCTTTCATTAATCATACATGTCTACATTGTACTGTGTGAGCATGGTAAAAGATTAACAGATTGATCTGTGGACCCAGCTTTTCAGAAGAGAGAGCCAGCCCATCCAGGAAATGGAGTCATCATTGGATAATAATCCAGAATCCAGTACTTCCGGAATGTTCCGGGGGATTGTTGCTAAGGTAACCGGTGTACGCCCTAGCTATGGCAGCACAGAACAGAGCCAGTTGCTATTTAAGGGGTGTGGGCCCCTTGACCTTATTAGGGAAGAAAATGTTTCCCTATCGCCGTAAACACAATTGCAGTCCCTGAGTATTTTTCCTGCTTGGTGCCATGATTTGTAATCCCGGAAATTAGGTAACCCCTTTGGACGGCGTCCTAGCGGTCATTAAAGGCCGACACTTTGTCTGAAGCCGCGACTCTAAAACAGACATTGAAGTAACAGCTGAAATGCGTGCAGTCTGTTCCTTAGCTGCTGGTGTAAGTCGTAATTAAACTGCCAGAGGCCCCTTGAGGTGTGAAATAGTTTTGATTCCTGCACATTCCTAGTCAGTTTCTTGCTGGACGCCGTCTGACAGTAATGCTCTCACTCATTCGTTGTTTACACTAACCAATGCAACATTTGTCTCCATATTATTCTGTTATTTTTAGGCTTGACTTTCCCCCGCAGTCACTGTCAATCTGTTCCCATGTCCTCACAGGCCTGCTGATGTTTTAATACTGAGATTTCCAATGACTGAGGACAGGGATTTATGGGACGTAATTAAAGATTGTCTCTAAGCCCGGTCCTCGGGGACTCCCAGCCGGCCCGTGTTTTTGCTCCTCTCCTGTCCACACCTTTGCTACCTCCTAGTTTCTGGCAGGGAGCCAGAAGGGAGCAAAAATGTGGACGGTCTGGGGGTCCCCAGGGAGCAGGTTGAAAAGCAGCCGATTTGACCAATACCTGACTAGGTGGGCTGTTCCATTAGTGCTGCTTGGGGTAGCACCATACCCCAATGCCTTTAAATGGATTTAATGTCATTTCCTATCCAAATACTGCATAGAAAACATGGACAAAGAAATTTCTGTTTTATTTTGAAGATCAGAATAAATTCTGGTTGGATCTCAGTTTTTCAGCCATATTTATTTTGGGTTAGAATTCCTGGATATTCCTGATGCCGTAGATGTATAGTTAAGAGACTGTAAAATACTCAAAATTGTGCTTTTTATAACAACAAGCCTAGGAGAGTGTGTGAGTAAGACAGATTCCAGTGGTTTAGAAAATAAATTATATACCAAACGTCTTTTTATGTGACCCATCAACATGCCATACTGTATAGTCAAACATGGGTCATATGGTTTTTATTATATGTTGTTTTATATGTATTTTTTACAACCTCCCACATTCTCTCCTGTACAACTGGGCTATAAATGTACTAGGACCCCAGGTGTGTGTGTGTGTGTGTGTGTGCGTGTGCGTTTGCGTATGTGTGTGTGGGGTCATGTATACGTTACATTGTGATGACAAAATGTCCCAACAATGCGATAAAAACCTATTATTTTGTCTTTGTGGGGACCATTTTTCTGTCCCCACGAGGTGAAAGTTTTATAAAAATCTGTGACTGCAATCAAAAAACTAAAAATGCCAAAGTCTTGTATTTTGTTTGGTTGCTTATGCTTAAGGTTAGGGCTGTGTAGAGGTTATGGTCGTCATTGCTGCATCGTGGCTGAACATTGCGGTCACCTGTTCCAGATTAGCCACCGTGTGTGTGTGTGTGTGTGTGTGTGTGTGTGTGTGTGTGTACAGCCTCCTCCCATGAGCTCTGTGAGGTCTTGTGTGTTCATCGGCATCACCAAACATTCTTTGTTTTCCATGACTGCCTGTTACAGTTCCTACGGTAGTTAACAGAAGGGATTGTTATGTCAGTTCTTTCTGCCATATTGGTTAATACAGAAAGCATGAATAGTACCAATTGTGCAATAAATGACACCATGATGTGGGGTCAGGGTGATACTGTGGCTCACACCCCTGTGTCACGCCAAGGGTCTGATCGCACCTCCGCCCTGTGTGTGGAGATTGCATGTTTTCCCCGTGCCTGAGCTGCTCCTCTGTCTTGAGACCGGTGCATTCTGGGATAGCTGTCAGGACCCTGAGAAAATACTGAGGATCAGATCCGGAGAGGAAGGGAGTACTTTAATGGATTTGGGTCTGTGTGTCTATATATGTATAAACAACTTTGTCCAGAACACCTGGAACTGACTAAATTGTCTAAGATTAAAAAAAAAAAATAGAAAATGGAAGAGGTACCAAGATAACAAGCAGGAAGTACTTTAAACAGGAAGCACCCAAAGCAGTGCAGTCCAAACAGCGTCAGATTAAACATTGATGAAGCACTTGCATTTAGCCTGAACTGCTCACATCTGGAAAAGTTCCATTATAGAAATATTTCTATTCTAATCTGGGAAGCAGATAATGATCCGTGTTTTATATACACTCTCAGTGGTCAGTTTAATAGGCACACCTGCTGATGGAAATAGGCAGCCTGCTCCCGTAAACAGCAAATCATGTGGCTGCGACTGAATACACACAGCAGGCAGAGATAACATGCCCACATAGAGCCGGGATCCCTGTTCTAATGGTTCTGAACATGATGCAATTGCTGATGCCAGACAGGGCGGTTCCAGTGTCTCGGAACCAGCTGCCCCCTTGGGATTTTTACACACTATTCTGTCTGGAGTTTACAGAGACTGGTGCGATGAACAAAAAACAAACAAACTTCTGGTCTACTGCATTTCTATAGCCCAAAACACTCTGTTAATGAGAGAGGTCAGAGGAATGGCCAGCCTTGTTACGGTTAACAGGAAGGCCATGAGCTCAGTGCAGCCACGATGTGCAGAAAGGCTTCTCTGAATATTCAACTCATCAGTCCCCAAAGAGGATCTGGAGGCAGAACAGAGTCCCAACTGATACCGGCTAGACCAGGTGTCTCCAACTCCGGTCCTGGAGAGCTACCGTCCAGTAGGTTTTCTATCATACCCGGCATCTGATGAGCCACACCTGTTCTCAGGTAAATACCAGGGCCAGGTGTGGCTCATCAGAAGCCAAGTGGGACAGAAAACCTACTGGATAGTACAGTAGCTCTCCAGGACCGGAGTTGGAGACCCCCTGTTTGATGGGCTGTCTGACCAGAGAGGAGTTCCCGGGACGTCTTGGGGGCATGTATGTGCTTGTGCAGCCCCTCTGCAGGAAGGCGTCTCCCTGCTGCATGCTGGGAAATCCTCAGTAATCAGGAAGGCTTCATTATTTTTTATGGCAGTTTTTGCTTTTCCTAACTTCATCATCTGACACGAGAGTAAACAGTCAAATGGGAAACTTGCAAAATTCAGCCGTGCAGTTCAGGCAATAAACTAATACTCAAAAAAATTATACTTATTGCACAGTATGAAATTTATTCATTTATTCAATGGCTATTAATCAAAGGCAAACGGCACTCATTTACATTAGGGATATCAAACCTCAGCTTATGGTAATATGTTCAGCATTCAAGGGATTTTTTTCTTCCAAGCAATTGAATCTGCATCTGAATGTATTGTTTAATGTAGCAGTTATTAATTTCAAGTTTAGTCGAAGACAAAAAGATGCACGAAAAAACAAAAACAAGGTTGATGTAATTGTAGCACACATGAAAGTGATGTTTTATCTATCTTTTAATCTATTAATAAGATAGTTAAACTATTTTTATAGCAATTGAGAAGCATCTCAGAGAGCATTGATATTTACGCTGGAGCCCAAACGAGGCCTATTGCTATGTACAGGGACTAATGATAAGGTTGGACATGCTACATGAATTATGCCCCCACCCCCACTTTAAGAAAGCCTAGAATGGCCCCCGGTTACACGTGAATTACCACGGGGTTGGGGGGCAGCTCGGGGGATATCTCAGGCGAGCAGCTCCGCCCAGCATAGCACTGGCATGTAAACTTGTCGGCCAGTTCGGCGAGATCTGAGGCGGTCAGGCTCCCCACCGCCAGGTACCCCCCCTCGGAGCGGAGGATGCTGAAGCTGGCGGGGTTCAGGTGCAGGTGGTCGTCGGCGTAGCGGTGCCTCCGCAGGCAGCGGCCCCGTCCGCGGCAGAGCACGGCGCCACACAGCCTGGCCGCCGCCGTCACGTTGGCGACGTAGGGGCCGAGAGTGGAGGACAGGTACGAGGAGAGGGCTTCGCAGGAGGCCTGGAACGAGGCGAGACCTTCACAGCTGAATTAGGATGAATTCGCGGACGATTACGTCACTCACGTGGCATGGAATTAATCCTTTTACTATAATATTCTGGGAAGTTGTAATTATGGATTAATTATGATTATGTGTGGACTGATCATCCTGAAATTCAGATCGATCGTCCATGATTCACCCCGAATGTTACTAGACTGCACGAATACGTTATTTACCGATCTCCTGTAAAACCTAATTTCGCCATAAATAACTTGGGCTCATAAAAAGAAGCCAGGATGCTAACCTGGGCCACTAGATTGGCATGCAGAATGCTTTTGGGTTCGGGAGACAGGGGAGGGTTGGTATACAGCACCCTATATTGCCTTTAGGGGGGAACAGGGAGGCATTGCGCAAAGACCGTGTAAGTCGTAATTAAACTGCTCGGACAAAAGGGAGAATTGGAGTACATATTGCCTGGGGGGAAGGGGTGAGCCTGGCCAGCTTACCTGTTGCCCGCGTGCAGCGCTAAATTTAGTATAAAGGAAGGGGGAGATCCCAGTACTGACCGGAGCTCAGCCGTGGGATAGAGCGCGCGTCGCCCGGCACTTTCTCGGGACTCACGTGTTGGTCTCCTTCCAGGACTGAAAGGGCTCCACAGTCCGTGTGTGAAGGTGGGTGATGAGGGCACGTCCGAGTGTAAATAGCTTTGCAACTGCTTATGCCCTTTCATTGATTCTTGCGAGTAATTATCACCGCTTGTGATAATATTTCATAACTTTTTTATGCTTCCTTGCTTCTTTTATGTTTCATTGCTTCTTTTCTACATATATATTCGTACCTTTGCATATATATACTATTTGATACCCATTGTAGTATGAGGTTATTTTGCATTGCTTTCAATATGATAGCTTGGTATTGATGTTAATGCGAGATTATTTTGTATTACTTGTTAAAGTGTTTTTGAGTGAACCTAAGCGTGCCTGTTTGTTCCTTTGAGCCCTATATCCCTCTCACATCCATTTTAATACAACAGCTCGAAGTGCACAGGCCAAACAGTGAGCTGAGTAACAAAAACGTCTGCGAATTTATTGAATACCCCCCCCCCCCCATATGTGTTTAATTAATATTTTATTCCGTTTATGTACTGTGCATCTTTTGATTTCTTTGCACTAGTTACATTTTGTTTGTTTGCACTTTATGACCTTTCTTGCCCCCCATGTCTTTTGCATTGCATAACGGTCTGTCTACTCTCCATGCTGGCAGCGGTATGCACTAGAATTTCCCTCTGGAATTGGTAAAGTTTTCTAACAGTTTTAAGTTTTATGACAGTAACGTAAACAGAGGGAGTAATAGCAAACTTGCAATAAGAGCTGTTTAAACAAAGTAACGGTACATAGTCATAATAGCCGCATTAACATAGTAACAACAAACAGTGATTCAGACAATAACAAGTTACATCAATGGATAAACTAAGCATTGGCTGTGTAGTAATAACGGCAACATAAATGGACAGAGTAACAGCAAACAGTGAAATGTGTAATAGTAACATTTATAGTAGCGGCGAGCGACAGCAGATTGTTTAATGGCAACGTTGAGATAAACAGAGGAAATAACGCCAAAGACAGAGCCGTGTAATCGGCATAGCAACAGTAGCAAAGCAATAAAAAGCAATGTGTGGACAAAATAAGCTATATAAACAGTGTTAACGCCGAGAAGCTGGCGGTGCGATTGTAAGCAGTTAATCTAATATATTTGCTGTATTTCGCCTTTTGTTTTTAGCAGAATGATGTGGCGTCTGACAGCTGTTGCCAAATACGACTCCAAAGCTTCCCGTCCGCATGAGGCTACAGAGCGAGACAGCGGGGTCGGCGATCGCTCTCTGTTTAAGTACCGTGTCGTTGTAGTCGGCACTGGCCCCCCACAGCACGGAGCCCGACGCACCCGCGGCCGCACTCTCCCCGATGCAGCTGACCAGGTCTGCCTGCAGGGGGCGCATGGAGCGGGCGTAAAGGAAAACAGATGCGGGAAATCATTAATGCCTTTATTGTTGGCGGTGGGGAGGGGAGGTTGCGCTGCATAATTTGTATAACAAATGAGTTGATTCAAACGGCCTCGGTGTGATCGTTGATCGTTGAACTGACTGAAAGACTCACCTGGCTGAGGAAGCGCCGGTTCTGATCAACAAGAACGGGCCGGGCGTAAACGTGGACGGGGAGGGCGGCGGCGGGCCGGGCCAAGGCTGCGGTCCTCATGGCCTCCTGGACGCGGTGGCGGACAAAGAGCGCCGTGTGGCGCCCCCCGCCCAGCGAGGCAGTGAGGTAAACAGAAGGGAATAGCGCCATGCTGCTCTGCCATAGCCACCCAAGGTCGTCATTCTGCCGCACCACCTCTGGGGGGCAGCGTCCCGTGTAGCCCGCCTCTTCCCAGCCGTAGTTGTAGCAGTTAGGATACAGGTAGTAGCCCCACTGGTAATTTGGCCGGAGCTTGGTGCCCAGAGATAGGGTGGCGCACATGTAACTCCGGGCCGCGGCCTGGAAGTGGCGCCTGGCTGCGCGGACTGTCTGCTCGGGGGACAGGAAGGGGTACCTCTGGCGAGCATGGCTGACTGACAGCGAGCGATAAATGCTTTTGGGGCCCCAGTTCCTCTCCCACACGGGACGCCAGTCTTCCCAGTCGATAACGGCCAGGCCGGGAGCCGTGGTGGCGGTGATGTAGTGGGCGATGTCGCCCCGGGCTTTGGCCAGACTGGCCCACAGGTCACCCCTCTGGGGGATTCCCCCATGGAGCAGGCGGTGGGTGATGGCATCCACCCGTGGGTACAGCCCCAGGCGGTCGCTGTAGAAGAGCATGAGCGGCTGCCCCACCACCTTGGCGGGCGTGGTCACGAGCTGGAAGGGCGCCACGTCCAGCGCCACCCCGAGCCTTTGGCACACGCCCGTGGGGACATTCCACGCGGCCACAAAGGGCTGCCCGTCAAACAGAGGGGCGGCGGCCGGCGCAAGCAGCTGGGCAGCGCCGAGGGTCTCCAGAAGCGCCAGACAGAGGACAGACGACAGCAGAGAATGTCTGCGCCACGCCGCTGTGCGGTAGGACATATTTGCCCCTTTTGTGTAGGAATGCAAGACCGTGAAGATGCGTTCAGCCAATGGAACCTGAATGAGTGAGACTCACAGAGAAGCTCAGTGAAGAAATTGACAGTAATGAGGCTTTGAGGGAATGTTTTCCCAGCAATAATGTTTTTCTATTTGCAATTAACCTACTTAGCAGGCGCTTTTACCCAGAGCAACATGTGCTTTTTTTTTGAGAAAGCAGTGTCAGACAGTCTCTGGAACAATGAGTGTTAAGGGTCTTGCTCGGGGACCCAGCAGTGAAATAATTTTGCCAACTCTGGGATTTGAAGTGGCGATCGTACAACTGCAGACACGACACCCTAAGCCACTGAGCTACACGCCACCTGCTGCTCTAAATCTCACTTTACAATAATAAGCGCACTTCACGTGGTCTCCCGTTCCTGCTCATTAAGCACGAGGAGCAGGGTTTCTCAGTACAGTGCTGCTGTTCGACAGAACCGGCTCTGCTCGCGTTGGTCCCGGCTCGGTCTCGATCGGCACGAGGGACCCACTGAGAACAGATGATGATGGGTACAGTACCTGAGCATCTCTCCTGCTCGCCGCGTCGCTCGGCCGTTTAGGGGGGATGGAGAGCGCCGCGACCCACGCAGGTGGCCCGAGCAAGCAGACTCACATCGCCGCCAGGAGCGACTGAATGAGCCGTGGCCAGAAACAAGCCTGTTTTTGACCCCCATGCTTGGGTGGCAGCCGTTATGCCCCCCCCCCAGCCCACCCCCCGCTGCTTACGCTCGGGTCTGGGTTGGGCGTTGTTATGATCGAGACATGATGCCAAGTTTATCTTGGAGCTGCACAGGGATAAGCACCATGGTGTCATGTCGTGGTTTGTCGACCGGTTCACCCTCGGTAACGCTGCTAAAACAGGCCTGAACGGGACGGAACGAGGCTGGGGACGAGATGCTGTGAGGAGACACGCGTGTCAGGCCAGCATCATCATTAGCTACACGGGGAACGTGACAGAGGCTGTTTTGTATCGCTGTCTCTCACCCTGGCTGGGACAGGTTGACGGGCTTTCCGTACTCATGCCCTCTTGTGTGGATCACCGTTTGTTTCACCTGACGGGAGCCCCAGCTGACGTGAGTCACTATAGCATAGGGGTGCAAAAAGTTGCAGCTGTGGATCCTGGTGGGCGGGGGGGGGGTTTAAAAACAGTAAAATCAGGATCCCGTGGCCTGAGTTTTCAGCCGGTAAGGAATGTTGGCACGGAAGTTTGAATGTACACAGTAAAGAGGAAGCCTTCTCTCCGAAGTAAAGCTAACGTCAGTGTAATGTTACCGTACCGAACCTTCGAAAGGATGTTTGGATCGGTAACTTAACGTCAGCGTAGCGTTAACATGCTGCACTTCTGGTTGGACGTTCAGGTCGGAGACTTAACGTCAGTATAACATTAACGAGCTAAACTTCCGGATGGACGTTCAGGTCAGTAACCTGATGTCAGCGTAACGTTAGTATACCACACCTCCGGGTGGACGTTCTGGTCGGTAACCTAATGTCAGCGTAACGTTAGTGTACCACACCTCCGGGTGGACGTTCTGGTCGGTAACCTAATGTCAGCGTAAGGTTAGTGTACCACACCTCCGGGTGGACGTTCGGGTCGGTAACCTATGAGGAAAGGGTGCAGGACACTGGGAGGATCATTAGCAAATAAGAGAATCGCAGTGAACTGAATGAAAGCTTTAGGTGTCGTTTTAGTGTCTCTGGTGTGCATGTTTGCCAACTTGCTTCAGGTATGGCACAGGTGTCAAACAGCAGTGACAATCTTAGGAGAAACGTTCTCCTGCCTGTCACACCTGTCTGTGGGATGCAATGGCACCTTGCAATGTCACCCTGCAGCGCAGTCAAGTCCGAGGAGCCCTTCCCTTGCCCATAATTCCTAGCTCTTTGCATGAATTGCTGCGCTACCCAGTTTGAAACCAGTGCTGGTAACTGCGGTAATTTCAAACCCTCTCCCTGAGCTGTTGAAGATAGGTGCTTCATTTCCATTGGTGAGAATGTTTGTACAGTTAGACTGAACTGGAATGGAAGGAGAGTGAGGAAAGTTAAACATACGAGGCAATCAACAATGTCATTTGAATTTTACTGCCTCCTGGAAACTGAGAGCATGACCATCTTGTTTTCAGAGATGATGACAGTTTACGATGTCTGAGGCTAATGCTATATGGTAACACCAAATCTGCTTTGATTAACAGGGTCCTTCACTAGTATGGACACACAGATATAGCCCATAACTCCCACCCATTCATTCTCAAATGGTTTATCCTGAACTCTATGAAGGCAGCACAGGGCATCAGGCAGGAATACACACTGGATGGGCTGCATGTCCATCATAGACCACACACACGTCACATAAAGAGGTCGACGCTAGGGGGAGCTCACGGGTCCCAGTTCGTCTACCTGCATGTTGAACAACGAGGGAAAAACCCATGTGACACAGGTAGTACATGCAAAATCTACACACACACACACACACACACAGCAGAACAAACATCTGTGAGGAGTCTGCAGTGCTACCTGCTGAATCACCTGCAGATCTTTCTTTGCAAAACAAATGTTCCAGATTTGACTGTAGAGAGCCTGGAGCCCGCCGTGCTTAATATAAGAAATGAACCAAACGAAATTATGTATCATTTCCGTACTGATACTACAGAAATTAACGTATTCTCTAAATTTTGTAAAACCCCAGGCAGGCCTACATGTTCTTTTTGAACAACAATCTGCCATCCGTTGGGTACTTTTAATATTTCAGACTAAAAACAAACTCTTCTTCTTTTTAAAAAGTATGCCCTGGCAATCGTGCCGGAATATGCTAAAGATGGGACAGCCTGCATTGCGCAAGGCGCAGGCAACGAGGAGCATGACGAGCGCAGCCGAAGCCCTGGCGGCCGTCGCTCCCGAGGTCCGGCGCCGGTCGCACCGGTCCCCGCCGTATCCCCGGTAACAGCGGCAGCGGAAGCGCATGGCGAGCAGCCTGATCTCGGCCGGCGAATGCGCGCCCATGACGGCGAAGCCTCCATCCGCGGCGGGCGCGATGCGGTAGGAGGCACCGCTGAGGTGCAGGTAGTGCGGCGCTTCCGGGTCCCTCCGTACGCAGCGGCCGCCGTTCCCGCACAGGAGGCGGCTGCACAGCTCCGCCGCCCGCGTCACGTTGGCGATGTAGCGGCCCAGCTGGCGGTGCACGAAGGACTTCACCTTCAGGCAGCTGCGCTAGAAAGGTGATTACGGAGAAGCGGTAATTATACGGAACAAATCAAGTTCAGCAAAAACCTATACTTAAAAAAAATGTAGCATATAGATTACTGTATAGAAAATTAAAACATGGGGGTCTGTACTTACCCATAAAATGTAAATATTTTATATTTGAGTAACTTTTAATTATAACGATCTTATATAATGATGAACACAGACTACTGGCACATGAAGATGGGGAAATTGATATCGCAGGCACAGGATATTGCGATGAAGTGGCAAGCACACGTAATAAGAACGGAGAACATTACGTAAGTGGCGGAGAACATTACGTAACTCTATTCTACGCATGCAGTCTAACCGAGAATATGCTATTCTGATAGGTATGCTAAAATGTCAGAACACCGGGTCTGTATTTATCCATGTTGGGCTGAGGGACACTCACTCTGGAGGATGTCATCTTGAGGTCACCCCAGATCACGAAGCCGGCCGCCCCCAGGGCAGCGCTCTCGCCAATAGTGTGGATCAGATCTTTCTGGAAAGAATGCAGAGTGGTACCCACACTGGTGTTTTGCTGGTAAGAAAATACATATAAGGGGTCTTCTTATTTTTTCTTTAAATGTTGACCTTCAAACGCGAAACAACTAAAGCAAAGTTTAAAAATGAATATTTAACATGATGGGCTCTACTCCCCTCTTCTGTTCAATGTGAATAATTTACTGATTTCTGTTTTTGTTTTATGAATGTATATGATTCCTTTAATAAGATATTGATTGTTGTATATTTTCAGTTTGGATTTCAGTTCCAGATTTTGCGGGGGTATTTTTAAATTTGACTTCAACGTAGCAGCACTGTGTCAGACTGTAAACCACAGTCCCCAATTCCGGTCCTGCAGGGCCGGTCTGCAACGCAGTTTGTAGATTTTCCTGCTGAGACATATCAACTAATTTCCAGGATGTTCCGAGACCGGATCTGGGGAACCCTAGCTGCTGTAAACTCACTTTTTTTTACTATTTTATATATATATATATACACACACTTTTTTTGTATATATTTGATACAGTGGCTCCATTTTGTGAAGTCATTTTGACGTTTTCCAAGTCAGTGTTATCTCACCATGAGTATGCTGTTAATTAATATATTAATTATGTAGCCTGTTATGACGATTTTGTCGAGTCTTGAAGCGCCACATTTCAGTTGAAATGCATTGTTTATCCACAAGATGGTGCTATTGGACTGTATAGCCTCTCTCAGCCATGGCCCCTGAGCTCGCCGTCTGCATAACACCTTTCTCGGCTATGATGAACACCAGAATATTTCCGGGCAACTGTTGGAAAGATGGTGTGACTTTTTAATGAGCTTTTTAGTGGTGGGGCCTATTATTTTTTAACCCTCTAGTGGTGTTCTGTTCCTGTCATTTTTAAAGCCAACTGCCTATTCACATTTCACTGGAAGCGGCTAGTTTGGTGATGTGGTTTTTACCGTGGTGAGGAAGGCCAGAGGTTCGTCCCGGTAGCCCAGGCGCAAGTAGACAAAGACGGGCAGCTCGTAGTCCAGGGAGGGGAGGCCAGCAACACGCAGAGACTCACGCACCCGGCACCGGGAGAAGTGCAGGTTGCCGGAGCTGTCCGCGTGGCGCCTCCTAATGGCCACGGAGGGGAATAGCGCCGTGCTGCTGTTCCACAGCCACAGGAGCTTATCGTTGCGCATGCTCTCCAGCAGGGGGCAGGAGCCTGTGTAGTTACGCTCGTGCAGGTTGTAATTGTGGCAGTCGGGGTAGAGGTAGAAGCCCCAGAGGCCTAGGGGCCGAGTGAGCGTGCCCAGTCGCAGAGTCTCCCTCATGAAGGCTGTGGCGCTGTCCTCGAACCCGTGCCTCGCCAGCTCCTCCACCTCAGCCTCCGTCACGTTGACGCACGTCCCCCGGATCAGCTCCCGTGATTTTCTGCGGTAGATGTCCTTCGGGTGCCAGTTTCGGCTCCACTGCGGTCGCCAGTACTCCCAGTCGATGACGGCCAGGCCGCGGAAGTCTCCGGAAGGGATGTAATGGCGGATGTCTTGACTGGCCTTGCGCAGGTGGGACTCCAGGCTGCAGTTCTGCGGCAGGCCGCCGTTGATGGGCGCGCCCTGCTCCGTGTAGAAGGGGTAGCGGCCCAGCCGGTTGGCGTAGAAGATGGTGACATCCTGGCCCGTCCTCGCGGCACGGGGGCTACCGTGCATGTGGAAGGCCTTAAGGTCGATGCTCACGTTGTAGCGGCTGGCGCAGACGTCTAAGGGGGCATTCCAGGCAGCCACAAAAGGCTTGCGGCCAATCAGAGGGAGCTGGGCTGGCTTGGTTGGGAAGGAGGGCGGGATCAGGCAAATCAGCCATGTGCAGGTCAGCGAGGAGGCAGCAGGGATAGGCTGGTGAGACGTGCCACTCACCAATCGCCAGTGCATCCTGTTTCTACTCCTCTTTGATTCGCCAGGCATCCTGTCAATGAACAGCCGGCATGATTTAGTCTAAAAGGCTAAGAATTGCAGAGAATCGCAGTTCCTTTTTGTGTGAAATCCGGACGTTAAGAAACACATTGAAACAGCTAAAGTAAACACATTTTTAATTGTTACATTTAGCAAACAGCCAAATAATCATAACGTACTTTCCACATCATTGAAAAACAGATTAGCAAATTAATGAAGTTTCTTTCCTGCATTAAATTTCAGCGAGTCTTCAGGTTTACTGAAATGTTTAGTTTTAGTGGCTAGACTGGATGGTATAATCCATGTAATATCCCTCAACGTGTGCACTGGGACACCCCTGATGTTACCTGTAGCTAGAGCAGGCAAGTTTCTGGAAGGTTCTGGAAGCTGGGTCACAATGTCACATCACAGTTCCATGATCATGTAGAAATATGTCATATCGTGGTGCGAAATATTTAACTCATTATATACCACATGGCAGTGTTGAAGTAGGATGTTCATAAAGGAGCAGGGAATGATGGGTAAAGCAGCTGAGATGGAGGCCGTTTGTAGGACAGGACGTCACTGCAACCTGTCGATTTTCCACAAGCGTTATTAAAGCCTGATAAACTGGGAAAGCAGGAGAGTGTAGGCCGACTGGAACACATAACCAGGCTGTTCGCAAAAGTAAGCCTCTCTGAAATGTAAAACCTCCCACGTATGCCCAGGAAGAGCAGAAACAAGCCGTTTCCTGTTCAAACACCCTCCCAGCTGAGCTCACAGGCAAAATGCTACCTCCAGTGACATCTACTGCATGTTCTGTCGTTTTACCACTAGGTGTCAGCGCTAGCTGTATAAACATTTACATAGGCGTGTGCCTCTAAGCAGTCATTTAAATCCTCAGCTATATCTAGGCTGATGATTATTGTCAGAGAGATAATTATAGAGATGGATTCCATGAACAGAAAAAGTCCTCTGGGTGAATGAAGCGGCTCAAGATGAACTTTCTCATGTTATGATACAGATCACGTCACTTCAATAGTTTGTTAATACCTGTTAATGTCCCGCAATAAATTTACTTCATTATTTGCATTGAAACATGGTATTACATGATCTATGGAACTTAGATCCTTGATAAAATATCTAACATGTCTTGCTGAACTATTTATTATGGAACTGTTGCTATATGTAGAATTAATTACCACTTTGTCTTTCAATTTAAAATTGTGCTCATAATTTTTATGGATTTATGTAGATTCCACATTAAGTGTGGCATGTGGGTGATGGATGTATTGACTGAAATGACTTTAAATTAGCTGAAATTATTACTCAGGTACCCATTACTGTTAATAGTTGAGTAAAATGCTCAATTTGCAACTTGATGCATAACCCAGTTCCTTTTGTGAAACCAAAGTTACAGCAATCTTCTCACACCTGTTTCTAGAACTTTCTGGACTTGTAGTTTCAGTGCAGGAGTCCGGCGTCAGGTGGCCGTGTCTTACCTGCGGAGTCGCATGCATCGGTGCAGGTTCTCCTGCCAGATGGAGATGGCCCCCAGGAACTCTGTGGTCCTGCTATTCCAGCAAGACAGGCAGCACCCTTTTATACTCACTGCCAGTGGCGGGGGGGTGGAGAACTGAGCTGGGGAAGGCAGGAGGAGAAAGCAGTGTGGGAGCGTTTCCTGACAGCGGATGGAGACAGAACCAAAGCGGTGGGATTAGAGAGCGGCGATCGGCATGGCAGGTGGGACACCCGCCAAAACCCCTCAAACACTTCCTGCCCCGTCCCACGCATGTCCCAGCACTCCTTGCGGGGGGGGGCCTCATAGACCCAGTGGCCGTCTAGTTCTGAGGTACTGGGAATGCTGGGAAGTGCGGAGCTGCACTGGGCCAATATCCTAGCGCCTCTCCTCTTTCATTTGGTCGCATTTAGTATGCGAGGGATCTACAGACTACAGGGTGCTGTTCGGATTGTGTCAAAACAGACACATTCTGGTCTGCAGGCAAGTCAGAAATGCCAGCAGGAACTGAACAGGCTGAGCAAATTCACTGTGTGGCTCCGCGGCTACGTCTCTGTGCCTGCGACGGGAAGGAGGTCGGTCCAAATATCGTGCTCTGTGATATAAAATTTTCCATACCGTTTCATCTCTAGTACAAATAAAGCCATTTCCTCAGCATGTTTAATGACTTTCTCGCTGTGTCTCCTAGTATCAGAATGGTGTCCTTTTTCTGTAAAATGTTTAAGCCAGTGTTTCCCAATCTGGTCCTCAGGAACCCGCAGACAGTCTACATTTTTGCTCCACCTGGGAGGGAGCAAAAACATGGACCGGCTGTGGCTCCCCAAGGACTGGGTTGGGAATCACTGATCTAGGCGATTTTCAATCTACGTACCACAGCACCTAGAGCATAGAGACATGCACTCGGTGAACGACACGATCCATCGCAGGGGTACTGGCAGATATCGCTCAGCATGCTGGGACGTGCTTGATCGCACCAACCGCAAGTTAACCCGTGCGTGGGAGAAACCTTAAAAAAATTGGTTGCTGTGATTGTGACCTGGTAATCCAGGTTGTACTATCAACTAGGGCTAGGCTGAGAAGAAGGAGCCGTCAGTGACCCGTGTTAATACTGGTGTCTCTTGTTTATTGACCATGTCGCTTTGTTCTGTGTATCTGGTTTTGAAGTTTATTTTTCTTTTTAGCAGCTATCATAAGGTTTGTGTCCGGTGTGAAAATATCAGTAATGTTTCAGGGAATATATATAAGCACTGAAGAGACTGAATGGGAAACACCGTGGTAGGAGGATGGTCCATTTCAGCTGTACATCAGCATGAAAGCTCCTGATTCAGCCTGACATCGCTTCCCCGAGGCACTCGGCTCTGAGTGGTCAGCGCCCCTGTCTGTAGGTTTGAGGGACTTAGATGGGGATCCATCTGCCGTTTCCATGGGAACCTGTTCCTACAGGGAGTTGGATCTTTTTCTGCTCTCCGTTCTATCTGTCTCTGTCTGTCTGTCTCTCTGTCTTTTACTGCCCCTTTTTTCTCTATCCCTGTCCCAAAACCCCTATGCATACTGTCATTCACACACTACCCACCATACACACTGTATATGTTCCTATTCATACACTGCCGACCATGCACACTGTATATATTCCAATTCACACACTGCCTACCATGCACACTGTATATGTTCCTATTCATACACTGCC
>JAODLC010000065.1:35100918-35115907 GCA_026781145.1 Hippopotamyrus pictus | reverse complement strand
TATTCATACACTGCCGACCATGCCCACTGTATATATTCCTATTCATACACTGCCTACCGTGCCCACTGTATATATTCTTATTCATACACTGCCTACCATGCACACTGTGTACACTTCCATTTGCATATTACTGATGCTCCGCACTGGAAGCTGATATACTCCGTGCCACTAGATGGCGCCCTATCACTGGGTGTTTACGGCTCAGTGTTGCATGGAACCTGTATCTGGTGGACGGCATTATGTCATGTCTCCTCTTGTCTGCTTTTCATATATGAAAATACCAGACTTCAGTATTCAGTAGCAAAAATTACAATATATATTTGAATCCTTGGGTGACCCCTATGTCAAAGTCAAAGTAAACTTTATTGTCATCTCTGCTATATACATTACGGTATACAGAGAGATGAGACGACGTGGCTCCAGTTTAAAAACAGTACAAAGAACAAAAAGGTCACAAAGAATAAGTAATATATAAATAGAATATAAATAGAATAGAGATGGAAACTACAGACTCTGTGCAATATTTTTAATGGTTTGTGCAAGTATAGAGAAGAAAGTGCAACCAATTATTTTTATTATTTGGCTTAATAAGCCATACCTGAAGAGATTCTCACATGAAGTTTCGTTTTTAAAGAACCGAAAAGGGGCGTGTCATTAAGCCACGCAGCCCTGTGTGAATATCAATGTGCTACTGTCACTTTAAGATCAGAGGAGCCAATCACAGTCCTAGAAACAAAGGTGGTCATCAACATGCTTCTATGGAATCGAAACTTACCCATGTATAAAGGCTTCAGCTTAGATTCACAAAATTGATTACCCTGATTTTGGGAACGGCGACATACGGCAGCAGCTTGGAGGGAAATCCCAGTGGTAAGGAAACGAAACCTACCGCCCCTTTAAGACAGGAAGAGTAGAGCATGGCTGTACAGTGAATGTCTTTTTATAAACCTCAATCTTATATCCATTTGCATGTAGCTGCAGCTAGAGCAACGTGATCTGGTTTTCCCGAGAATCACCAGTGACACGGAAACTCGACTGATTTTCGAAGGGACTCTGCACAAAAGTTTGTCATAAGCTCTGTGATAGTAACTCTCAAGCAAAGGTATGGCTTCAGCTACCATTCAGATGTCTGAGGGACATTTGCAGTGCTCAATATGTTTGGAAGTGTTTTCCTGCCCTGTGTTTATCCCATGTGGCCACAGTTTTTGTAAAGACTGCATCTGTCGGCAATGGGGCGGTAACGACAAACAGCAGTGTCCGTTGTGTAAGACAACATTCGACGAACCAGTTAATCTTAATGTAAATGTTGCTTTGGCTGAGATCATCAAGGAATTGCGACAGAAGCGACTGAAACGGTCATTTGAGTCCAGTGGTGTGGTCTGTGATGTCTGTTTTGGTGAGCAGCTTGATGCAGTGAAGACTTGCCTGCAGTGCCACTCATCTTACTGTGACAGCCACGTTCAGGAACACCTGACCCAATTTGAGGAGCACGAGCTGGTCAGCCCGTTGGAGAACCCAAAGGACAGAATCTGTGAGGTGCACAGCAAGCTCCTTGAGATGTTCTGCAGGGAGGATGATATATGTGTTTGCGTGCTGTGTGCTGAGGTGGACCACGAGATGCATCACCTTGTGCCAGTAGAGAGTGAGTGGACTGAGAAGAAGACCTGTTTGAGGAACACTGAGCTTGAGGTCAAGCAGAAAATCCTGGACCGCCTGAAGAAGGTGGAGGAACTAAGAAGACTAGTTATGCTTGCTGAGAAGAATGCAGAGAAAGAGATGGAGGAAGGTGTTCAGGTGTTTACTACTCTGAAGCAGACTACTGATGTTTGTCAGGCCAGTCTCATTAATGAGATTGAGCAGAAGCAGAGAGCAGTGCAGCAGAGAGCAGAGGAACTCATTCAGGCTCTCGAGAGCGAGATCTCTGCATTGAAGGAGAAAAGTGCTGAGCTGAAGAGGTTCTCCAACAACAAGGATCACATCAACTTCTTACAGAACTTCTCAGCTGTCTGTGCTCATCCAGATACACAGGACTGGTCTGGTGTTTCCATTCACACTGTCATGTGTGTGGAGACTCCTAGGCTTCTCCTGTCCGTGCTGAAGGAGCACATAAAACAGCTGGAGACCAAAATCATTCAGGCTGAGTGTGACAACGTCAAGAAGCATGCAGTGGTTATTACCCTGGACCCCAGTACTGCACATCCCAACCTAGAGGTGTATGAAAATTGTACAAAAGTAAAGTATACTGCCGACTGCCAGAAAGACAACAGTCCGAAGACTTTTTTCTTTTTCAGTGCTGGTGACGGCCAGAGAGACAGTCTGAAGAGGTTTTCTTTTTTCAAAGCTGTTCTAGGAAAGGAGGGCTTCACCTCAGGGAGACATTATTGGGAGGTTCAAGTAAAAAATGCATCTTGTGGTTTAGGTGTGGCTGACGAATCTGCCAAAAGGAACAAATCAGTTCAATTATCACCAGAAAATGGTTTTTGGGTTGTTACTAACAGAAATGAACATTTTAAGGCATTGAGAAAGACTTTTATACCCAGCCAAGTGGGTGTGTATGTGGACTGTGAAAAAAGTCTGATCTCCATTTATCACATGAACTCAAAGAGTCATTTACATACTTTCTCAAATGTCACCTTCACTGAGAAACTCTACCCAATCATCATCATTTTTAGTAAAGATGACGACCCAGTGATGATTTGTCCTGTTCCTGTTGCTGCAAATTAATGGATTTAAAAAGGAGAGAAGTGTCCCTTTGCCGGTCTGCAGGGGGCGCTTGTCCATCAGGAGACACGAGCAGAGGCACCCAGGCTATTTAGAGGGTATGTTTTTAGACAATCTTCATGTTTTTAACAATTTTTAGAAGCAGGATCTATCACGTTAACATCTTTTTTTATTTTTCTTATGCATTGGGGTATTGTCACTGTCTTGGTGCGCTACATCGTGAAAGTAGCGTTAATCTTGTCCGTCAGGTTTCATTGCTGGGTTGATATACTCTTGCTTCAAACATGTGGCTCCTGAGATTATTTTCTTTTTAGTGGTAAGGTTGTAAATAAGACCCCTGACCTGTACTTTGTGTGTGTGTGTGTGTGTGTGTGTGTGCGCGCGTGCCTGATCTTTAGAGAATCCTACACAGTGACCATTATGTACTAATGTACTCAAAATGAGCAAAACATGTTCCTGGTATTTTTAACCTTCACTGAAGATAAACGAATCATTATTTTAGATAAATAACATGAAAAAACCACCAGAGTGTATTTGTTTGTTTCAGTCAGTTTTGGAAGCAGTATTTGGTGTTTAGTTCATTATTTTTTAATTTCATATTTCTTTTATTGGTTTACAAACTGTTATATTCTTATGACCTTATAGTTTTAGTTTTTGTTAATAAACCTGTTTCAAACTTTCTGTCATAAGTGTGGATGAATTGGTAATGGGGTCTGGATTTTGCTATGCAAAACCAAAATAAATGTCCTTCAAACTTAAGTGACTGTGTTTCTCTAGACTGGGTTTGGTGGCACCAAAGGGGGTGGGATTTGGCCCCAAATGGAGGGAGACCAGCAGGGAACAACGCCCACATAGCCCCCCCTCCCCATAGCCCCCCACATCTCATTCACAAATGTCTTTTAACAAGTTAATGTGATTTATTATCTAATACATCAAATATGATTGTATATTGTTTGCGTCAATGGAAGTTCGAAATGCTTGATTGTCGCATTGGTCCATGTAGACTTCAGATAGTTGCGGGAAGATCCAGGTTACTCACCTTCAGTCTTTAAGGTATCGTCTTTTACTATGAAAATGCATCACTTAGAATAAGTCAATAACTTATTTTGTATGGTAATTTTTTTTTATTCACAAGCAAAAATTTTCAAATTCTGTTCCATCCTTCCTACTTCTCTTAAATGAAATAGAATTTGTACTCAAATCCCTAGAATTTGTAAAGAATACAACTTTTTATGCTATTACAAAAAGAACCTTGCAAATTTCAGCTACTGCTCGAATTTGTTTTCCAGGTCAGTAGTTAAATACTGAATATACTCTATTTCAATGTAAATGGACTGCATTTATATAGCGCTTTTTTCCAAAGTGCTTTACGATTATGCCTCACATCCACCCATTCATACACAGGTGGCGGAGGCTGCCATGCAAGGCGCCAACCAGCTCACCGGGAGCAATTTAGGGTTCAGTATCTTGCTCAAGGACACTTCGATGGGGTCAGGAGGACCCGGGGCTCGAACCTGCAACCCTCCGGTTGCCAAACAGTAGCACTACGTTCTGCACCACCATCGCCCTGTATATTAATACTACCCTCATGTACGTTTATGAACGCAATGTCCTGTAATTTTCTTTTATCTGCTTTCTTTATCTTTCTTTTTCAGCATATATAATTGTATCATGTTGACAATTATTGATTGTTTTTCAATTTAAAAAAATAGTTCCAGGAAGTACTCGGCGAGCCATTTGAATGCATTAAATACGAGAGAGAGAACAGCCATTTTTGTTGAAGCAAGCAAGTTGGCAATACCGGTTTTGCCAAGACCGCCAGTATTCTTGGTATTGAGAAACAGCCCATGTTAGCACTGCTGCTTGTGGTTAACCAATCAGCAAGCTATCCCTTTAACCACTTCCCCAATAGTTCTTGTTTGATCAGAAAATACAGAGTCTGGGGCAGGTACTGAAAAAGGCTTCTGGAACTTCCTCCGAGGGACTACAGTTGGGCTGAGGTCCTCTGGTGTGAACATCACAAAAGTCCCTGGTTGCAGAAAAAGATTCTGGTTCCAGGAAAAAGTTCCAGCAGTGTGAGAGCGCCAAATGGAAAATCGCCAGTTTGCTGACCGGTATGGGTACAACTCAGTTCTTGAGGGCAGGGAAAAAGCGCCATAATACTTTTAATCCAGCCCTGCCTACGTCAATGACTGTAAAGGAAAGTGATCAATGACCATGTTCACCATGGTGCCCAGGGTGGAGAAGCTCCTTCAGCCAGAGACACGCTTCCGATTTGTGGGTCCATCCAATACTTGCCATACGGAAATGCCCGCTATTCTGGAGGGCTGTCCCATGCCTCATGGAGCAGCTAATGGGTTCACACTGTAAACCCTCGCAGGAACGTCACACACACAGAGCTGCTGGTGAATTAAAGTCGACTTGAGCTGCTTTGGTTCAGGACCAGCAAAAGTCTCACACCAGCTGTTCAGTTCTGTTTCTGGGAGGTTCTGGTTGATCTCCCAGTGCAGGAGTCACCTCAGCCGGCATCTGGTCATACACCCCATTTTCCCTCCTGCCAATGCAGTAACTGAGCAGCACAGCGCCCTCTCCTGGAAGTTCTGGGAGCTTTCTGGAAATCAGTCATATATCCATGATTTCATGAGAGGAAATTCGTGTTTAAGAGTTAAGATGTCTGATAAATGGCTGCTCCTTTTTGAATTTCAAGTTTCATCTTGTTTTGCATTTATTCTTGAATATGTTGATGATTCTTTTATCTACTGGGCAAATCTTTCATACAGCCATCCGTGGAACTGCCCAATAATGAAATTTTTTATGGTGCACTGCCATCTAGTGGTGCTTGTTGAGAAGGAGAATAACTCATGAATAATGATTGCCGTAAAAAAGGTTGGAGCCCTGCTTACAATTCACAAGTCCCCAGATTAGTGTCACATATATAGAGAGAGTAGTAGTATACATACAACAGAGTGATACACTGTATACTGTACGTACTAAAGCGTGCACAATAAAACAGTGATACACTGTATACGTACTAAAGCGTGCACATTAAACAGAGTGATACACTGTATACGTACTTGCAGGTGCATGTTACCTTTTTGCGTTAGTGCTTCTGTAAACTCTGTGTATCTCAGATATTTCTTGCTAAAGTCCAGATTTCCTTAAGTAACTTATGTCACTATGTGCTTTTCTAAGTCACATTTTCCTCTTCATCTGTGTCCGTTTCTCCTTTGTTTTCCCGGGTCGGTCCTAAACAATTTGGAATATGATTGAATTGGTCTGGGTTGGGGGTCCGATTTGATATGATTTCATGGGACCCAAAACCTCGAGCGACGCCCCTGTTTTGTATCATAAACAAGCCCGGGCCTTTTTAGAGACGTACTGTCACGACGGATTTGAGAAAATGAGGCACTGGATTGAAGGTGCCTACAGCTGATTGCACTTCTTCACTCTAACACCCGGCACCTTCAGAATCCTTAACAATAACTCTACAAAACTTACTTCGGCAGCGCAGTCTTATCGTCAGCTTATTTAAATGTCCCAGAAATCTTTTCTGCCACCTTGGGCTTTCCGCTTAAGCCCCGAGCTGAAATCTGTCCATCCAGTCACCGTTTGTTTGCTTGTTTACTACTCTAAGCAAAGCTGACTGTTTCCCTTGTTGCCTCTGTACATCTGAGCTGGTGGCAGGCAGAGATTTGCTTATGCTAAATGGCTGCATTTTCATGGCAGTTGACGGCAAGCCTTAGGCAGAGGTGGAAATTTCAGGACCAGAAAGTACAAATCCAGACCAGGATTTTGTTTCAACCAACCAGTGGCGTACTCTGTAACTGTGACTCTTTATGCTCAACTGGTTGGTTGAAACTAAATCACGGTCTGGATTTGTACTTTCTGGACCTGAAATTTCCACCTCTGAAGAAAAGTGACATCACAGCCACACCCACTGTTTCCAGCAAGGCTTGGTTTACTGCTTAGCTAGGGGGCTCAAACTGATGTTTCATTAACAAGTACAGATATTAATTTTCAAAAATCATTTTAAATATTTAAATGGTGTTGATATTGTGCCGTAATCTATATGGGACAGTGTGGGGTTGAGTGGGTTAAGCCTCTGTGTCTGTGATCATAAGGTCACTGGTTCTAGCCTGGCTTTAGCCCATCTGCTGGTCTTCGACCAAGACCGTTAGCTCTGTCTGGGTACTGTGACAGGTGGCTGCCCTTCACAGCCAGTTTGCTCTCACCTACAAAGAGCGAGCTGGAGGCAGTGTCAAGAGAATATCCCTGCAGGGATAAATGAAGTGTCATTCATTATTTCACACCAAGGATCTCTGTGCAAAAACTGATTTAAAACACCATCAATAATGTGCGTATTTATAGAAATTCAGTAAATTGCTTCTCTTGGTCAGGCTAAGGAACACCCTGGGCAGGACGCCGGTCCATCACAGGGCATACGCAGCCATTGACTGGGGATAGTTATAAACACCAATTAGCCTTAAACAGCCAGTTAGCCCTGACAGGGAAGCAAATATCTTGAGGCAGCCCCTGTGAGCGTGTAAATGCATTAATATTAACCCCATGTCGCTTAAGCTGTATCATGAATCTGTGAGCTTTGGATGTTGTGTAGAGCAGACAAACATACGATGTTGGTGCCCCCAGGGCTGGGGCAAAGGCGTGGTGTTTGTGAACGGGCAGAACCTCGGACGCCACTGGTCTGTAGGACCCCAGCAAAGTCTCTACCTTCCGGGGCCTTGGCTCAACAGCGGAGCAAACGAGGTAAATAAAAAGGGAGCATGGCTGTAAAACCCAGTGTACTCTTCAGTGTAATGCAAGTGAACATGTGACCAGGTGCTGTGCGTTGTCACCTGTTACCAGAACGCAAGGTGATAAGCAAAGTTTAACCCTATCAATACGAGGTAAACATTCTCGTAAGAGTAAGAAATGAATTTGAAAGCTTTGCATGCCTTGTAAACTCTGACTGCCGACATCAAATCCCAGCCAATCAGTGTTGTTTTCACCCAGTGGCTTTGGTGAGCGACCTTTCCCGGACCGAGGTATAAACCCCCCCTTGTCTTCGTGCTTGACTGCAGGTTATCGTGTTTGAAGAAGAGGAGGCTGACCTTAAAGTCCACTTTGAGAGTTCTGCAGATCTGGGCATGGCTGCTGACATTCAGGCAATCTGAGACGCGTCAGTGACATTTTTCTGGAGGGCATCTTCCTTCGCTTATGGCAGCTTTTAGTCGATTTCATTCTGAAAATTTTAGAACTGATTTAAAATGAAAATATAAGATAATGGAATTATGTTTTTTTCTTTTTGGATATTTACTTATTGATATTGCTAACTAAGCAGTGTAAGCATTGCACTGCTGTTACAGACACTCTGCAATGTGGCATTAATGGACGAGGATTTGTGGGGAATCAGGCATCACATGAAGCACCTTTCAATTTGACCTTACTTTACTCTATTTGTGGGTTATATGGAATTGCTATTTAAACAGAACCAGGATTTTACAACAGTCTGTACTGGATAAACGGCTGGAATTCAGATCGATGGATGGAGTGACTGGTGAGCTTTTTCATACACATTTATACTGGTGGTAAAAGGAAAAAAAAAACAAAAAAAACAAACGTACCTCTCGGGTGTGATGAACAAAAGACAGCGTTGAGTGTGGCACAGTACAGATATTAACACACAAGTCTGCAGACGTTTATTCACTGGGGCAAAATGTGCATTAACTTATCCAGGCACAAAACTAACCAATTTCTGCTGCAGTAACTACGCTGCGAGATTATTAGGTTAGAACCAATAACTTACAGGATTCCATAACAGGAAAAAACACTGCGAACAAGATAAACCTTATAAAGTGCTTTTTGAATGCTTGTTTTGTAGAACTACAAAGCTTTTTTTTTAACAAGAGCATTTTAAATTGCTTAAATCTTGGTGAGGTGAGCTTCTGGAAGAGGAGTTATCTGCACTCACTTCTGACAGCTTTCATGAACACACGAACCATGTGACACGCTAACTCGTGCCAAACGCAAACATGACACGATGCTGTTCAACCAGCCTTTAAAAAAACACATACACGTCAAATTTAAAAAAAAAAAAAAGTTCTTTTGTATATTTGCAGGATGAAAAAAATTCAGAATGCCAGCTAGTTGCAGGTTGAGTGAGGTCATTAAGTGGTCTATCCAATGGTGGCAATAACTTCTGACACGCCTCCATGTTCTAGTAAGGAGGCAAATCTACAACGACCCGTCGGATCTGGCCTCTGACTGGCTTTCAGCTCCATGCCATCCTTTCAGCTGTGGTCACTCGCACTGGTCATTGCATCAAGGTCCTGCTGTGTGGTTTTCTGCTAGCTTGACACTGAACTGAATAAATATTGCTGCTCTCTCTACCGATGTGTGCTTCAGCGGGATCATCGCTGGCCCGTCCACATGCCGCCTGATTAATGCTGTGTTTAGTGGGGGTCGCAGGGGCCTGTCCCAGGAGTCCCCGCCACGAAGCAAGGAAAGCGTGGCAGTCCGGTCCAGGTCACTCCTCTCAGGTTCTTCAAGGTAACAGAGCCCAACGCGAGTGCCTGAACACTGAGGAGGGGAGGCCAACGTCTGGGTTATTTAGCAATATTACATGACTGGAAGATTTATATTGCAGCTTAACAACAATACAGAATTTTTCCATGTTAGCCAACAAAGTAAAATGTTCATCGTACGATAAATACCAAAATGAAAATGTAGCGCTTACAACTGCAAGCGATAAATGGTAGCTTTCAAAATATAGTAGTTAATGCAGCCGAACATGAACCTCACAAAGAAAATGTCAAGCACTCTTCCGTGTTGATTTGGTAATGCCTTTTTCTGTTTACCATTATGAAGACAAACATTTGAAAAACTTCCGACAATTTCATAAACCAGTGTTTCCCTACCTGGTCCTGGGAGGTAGCAAAAACGTGGACTGTCTGTGTGTCCCCGAGAACCGGACTGGGAAGCACTGTAACAGACCGTCAAAGGGGGCAGGCAGCTCTGGCCTGTGCAGATCTATGTGCTTGTCCACAGGACCATGCACTCAGGCAGGGTCAGAGTTAAGGGTGTGACCTGCTCTGCTACCTCCAAGTATGAGAAGTTAAATGCAGTTTTTACCAGTATTGGAAGTGACCTTAGATTTCCACGTTGGGGTCTGTGAAGCCCTTCTTGCCCTCGTTAACCAGCACAGGCTTTTCCGTCCTGGTGTGCCACACGAGAACCTGGGGACATTGGAGAAAGCGTGAATGTCAAGGGCAGCATCAGGGAGGCGGGACACCCGCTGGGTGAATGTGTTCGACTGGCCTGCCTGATTAGGAATTACAGGACATACCTCATACTAAGAAATCAACATAATGTCAAACCACAACAAAAAAGACAGACCTGAAAGGGCATCTGTTAAGAACCCAGCTGTGTGAAGCCACCGACTAAAACCTTGATTCTGATTATTTTCTAACACCAGGACTTGTCTTGGTAAAGACAGCTTGCGAGGTTTCCCGCACTCAGCAAAGAATGCTGCTTGTCCCGTGTTTCTCACAGAACGGGAAAATGACAGTAAGGCACTTTCCATCCCTGTAGGATGGGTAGGAGAGTTTCATGCTTTCTCCTGGGAACGGCGCTATAGCAGCAGGAGAGGAACAGATCAAGCTGCCCTACAGCCCTGTTTGTTTCCATCGCTGGACAATAGATCTGGAAGCGAAGCTTTTTATTACAGAAATGAGGCTTGAGCTGCACTTGGGTCCCACTGTGATCTGCTATATAGATAAAGAGCCCCGTTGCGTTGATTTCCATCTCATCGTTCATGCTTGCTATTAACCCCGAGCCTTTGTGCTGAATGCGAAAGGTGTGTAAGGCAGCACAGACAGTCCGTGACGCTCCCGGTTGTGCCCCAAACCGCACGTGATCTCACCTTAGTGCAGTTGGCGGCCTTGGGCTCCAGGTCGCTGAGCGTGACCAGCTCGCGCAGCAGGCTGCTCTCCTGGTAGCCGCCCTTCACGCCGCGCAGTTTGAAGTAGGCCTGAGGCCTCAGTAGGATGAGCCGCAGGTTGACGGCGAAGCCCGCCATGTCGATGGCGAAGGGGCGGTGCGGGTCGAAAACCGTCTTCCAGCCGTACACCTTGCCGGCGGCGTTGACGCGTGGCGACTCGAAACGCAGGCCGCCCACGAAAGCGACAGGCCACACAGACACCGTGCGTGTCGACCGCATCTGTGCGATGGGAGAGTCGATAGTGCAGGGCGTGGAGGAGAGCCGTATCCACTGCGTTTGGAGTCTGAAAACCCCCGAGACACTGCTTGCTGTATGCGCTCTGCTGCACAGACACTATTAATAACATACATTTGCCTTACTGTGTTCCTGCTACGTCATTGTATTGTGATTTTTGGATGAGATGGTCTGCCAAATAAATACAGGAATGTAGACGTTTATTAGTCTGCGCAAAATGCAGCGGCCATCACCGTGAGGCAGGATCAGCACCGTGGACAGCGGTCTCTCCACACCTATGTTCTGCGAGGAAGGCTCGTGGGAGTTGTACTTACATAGAAATGTTCTGACGGTAGAACGAAAAATTATTGGTTCAGAGAGATAACCAATCAGATTGTAGAGGAGCCGGATCCAAACAGCTAGAGGAAGTGGAACCAACCAATCAGATGTCTTGGTCCCACCTCCTCTAGTTGCTAGGTCATCTAGAAGCCTCTTTTTTTCCAAGGCTATCTTGTACTAACAGATGAGTGGTCTAAAAAGGCCAGGCAGTGCCCTGAGCCCCGACCTCACCAAAGAGCTGTAGGATTTCAGAAAGCAATATGCCACTGCTCTGCTATCAGACTCTTCTTCAGTGCGCGTGTGCGTGCTGTACTGTCTCTGCTCATCGGCAAGCTGTGATCATCAGCTAGCGTACGCCGATTTCTTGTATATTTTAAAGACTCGTTGAGCCGGGATCAACCTTAGAACTACATCCTTTGAGCGCATACTAACAGGCACCCCCCTGCTCTACTCTACTGGTACGTCTTACCTCTTCAAACAGCTCCAGGCTGTAGGTATTGTCGTCGTCTGCGAAGTAGACGACGCCTCGCTGGGTGGAGTTGGAACCCAGGGTCTCGCGGAGCCAGCGCAGCGCCAGGTTCCTCTGCACGGTGCCCCGCGGAATGCGAGGGTCGCGGGCGTCGGCGCGGCTCTTGTAACCCCGCGGCGTCTCCACGCTGAGGTGCGTGTAGTTGAGGCCCGTGCTGCGGAGCAGGCGGCCCACGAGGGCTGTGGGCCGGGCCGCGTCCTCCACTAGGATCCAGTGCAGGTTGGGCACATGCAGGAGTGTGTTTGCCAGCCGCGTTAGCTCCGCCCTCTGCACAGGCCGGCCGTAGGTGGGCGTGACCACGTGGATGGTAGGGAGGGTGTCAGACCAGGGTGGGGGCCGCGTGTACACATACTCAGTGCGAACCACCTCCACAATGTCCCGCTCCGGGGAGCAACGCTCCTTGGAGGTCACTGGGGCTGGGGCCATGTCATGCTGGACCTCGCTCCTGTCATCTGGGGTGGGAAGAGGCACACAGTGACAGGGGTTAGGAAGCCCCGGATCTGGCGTGCGTGCCTGGCACACACGGCGCAGTCTGCGGCGCTGGTACCTGCTGGCCGCTGCTGTCGCACCACGGGCCTTTCTGGTAGGACAAAGAGTTCTTTGATTAGCTGTTGACAGGCTGCAAGGAGCGAAAGCAGGTGCGGTGAGTCTGAGCGCCCCTTCCTGTTCCCTGGTTAGAAAGCGCCAGGTTTCCAGGGCAGGGTTCAAAAGATGGGCTACATGTGGACTTCTGTGTTAACTAAATCTGCATACTGTCAGATGGAGCTCTGCAAGCACACAACACAACATGCAGCGCTGGCTCTGTCAAGATCAAGCACCAGTCTCCACATTTTTTGAACTTAAATGATTAGAATATAAACCTTCAGTCAGTGGTATAGTTTGGGAATAGATTAGTCAGAGTCAGTGGTATAGTTTGGGAATAGATTAGGGTTACACTAAGTTTTGATAAGGATTAGGGTTATGCTGACTTGGGGTCAAACACTAAAGCGAGCTAACCTTAAGCCTTAACCTTTACATCAGACCTAACCCCAAAACAAAGCCTAACCTTAACTCTAAAGCCAAACCGAATACTCTCCCTTAAGCGAAGACTAATCCTAAATCCAACCGATTATAACCCTAAACCTACCAGAAATGTCAAACATATCCCTAACCAGGCCTATCCAGCCATGACCCCGAAGAAGAAATGGCACAACAGAAAACTGCTAGATTAATAATTAATGGCATTCATTGTAATTTAAATCCCAGAACTCATAGTACAGTTCATCACCAATATCAACAATATCCAGCACAGCTCTACATTAGAAACAGGCCAAGTATTCAGGTGTGGCAGGATCCCGGACAGGAAGGCAGAGGGTTTGGAGAGTTTGGAGCGATGGACAGCTGGCACCAGCAGCACATGGTGGCCACATCATGGTGCCACCATTCTGGACACGTGTCCAACTGCAATGATGACCTCATTACTACACTCCCACTAACAGCAGCGGCCTTTACTTTTGTGCCATGGAATGTTAGCAATCTGCAAGTCTTCGTTTCTATTGTACATTTATTTATTTAGCTTGTGCTTAGAGAGGAGAATTAGCTGGTGCTAAAGGCATCAGATCAGGCATTTTTTTTTTTACTCATTTTATACCTCCAGTTCTGTGCAGGGTCTGAAAACTGTGTGTCTAAAACAATCATACCATTATAACTGATGATGTAAGTGCAAAGTGCTAAAGTCATCCTCGTGTGTATATTTTGGCAAGTCAAGACCAATGGGCGTGGTTTTCATCCATTACCCTTTGGAATCGCAAGCATGGGGGCGACGGCACTCCGGTGCCACACGGTGATGAGCAGCGTCCAGGGCAGCACAATCAGCACTACAGCGAGAACGTCTCTTCTCTTGGGCATCTCCAGCACCGTGCTCATGCCACGTCATCACCTGTGAACGTGTGAACGGGGGGGGGGGGGCGGGGTCAGTCTGTCACAGGGCAAACACACACTAGGGGTGTAACGATTCTCCAAATCTACAGTTTGATTCAGAGCCCAAGTTTTGAGCCACTGTTTGACTTGATACCTTGTTTGTTTTCTTTTTTTCTTTGGGGGGGCAAGAAAAAAAACAGGGAAATTTTCACATAAAATAATAATCACATACCACAACATCACATAAAATAACCATATAAACAAAAATAAATTAAAAAAACAAAACATAAATCAAAATGTTTCCACACCACTGACTTGAATGTGTCATGGTCTTCTGCAATCTCAAGGTTATTATCCGCTGGAGCTAATGAAACTAGCTAACTCTTACCACAGGCACAATTACTCGATCATGATTGGACCAAAACAGTCATGTGACACACGCAGTTGGAAAACAATAAAATAGATGTCGTGTGAAATTTACAAGGCATACAGCTTACCCTAACTAAACAGAATAACTTTGTAGGTACTATATTACTTTGTGATATCACTGGTTATATTATGACACTGTGACACAGAAATAGCAGCTTGTGTGGTTGCCTGTATTCAAACTGATAATAGCAATGGTTAGGGATGGATAATATGGACCCTAAATCACATCTCGATATTTTTTAGCTGAACAGCGATATAAACTTTCCCCATAAACTAATAACAAATAGTTCCAAGTCAGAGCCAAATGTCCCGTGTCACACAGGCACTTATATTAACGGACATCTGTACATGTTGTACATGAAAAAATGGCTCAAAAATGAATTACCCACTTATATTTTACCAACCAGCTCCTCTTCTAGCTTGCTTTGTGTCTGTCTCCATGTTGTTGCTGAATGCAGGACTTGTGAGGGGGAGGGGCAGGTCGTGTGCAGAGGGAGAGCATGGGGTATGGTGAAGTTACGTGAGAGAAAGACATGGAGAGGAGAAATAAGCAAACTGGCAAATCTATGAATATAATTTTAAGGCAACATAAACTATATAGATATAAATGATATTGTCTCATCCTATATGTTGTATGAAAATATATTTACAGTAAAACCGGTCTAAGTCGACACTCGCAGGACCAGCTTAAAAGGGACGACTTAGAGAATTGACGAAATACACCTAAGTCGATACTTTGGCGACCTATGTTTATCTCGCCGTTTTGCCGACTAGTAAATATAACACAATACCTCTACTCATCACAGCATCCTTCCTTGACCAGTCAGTACATGCAGTATGGGTTCCTATAAAGCCATCCAAGT
>JAODLC010000065.1:35057822-35072548 GCA_026781145.1 Hippopotamyrus pictus | reverse complement strand
AGTGGCCCTCGTTGGTGGCCCGGTGGATGGGCAGGTGCCCGGTGAGAATACTGACAGATAGTGGCCCTCGTTGGTGGCCCGGTGACCCCGGCCAGGTCAGGATTGGCCCCATGGCGCAGCAGGAGTTCCACGCAGTCGGGATTTCCCGAGCCGGCCGCCTCCATCAGCACGCTCTCGCCATTGCAGGCCTGTGCGTTCACGTTACTGCCTGGCAGGAGATGCAGGAAGTCAGACAGGCAGGGTCCCCAAACCAGATTGCCCAACCCCCACCCCCCTTGAAGGAGACCCCCCCCCCGGTCAGCCAGATATATCAGAGGGCCGAGACCATTGCCTTATAGCAAAAACACATAAGCCAAATATATACTACAAAACATATTAAAAAGATACAGTGCGAATATTCTTACAAGCGTATGGCTCCTGCTTGCGTTAGCACTCGGATATTTATTTACGTAAGTCCCGGTTTACATTAGTACGGACGTTAGGGTTTACGGAAGGCAAGGGCTGCCTGGAGGGGGAGGCTGGAGCCTGCAAGGGAAGCTGAATGCTCTAAACACTCAGAGTGAGAAGAAAATGAGAGCAGTTTGCACGTAATTATTTGCACACATTTTAAGTACTGGGAGGGGCTTTAAGCACTGGGAGGGGCTTTAACACCTCACCTTCTGTTTTTTCCCCAAAGGTGAAGTTTAATGTTTCATATTGATATTATATGATGCTCTACTTGCTGATGCTGAATGAGCATTAAGTGATTATCGGCATCTTGGAGGGCAGGGCCAAACATAACGACATAACGACTTTACCGTAATGAATGAGCATGTCCAGCGTCTCCAGCCGGCCGTGTTGGGCGGCGACGCCCAGCGGGGTGACGCCATGCCGGTCCTTCTGGGAGACGCTGGCACCGGTCCTCAGCAGCAGCATGGCGAGGTGCCCGCAGCCCAGCCTCGCCACCTCGTGCATGGCCGTCCACTTCCCCTGGCACTCCTGGTCCACCAGGGCGCCGCTCTTGATCAGAAGGGACACTATCCCCAGTGACCTCATTCTCACCGCTCCGTGGGACAAGGAAGTTCATCGGCGCCATATAAGGGCGTGTGTTTAATCATGAACCATTTAAGCTCTGTTTACACAAAATGTGTTTGTTGAGCTCTCCAACGGGAAGTGCTTAACTATTACTTACTAAACTATTAAAGAGTTAATAGAAGCTTCTGGAAATAATTAAACGCACTAATCATGGAGGGTTTCGATGCTGATGAGGTGCCCGTTACCCAGCAGAAGAGGGGACTCGTTTCTGTTGTTCGTGCTGTGTGGAGAAGCACCGTTTCCCAGCAGGACCTTCACGTTCTCCAGAAGGCCTGCCTGCACGGCCAGTGTCAGGGCTGTCTCCCCATCCCATGTCTTCTCCTCTAGGCCCAGCTGGCACGATCCTGTTGACCGCAATCCCAGAATGCCTCACTACAAACAGTATAATAGCAATAATTCTTAGATTCTAAAGCCAAGGCCATGTCCCCCCCCCTCAAAGCCAATATGTCCCCCAAACTCCACCCACCAAGTTTAATTTATTTTTCTGTTTTAATAAAAGTCATCATGCCAAAATAAATAATAAATAACTAAATATTAAATAATAAATAACTAAATAATAAATAACTTGAATATTACTATAGCCACCCGGCACGTTTAATAGGAGATCGACCCCCCACCGCTCGGTGAATCGTATCATCAGGATGTAATTTCCCACTTAACGTCAACATTGGGGTGTGATGTGCGTCGTGATCACGTGCGTTCGTGATCATGCTGCTCCGCGTGGTTCCGCGTGGTTCCACGCCCTGACGTGACTCACCGTACATCACCATCTCCAGCACGTCAGCCACGGGCTGCACCACGGCCGTGTGTAGTGGAAGCCAACCCCGTCCGTCTCGCTCCTCAAAGGCCACCTGGAACTGAGCCAACTCCTGGAGGGAGAACATCTCGCCTGCGGTTCGACAGAACCGGGGGGGGGGGGTGGCACGACCTGTGAGCTTCTGAGGACTAGCTGGTTTTCACAGGTCAGAGGAGAGGTCCTTACCTTGCTCGATGGCGAGCAAGATCTTCAGATTTTCACTGCTTTGTGTCTTACAGCTGATTACAAGCATGAAATATGACAAAAGTCTTGAAAACAGATCGAGTAAAACAATAGATATATAAAATGTAAACATTTAAGACATATATATGTTGCATTTCCTAGTTGCCTTTCTGTAGATCTGTTACCTTTCCATGGCTCGTAAGCAGTGGGGAATGTAGGACTCCTGAATGCTGAGCTGTATCACGTACTGGGTGACATCATCTTCGTCCACCTCGTCTGTGACGCTCATCGCTTTAGGAGGAACAGCAGAGCTCTCGTTTCTGCAAATCTGTGGTGCAGAGCAATGCTTGTGCAGAGCATCACTAAAGCAGAGCCCAGGAAACAGGCGAAAGGCATCGCATCGGCTGGTGTAGGAAGGCAGATTTTGCATGCATGCTAGTCGTCAGGAATGTTAAACGCTAGACAGTCAACCAGCAGTAGCTAGCGCCAGGCACTTTCAGAGGCTTTCTGTTCCTGTTTCTGTCCAATTTTAGCTTAGAATTGCATATGAAATCAGTCTAGGTCTCACCTGTGTCCTGGAGCTCGCAGCAAAGTCAGAGGTCTGAGTCCTCAAAAGTGCAGTGTTTTTATATTTAGGCCTGACCTGCTGTCATTGCGGCCAAAATCTGGGAATGCGAGTCATGTCATTCTGTCTAATCTGTCTGAAGCTAATAATAGGGTCATTGCTCACTGCTAGCGTGACTTACACACAGAGGCTGTGCCTTTCCTTTGCTCTATTCTTATCAGGATCTCTTATTACGTTGACCTCACACACTCAGAAAGAGAGAAATCGGTTCGCGGTTTAACCACAAGCTGCGCACACGTACTCACGAGGCTCAGATTAAATGCTCTCTGTTCTTTATCAGAAGTGTGTCCATGAAGTTTGCTGAGGGAAAAATCATTTTCATAACCTAAACATGATGCAATTTGTGCGTTCTCATCGCGAACCAAGGCACCCACATGGCGCCCTAGCTAAGCCTCTCTGCCAGCACCCGCGTATATGTGTGTATGTCCTGCAACCTGAGCGATTATCCATACCTATATAGAAGTATATTGATGTGTATGATGTTGCCGGCGTACTGCGCTCGCTGAAGGTATTTATGAGTTTAACAAAGTGCGCATCTCATGATCGGACGGAAATGGCAAATTCAAAAGAGAATTGCTACTTCCTTATAGCGTACTTTATAGTATATGAATGATTGTAAATATGATTGCACACACATCAGGTAGCCGGACTACAGAAGGATGTGTGTGTGTGTGTGTGTGTGTGTGGTCCAGGTATACCTTACCTTGTGGGGGCCAACATGATGAATACCTGCTTTTTTACCTTATGGGGACCAGTTTCTTGGGAAAACTCTATTTTATAAAAATCTGTGTGACTGCAATGAAAAAACAAAAAATGCAAAAACTCTTGTATTTTGTTTAGTTACTTATGGTTGCGGTTAGGGCTGGGTAGGGGTTAAGGTTGCCATAGTTAGCATTAGCATTTTTCCCATAGAAATGAATGAGCGGCCCCCAAAAAGATATGATTACTGTGTGAGTGTGTGGTTTGTAGGTGAAAGTTTACAGCTGATTATCATCAGACATTTACTCATCATCGCTCATGTTTTCCTTTCAAAGCATTGAATTATCACACATGTCAGTTATAAAAGCAAAGATTGTGTCAGCACAATGGTCTGTCAATAAGTCTGGTTAACGTTTATGCACAGTTCCTGGTCTAGTGTCAGATGCCAAGGATGTACTGAGGGTCATCAAGCACCTGCCCCATTTGCCCGGACGATTGAAAGTGCCCCCATTTTGAGGGGTTCATTGCCCCCTTTTCGATCACCGACATAGAAAACCACAGCGTGACTGAATTTTATTTGGGTTTGCCAGGAGAATCCTAGGGAAGGGAACAAGTCATTTCTTGGCGAGTCAGAGTGAAGTCTCAAGTCAAAACATTGCAGTCCGAGTCTAATCATCTTGAGTCATTTGCCCTCAAGTTCAAGCTGAGTCCAAGTCATTCCATCAGCTTTGTGAAGTCGAGTCACAGGTCATCAAGTCTGTGACTTGAGTCCGAGTGGAGTTGCTAGTCAGTGACTTGGATCCCCACCTCTGGGGAATATACCCCCCCCCAGTCAAGTACACTCTCAGAAAAAAGGCTAAAAATTTGTACATTTGCTTGTCACTAAGGCAGTACCCTCAAGGGTCTCTCAATTGTACCATTAGCTGTAGGTGATTGTACCTTTTAAGGCTCAGAAATGGACTCAGGCACATCCGTCATCTGTACCCTGCTGTTTGTACCTTGGGGAGGTAAGCAAAGGTACAAATTTTTACCCCTTTTTCTGAGAGTTTCGGCACAATCCTCTCTCTCAGAAGCATAATGTAAGATCATTGTAATACTGTAAGTTACAAACCTAAGGCAGAAAATACTGATACAAAACAAAATGCTATCAGTAGTGATCCCAGAATTATTTCCAAATATAACAAAAGAATAACTTTAATGATATCCCTAAGATAATTCGATCACTTCAAATAGAGTTTTAACCAATAAATGGTTAAATGGTTTAATATATAAACCATTGTGCAGAATCACGGAATCAATTTTAAGTCCTTGGAAGAACTGAAGTAAATATATAAGTGATGTAAAATGCGCGGCGATGTTAAACAGGCATCTCGCAATATGCCGCGCTAAGTTGGCATCTCTCCATACAGTATCCCCCGGCAACGCAAAAGGGAAATAAAGCCGCCATCAAAGACCAGTTCAGTCTGGTTTCAGCAGTGAGATACTGTTCACACGTGGGACACAGTCCAGTCAACTCTCTGACCCTTTTTTTAGCTTACGACATAAGGTGATAATAAGGATGTGAAAAACTATTTTCAGTGGGCAGTGCGCCCAGAAAAGTCTCAGTGTCATCGTGGGTCACAAGGTCATGTTTAATTGAATCCGAAGCATTTAAGAAGAATTCACCGTGTTTCTGGGGACATGCCAATTTGAATAAATGTTATAGGTGTAGATTCAGTGCAAAATAATTAACACATATTGTCCCTTCTGCCGGGGAATCGCAGATGCAGCGATTACCGCCGTGCAGCGTGAGTAATGCTGAACTTTAAATCAACGGCGAGCACTATGTGAAACCTGCTCGGTAAACAAATATGAAAATACTTTTTATTTGTTATTTTGTTTTGTTTGTATCTGTTCCCCTCCACTCACGCCACTTTCGTGTTTTATTTTTTTGTCGGATAGCACTTTGGCGGTTCGTAGGTCTGTGATCGGGACGTGGTCATCGGTCTGCCCGCGTTTGGTCAGGCTGCTGGGTCGTCTCTGCATCCAAAGTGCTGCTGATATCGCATAAGCATCAGAAAATAACAAAGCATATTATTTCAATCTTTGTTGTTATTCGTATGTTCTGACAAATTAATGCCATTGTTGATGTGTCTAGTTAATGTGATGTGACGTGACTAGTTGATGTGATGTGATGTGTAGTTAATGTCATTCTACAGGTCACATACAAGCAGATTTCTGCAGGATTGTACCTAGAAATTCTGGGCCTCTTTATAAAATATAACCTTGCCCCCCGCCCCTGGCCCCCACAATTTTACTTATAAGTTTACAGATTCAAAGCCCCCTGTCAAGTGCTGGGCCCCCTGAATCTGCCAGGGTGTCCATGTCCCTCGGACACCCCTGGATGAGTGTATAATTTGGCTGTAATAATTTCTCAGAAAGCAAAAGCTGTGTCCCCCCCTGCCCTCCAGTGGCTGGGGGGGGAGATGGCAGCCAACAATGTCACCTAAAAGTTTGACCTACACTGCGCAGGACAGTATGCTTGAAGTGTAATTCACCAATTCAAAATTCATCATTTAATAAAAAAGCAAGTATTTCCTACCGCACTGTCTAAAGAAAGACAGAAACAATGAAAAAGGTAGATATATAGACATGTTACAGTAACGAGCATATGAAACAACATACCACATTACTCATATCTTACGTAGTAGAAAAGGAAGAATTTAAGAAAAGATAAAACAGGATGAAACAAGTGTAGAGGAGAATATTAAAACATACCTGAGTGAGTCATGACACTTCTGAAGAGCAGCATGAAGGTTTTGCGCAGCGTGTTGCTGTCGTTGATGCAGGGATGGCTGTAACTCAGTGACGTGTTAGGACAGGACCTCCTTTGCTGGTCCCTGCGGAAACGGCGGCGAGATGGATGTGGTTATGAAGTAGAAGGCCTCTCCTGGATTGTGGTCTTCCGCCGGAAGGACTTTTCGCCCATCTGAGCAGAAACGCGAGGTACGGGGGTGTCCAACCTCAGGGACAGATAACATCCCCCAGCCACCATAACCCACATTCTCATGAAACTACAAACTCACAATTTATACATTCCACCATGCCCCCACCCCCCCCCGGTCCCCCGGTGATTTGTAGAGATCATGAACAAAAGCTTCATGCCTCTTTAAAATACTCTCCACTCTCTCAGAACAAACACCTGGCACTAACATCTCAATCACTATAATCACTGCAGTGGAATGATATACTTATTACCTAGTAGCACAGAAATGCAAAGATCGTATTGCATAATCTGATTACAGCAGGTAAACGTCTGGATCACACATTGTCAGAGAGGACTTGAATTATGTCAGAGTGGTAAAAAACAGAAAGAAAAAAAGGTACAGAAAATGATATTGAGAAAAATTAGATTATTGCTGATTGACAGGTTATAAAACAAATTAAGATGTCAGATTAAATGTTAATTTTTATTAATTTAATTTCAGTTTTAGAGTATTTGCAGACAAGTAAATGTAATTAGCATTTTCACTACTCATAAAACACCACGCCACTATTTACAACATCCATTCACATCAAAGACTGGATTTAAAATTATTAACCATGCAAGATTGCCTATCAAAATTAACCAGCTCATTTGAGTAATGTATTCACTGATAAATGGTTAGTGTTCATAATAGCTGGTAGTTCTATCATCTCGCTTGGTGCTCAATTGAACCTGCAAAACTTGTGTGGCTGTTTTTGTAATTTAATATATAGTAAATGTAGATTAAAGAGAAATACAAAATAATATCACAGATGAAATGACGCATAGCTAAAGCATAACTTAATTTTAAGTATTTAGGTTTAGGTAGTACATAATTTAACCAGGTTTGGAATTTGATACTTTTCTAGAAGGACGCCATCTTAACCTGGAATGTGGGAGAGCCAGGAGTCACATGATGCAGCTTCTGAGGAAATTAATTTTTTAGAGGATGTTCAGGATGAGGTAACGGGGGGAGTTATCTTGTTGGAGGACTGACTGACGACCGATTGGCTGACCATGCTATACTTGCGTATAAATTGGAAGCAGCCTTCTTGGTCCTGTCCCTTGAGTAAAGCATGTGAAAGTGTAACTATATTCTATGTATGTACTAATTAACCGCTTCATTCACACACTCTCCTTGTTTCTAAGAAGACTCTTGCTGTTATTTCTGAGAAAAGGCAACAAGAAATCTTCACATTGTCAATGAGTAAGACAGCAATAATGAGTGATCACAGGACACCAGCAAACAGTATTTGGTCTTATCTCAAATTCTATCAAGAATTAATTGGACACTAAATGCTAAAAAATAAAAAAAAGAGCAACATAATTTCAGTTCAATAAGAGAACACAGAGTTTTTTTTCCTAATGTGTTAAAACAAGTTTTCCAAAAAGCCATAAAGTTTTATGATGTACTGTTTTAACAGGCTTATTGCCAACAGTAACTGACTCTCGATAATAAGAATTGCTCGATGTATTTCTTTGTTCTTTTCTGTCCTACTCTTTGTGGACAATTTTTAAATTGTTAAGCTGCTGTTCTGCTTTTATTAAACTGGCTTGTTTTCTGAGGTTGTTAATAATGTGTTTGCCCTCCCCTGAACTCTGTTAGCTGACAGTAAAATGTACTCCATTTAACACAATCCCAACCACAGACTTTGAACCTTGAAGACACCCCCTTTCCACCACTCTAGGCTTCTCATCTTTTGTTCTCCCGATGGACCCGGCTAATGCTAAGTGTTTAGCTTTGCCCGACACACCCTCCAGCACCTCGAGTTTAAGCTACGCGCTAACGCGCTAACACGCTAGCCCCGAGCAGCTCTCCCGAACACAGTGGCCTAAAGGAAATCCTCTTGAAAAAACATCTCTCCCTCACGCAGTTGTTGTTCTCCTTAATTCTCTTCTCTTGACAGGCAAAGTGAAGATGCAGCCATGGTCATTTTTAGATCTCATCATTTCTATCCACGCAGCATCTTCCCAGGACTGTAATTATCCAATCTAAACGAGCTGTGCCCTGTCACAAAGTCAGAACGCTGCTTAGCCACGTCCAGCAACCAGAACACAGACTTCCACAATGCATTACAATGAAATCGGGGATTATTATGTCATAGGAGTAATTTATCGGGAGCCAGTTAGAACAAGCGGGATTAGAAGTGAGGCGTTAAAAGGGACGTCGTGTCTGGAGAAGGGAGATTCATGCGTGCGCTTGGGCCATTTCTTTCTGAGGGCAGAGACGAGAAAGTGTGATCAGAATTTAAGGAATAAAGCAGGTGTCCTGAAAGGATAGTGCACCGGCTGTAACCTCGAGCTTGAAAATTTAACCAAAATATCTGAAATATTAATGAAAAGGTTGACTGAAAAGGGATCTACAAAGTTACACAATGTTTTAGAGGAGGGCTGTAAGATTGTGTTGTGCTAATCTAAAGGGCTCACTCCGTCTGAGCATGCTCAGTAAGGCTCTCTAAGATCATAAACATTTCTAGTTAACCTGGCCTGGATAATGGCTTTGTGCTCATGGGTAAAGGTGAGGGTCTGGAGAAAAATTAATCGGATCTGGGGTATATAATGTGTCCCAGGGACGAGGCAAAGTATCCATCTGTGGTGAAGACGATGGGGTTTCTGAGTGCCGTCTGGTCGTACCGCAGCCTGGTCATCATCACCTCAACTCCTCTGATCCTGCTGCCCCTTCCACTGCTCATCAGCGACAAGGTGAGGAAGGTCTCTCCTGCCTGCCTCACAGAAGGGGCCGGGGGGGGGGGCAGCTTTGCTGTTAAATTTGCGGCTAAATGCCAAAAGTTTTATTGTCTTTCTTTGCTAGGTGTCTTTGTGTGTTTAATTGCTGATTAGAGGAGATGTGGAGTCAGTCATTTACAGTCAGTGTTTCTGTAACCAAGAAGGAAGGGCTGCTCTTATTTTTTTGTACAAATCCAAACAGGGCAACAGTGAAGAAAGATGCAGGGGTGTGACAGGCAATAAAAATCCACGCGATGGTGCTGTATATGATGTGGGAATCTGCGGTATCTGCTGACCCACACGAAAGGGATGGAAAAAAGTCTTTCTGTGGTCAGACATGAGTTGTATGATCATAAGTCCTTTAAAATGAAAGGCAGCTAAGCCTGTTGGATTTGTTCCAAAGTTGGGGATAATTCCAAATTAATTGGGAACATTTGTTTCCAATGCTAACATACTTAAATCACATGTTTGTAGGAGGGGAACTGAATTACTACTGAATGTACCTTTTGATTATAATACAACTATGAAATTGCTCAAAAACAGATTAGTACTACCGAGTAAAAAAAAAAAAATTATGAAACGAAAAATACATATTTATGTCTGTTTTTGCCTTGGCCAGAAGATCATGGAAGATCAAAAAGTCATATGTTCTGCCTGACTGTCCAAAAAACCTAGAAATTATACATTTATGTTTAAGGACCATTTTGGAGAACTTAATTGCCTCATTGTATCAAATTGAAAGCACACCTGCAATTTCAACACTCTTCCTGTAGGTGGCAGAATGCGCATTCACACTGCTGGTCATGGCTGTGTACTGGCTGACGGAGGCCATGCCGATCTCCGTCACCGCCCTGCTTCCTGCTCTCCTCTTCCCACTCTTTGGCATCATGAAGTCGTCTGAGGTAAAACCTCCAGGTCCAGAGGAAGCCAATCAGCCACTGAGTAACAGCTGACAAACTATGACCACAGAATTGCAAAGTGTCTTAACATCAAAATCTAATTATGAATGCATATTATTATTTTAAAAATCACAAATGTACTCATCGTTTGTATGTATATATAATCCGTGGTATGTGTGTGTTTGCATCAGCTGATAGTTTCTTCAGACTGCTGTCTGTTCACACCCTTGTTCTCCTTGGTCCAGGTGGCTTCAGTCTACTTCAAAGACTTCCACCTTCTCTTGACCGGGGTTGTGTGTTTGGCCACGTCCATCGAGAAGTGGAACCTCCACAAGAGGATCGCCCTGAGGCTGGTCATCCTAGTCGGGGTCAACCCCGGATGGTGAGGAGCAGCTGTGCATGTCCGCCGCTTTCCGACCCCCTAGAAGCACCAAAGTGTTTCATTAATAACAGGCGTCTTCCACAAAACCCTCACGTCTCCTGAGAGGAATGAGAAACGGCAGACTCAACCTGGCTGGCGTCCCCATTAAATTTGTTACTAGATAACAAGGGAAGGACTTTGTCTGACACGATAAGAATTGGACAGGATAGTCTCTTGTTCCCGGACTCTGATTAATGGTTTAATCTGTGATGATGATGGATAAAATGCCTATAGTCTGGCCAGCAGGCTGTCATTCCCAGCAATCTGGTGATAAGCAGCCTGCCCCCTGCTGGCCTTGAGCAGAGTTTGTCTTGCAGGTTGATGCTGGGCTTTATGTTCAGCTCGGCCTTCCTGTCCATGTGGCTGAGCAACACGTCCACGGCCGCCATGGTGATGCCCATCGTGGAGGCCGTCATCCAGCAGATTCTCAACGCCGAGAGCCGCGTCTCCGTGCAGCGCCGCCACGAGCTGGTGGGCACCTGCAACCCAGGGCTCCAGCTGGAGGGTGAGGCCCGGTCCTTGGGGTACATCAAGGTGCTTCAGGGTCATTAGCTGCAGCTGCCCTGTTCCGTAGAGAAGCCACCCAGACAACAAGTGAAACATTTGTTACGTTACAAATGTTATAGACATTTGTTTGGATTTTCGAAGGAAAGCAAATTCATTTAACAGCTACCTGTTTTTGGTCCACAGAAGTCAAAGACCAGTCGATGCAAACCAAAGAAATCATGAGGTATTACCGGTGACCTCTCAGGATTTTGTCGACGCATTATAACGTTACGCTAATTCCAAAAAAAAAGTCTGAAAGTCACTCGTGTTTTTCTCCCCCCGCTGTGTCGCTCAGTAACTGTGAGACGTCCAAAGCTGTCCTGTGTGCTGTTCCAGAGGACCCCCCTCCACACACTGAGGTAGGTTTTCCAGGAACTTCAGGCCGGAATGATCACCTCACCTGCTGGGCCAAATCGCATACTAACTCCTACTTTTCATGCTTACTCAATAATCCATTAATTCCAATCCGTTTAATTCCCTTTGGTGTTCTTCTGGGGAGAGAGAATGAAAGCAGCAAGCAGGCTCACATGCTTGAATTGCTGGCATGATTATGGCCTGGGGTGTGTGGATATTTGTGATTAAGGAGGTGTTGGCAGGTGTTGAGTTCACATTTTATAATGATGGTGACCATACGCAATTGCTCCTCCCATTTAGGTGTCCATCCCCGAGCCACAGAGCCGCTACCGGAGCAGGAAGGATCACTTGATGTGCAAGGGTCTGTCCCTGAGTATCGCCTACGCATCCACGATTGGAGGGATCACAACCCTCACCGGGACCTCTACCAATCTCATCTTTGCTGAGCAGATTAATCAGTGAGTTGGATTAATCAGTGAGTTGGATTAATCAGTGAGTTGGCCCACTCTAGCGTTCTGATTGGGGTTTGGTGCTTGGAGCAGTGAAAAAAGGCGTCTCGGCAACGGTTGGAGATTTGAGTATGTAACCCACACCTGTGACCCCTGACAGGTATTACCCAGAATGCAACTGCGTGAACTTTGGGAACTGGTTCATCATGTGCTTCCCCATCAGCATCATCGTGCTGCTGTTGTCCTGGGTCTGGCTCCACTGGATGTTCCTGGGGACTGAGTGAGTATCACCCTCTTCTCATGTAACCAGCAGAAACTGGGCTTCCTGTGCCCTGTAATGAGTCTGGTGCAGACCACACGTCCTCCATGTTAAAGCTGACCCCCTCCTACCTGTGATTAAACACCGCAGCTTCAGGTCCCTGTTCAGCTGTAGAAAGGAGAAGTCGGAGAGGGAGAAAGCGACAGCCAAAGTCATCGAGGAAGAGTACCGCGCTTTGGGACCCTTGAGGTCAGTCATGCTGCTGGCCCATCATGACAGCTATTTATATCTCTCTTGGCACTAATCCTTTCCAGCGGCAGTGTAATATGTGTGTGATATGACCATGCACCTGCTTAAGCAGCGGGGTCTTTACTGAGCAATTCAGGTTAAGTGCCTTTAGCGAGAACAAGACAGAGAGAATTCTATGGAGGGGGCTGTTTCTTGATTAAGAAAGGTTTGGACACATGGCGACAATCTGCTTTAACCCGCCTTGCTTGCAGGCCCCAGGAGATGATAACGCTGGCCATCTTCATGCTGATGGTCCTGCTGTGGTTCACCAGGAATCCAGGCTTCATGCCAGGCTGGGCTTCGCTCTTCTCAAAGTAAGAGTCTCGCCAGCTGTCAGACCACACACAGACCACACACGGACCAGTCTCAGACCACACACAGACCAAATGCAGACCGCACACAGACCACTCTCAGACCGCACATAGACTGCTCTCAGACCACACGCAGACCTCACATAGACTGCATGCAGACCACATGTAGACCAATCTCAGATTGCACGTAGATTGCTCTCAGACCACACGCAAACCACATGCAGACCACTGTCTGACCGCACACAGATCACACTCAGGCCGCTCTCACACTGCATGCAGACCAGTATTAGACTGCAAACAGACCACACCCAGACTGCATGCAGACCTCACACACAAACCAAAACCTCACACAGCGATCGCCTTTCCAATGTATGAGGTGTCGGGGTTAATCAGAAAGCTGTCCCATTTTTGTACTTACTCGCGTCATGGAGACAAACTTAAGATCATCCAGTTGTGGATTTTAATTCCAAAAGCTAAATCATTATTTCAAGATCATAGTCAACAAAAGTAGATCAGGTGTTGGCAAATCCAGAGTCTCAAAGGTGTGAGAATGTGAGCGGTCGTGATACGCAGGCGCACACTCTCAGAAACCCAAATACCCCATTTAGTATTCTGGCAAGGGGACTCACTGGCGTCCCCTTGTGGTCGACTCTGATGTCTGAGATGGCGTGACATCACCACGGCATACAAACAGCCACCCATTTGGAAATCTTTAAACCTATAGACACTCTGTACTTTGGTCTCATAAGAAGCCCTTGAAGAACATTACTAACTCCAATGTTCCCCTGTCCCCCTCCTCTCTGCAGCTTCGAGGGCTACGCCACAGACGCCACCGTCGCCATCCTGCTGGGCCTGACGCTCTACATCATCCCAGCACACAAGCCCAGCCACCCCAAATTTGGTATGACCTCCCCCTCCAAAAAAGTATCGACATCTCTCGCCATCTCTGACGTTATTCAGCTGGTGTACTCACACGGAGTGACTTACAAAGCTTTCAACTTTAACCACTTACATGCTGCAGGTTATTTTTAAAGAAAATAGAGTTAAGTGCTTTTTTCATCAAGGTACAATAGCACCTCCCAAATGGTAATTGTGCCTATTCTCTTTTGTTGATGAAGGGTCCGTCTACTCTAAGTACAGTGTAGAACTGGGGAGTTCCCTGTTTTTGATGGAGGACTCCTTCTATACCAATGGTGAACAAATTCCAGTAAATGCAGTGGAGGATTGATAGGAAAAAAGTTTCTTGCTCTGCCTGGGAGCTATGGCTGCCCATGCTTATGGCTGTAATTCCATGTTGAGCACTGAAGGCAGCCATAACCAGGATAGAAGAGCGATGCCATCAATTTCTTGTTCTTCTTCTTATGCAGAGACCCTCATTTCATGGAAGGAGTTCCAGTCCTGCATGCCGTGGGAAATCGGCATCCTAGTTGGTGGAGGCTTTGCACTTGCTGAAGGCACCAAGGTACCATCTCACCTTTGCCCAGGACAGGGAACTACCTTAGTGTCACAGAAACAGAAAGGGAACTTGCAGTAGTGCATCTCTCTATTCAATGTCAAATAAAGGTAAAGATGTTTCTTCTAGCTTCCATGATGGATTTTGTGGATTTTTTTGGACACATCCACACCCAGGAAAATAAGTGTCACGGGAAGTGGGTGTATCCAGTAGGAACGTCGGCCGCCGCATGTGAGCGGCACGACCTGCTCCAGCACACCTCCCAGAGTGTCCTTTGGCTTCTGACAGGTCTCCGGTCTGTCTGCCTGGGTGGGGAGCCTGCTCACCCCCCTGGGAAGCCTCCCCAGCTGGCTGATCATCACCATCACCTGCATCCTCACCACCAGCGTGACGGAGGTGGCCAGCAACCCGGCCACCATCACCATCTTCCTGCCTATCCTCACTGCTCTGGTGCGCCGGCTTCTCCGCCATGACAGAAACACTGACTAACACCATAGCGACAGCAGACTATAGTCAGTGAAACACTGACTAACACCATAGCGACAGCAGACTATAGTCAGTGAAACACTGACTAACACCATTGCGACAGCGCACTATAGTCAGAGAAACACTGACTAACACCATAGCGACAGCGCACT
>JAODLC010000065.1:35037707-35053762 GCA_026781145.1 Hippopotamyrus pictus | reverse complement strand
CCCCCCCCCCCCACACACACACACACACACCTCTGAAATGCTGGGGCATCACTGGCAGATACGCCTCAGCATAACTGTTGCGTGAATCAGTAAGATTTGCCCCAGTTGTGTATATTTCCGCATTTTTCTTCACGAGAAGATTCACGAATCTTACCGGCTAAAGTCTTAATCATAAAATGTTATGGTTCTACATCCTCTGCTACTAATTCCCACATGTGTTTGTGTCTGCATGGTCCTTTAAGTACCCTTACATCCCACTGCCATTAATCTATCTTACGAGCGAATCCCCTTAGTCAGACGACAGTGAAATAGCTTCAAAAGCAAAAAAAACTCTGCCGTTTTATTATTATTTATTATTGTTGTTGTTATTTTGTTATTATTATTATCTGCCCTGGTGAATTTCTTGTTTTCTGCATTCCGTGCATTCCAGTACAGAAAACACCAGGGATGGCTGTACTGGGCGGGGTGGCTTTGGTGCATATGTGGTTCATTTAAATCCTATATGCTTTGAATTAAACATGTGGTTCCATATTTTTTCAAACTTGTATTACATGTAGCAGAGAGTGACAAAAACGCCACAAAACTATTAAAACTGCAACTGGCAGCTTGGCATGAAAATTTCCTCGCCGCGTTAAATATGAACTTAATAACATTTAGCCAGTTCCCTTCCGATGAAGAATCTTTAAGCAGGACTGCAGTTAAACGTGTTAATTTTTTCTTGATTTGTAAGGTGAGGATATCACATATCGAGCAATTATTCACAGCGAACTCCGTAATTAGGACCGCAGCGGCCACCTGACATTTATCCCGAGCGATCTGGACGTCGCTCTTTGTTTTGCTCCCATCCCCGGTTTTATATCCAGACGCTCAATCCGGCTGTATTTTGACAGCTCCTTAATTGTGGGCGTGGCCACGAGATTTCTCGTATCTACCACGTGCGGTTAATAACACGGCAATGATGTTATGTCGCTGATTAGTAAGTTATACAAGCAGCAGATTAATTGACTTTGCATAATCATAATTAGAACTTGCCTCTGTAGATAGCCTTCTGCGCTTTTAATTGCTTATCGCTGTTAAGCATAATGAATTGTATATTTAAAAACCTCATTTTAATTACAGTTCACTCGGGGTCTGATGCATTGCTGACAATCTCGTCCCCAATAATTAATTTCGCAGTGCATGACAGGAGAGGCCTACACCACACTCCCCCCGATGACCTCCTCCCCCTTATTTAACAGGCTAGCGAACGTCTAGAAGCAGGCGTTATTCTTTGAGGATTTCACCATATCAGGACCGAGAGGCTCATCGGCCTGCTCCAACCCAGTCTTTTCGATCCCCTGATGGAGTTCTCGCTCTGTGACTGGCGTCCCTGTATCTGCGCCACCCGTGGCCGATCTGTCATGCTAGAATGTCCGGAACATGACGTCCATAAGCCGAGAGCGCCGGACTGCTTTCTGTCCTCGTCCTGCTGATCGCTCCTCCGGTCGGTCAGGATGGTAACTCTGCTGTCTGCCAACTGCACTTCCCGTCCCCTAGAACAGATCGCTGAAGGAGGAGTGTCTCTTTACCTTTTTTTTTTTTTTTTTAAATGTGGTTGGGGGAAAAAACTGTCCTGCAGTGCTCTGAACTGACTTAAGGAAAGGGGGTGACCACAGGGAGGCTCATGACAGCCAAATCCTGACGCGAACAGCATTTTTGTTCCATAGGTTGGCGGCCAGATCCCGGTATGGCATGACATCCTCTCTGCCACCCACGAGAATGCCCGTAGAAGCGGCGTGGGCAGCACGCATTTTATGTGTGTGTGGCTTTTTTTGGTCCTTCACTGGGGTAGCTTACCTGCTTTCCCCATTTAGCCTCTTTAAGTTTGTAAACTCACTTAAACAGTCAGGAAAGAAAAGCATTGACAAGATCTACCTCCCATCCTCCTGGATCCCCGGCAGGACCTAGTGTCCTCTGTCGTTTAGCTCTCGGATGCCGGCGAACCATAGAAACCGGTCGGAGAGGGATGTCCCACACACTTTGTTCTGCACAATGGTTGCCGTATTGCTGGGTTATTAATTCTGCTGCCTGTGACAGCCCTTTATCTGAACGCTTCCCGTTCCCGTCTGTAGCTCCAACTGGGGTGGCGCTCGCTGACTCCTGCCTGAGGGACGTCTCCTTTTCTTCTGTCACATCGAGCTGTTTGCTTGTCACTTCCTCCGAGATGCACAGTCATCTTGACGGCGTTGAGCTTTGCCTCCTCGTGGTGCATAATCCGGGCATGAGAGAACGTTCTGGCTCCGTGGACAGCTTGTGAAAAGATGGTGGGGTGTTCCGGTGGTTTCTGTGCCCGTCATCAGGCGTGTGGGTTTTCTGGGATATGTGAGACAGGATTGCAGCCAGGGGTGAATCCTGGTTGCAGCTGTAACTGTGTGAAATTTGCAGTAGAGCTCGCTAACCGACTTAACGCGCAAATGTTGCGCTCCGCGCTGTCTGTCTCAGCATTTCAGCTGATTCCCTTCATCTTGTACATGAGCTATACATCCGGTTCTCTCGGTCTGAAGCGACATGCAGTTTTCACCCTTAGCTGGATTTTCATCAGCATTTCAGTTTAACGTTTGTGCTTTCCTCATCCGTACATCTTCTAAATTGTGCCATGCTGTATTTTACCCATGAAATCTTGTAACTTGGGGGCTTTCGTCCCTGGCTCCAGTGAACCCCCGGCCCGTTCAGGTCGTGCCGCAGCTCTGTTCTTAATTAGAGCCGATCAAGATGACGGCCGAAGAGCCAGCTTTTTTTTTTCTTTTTTCTTTTTTCCAAATGCTTACTGCACCAAACCTCTTAATGCAGGATTTATAATGTCTTTCAATTGGCGCTGGTTGACGAGGACACTAAAGGCTTGAATTTGTCGCCAGTGTTCATGAATCATTCGTGAAACAAAATCATTAATTCAAATTTTATATGAATAACATTATTATAGATAGTTAAGTTAGCTAATTGTTCTTTTTGTGACAAGTTTCATACTTGTCATAAGTGACATATTCAAATGCGGAGAAAAATGCTTTTCACTGTAGTATAGTGATGCACAAATGAGAGATGTTAGCAAGCCGCATGGAGCGTGATCTGATTGTACACATGCAGCGAATGCCTGAGTCCATCATTAATTAAAGAGCCAGGACATGCTTGTGCTACAGGTCCTGGGTTCAGAACCGCAGGTTTAAAGATGCTGTTGCAGACCTCCTTTGATTTACACAGGGACAGCTAAGGTGACTGTGAGGCTCTGGATCGCCACGTGCTGCTTGATTCGGCTCTGCACCCATTCGTTAAGCCTAACGAAGCAACCAATGCCTGACCGGTGGGCGTGGCCAAATGCCCCCGCATGTGCGACGGTCCTTTGGCACTGAGAGAGCTTCCGTTTAACATCTTGATTGTGGCGTTTAATGGGTCTCAGTTTTATATATTTACCCAGCTTGTGGCCTCTTGGTTATCTTTTTCCGGAGGATCATGTAGAGCTTCCAGTGTGCTGAATTGCTGTTGTGATGATCATGATCTCGTCCTGCTGCACCACCAGGCCGTCGTCATGGTTTGATGGTGTCCTAACCCTTAGCATCCTCATAAATTCACACCTGCGGTGGCTCTGTTCTCCCATTCCCCTCGAAAGGGTTAACTGGCTCCTGGGGTCCCACAGAGCACGTTCTGGCTTGACGGGTCATCTTTTCTGTCGCTGTCAGTCAGACTGCCTAGAATGAGGGTGTCTCACTAATGGGTCGTCCCCGGGTAGTCTACAGAAGCAGGTTAGGTGCTGTGTAAGGTCCTATTCCCTGACTGCGTGGGAGGAAGCCTTTATTATTATTATTATTATTATTATTATTATTATTACCCGTCGCGGTAGCTGGTGTCACTGAGAATGCAATTCTACACGGTGCTTTTCAGACCATCTGTAAAAATTTGTGACACAGGGTCCTGCTGTTTTGTAGATTACAACGCATAAGCTCTCTTAGCGTTACAGCATTGCACGCCTCTTAGGTGTTTGATGTTAGTCTTGCCGCCTTCCTCGGATCTGTGTGTTGTGGCACTGAACATGTTTCGTATGAAATCGTGTGAAGTTTAACCTAAGAGCTTTTCGTGTCTTCAGTGCTTATTTAGCATAAAGGTCCCAGTTTTCCTGTTCTGTAGTGTGAAAGTGTTACACAGAAGTGGCTGGTCCAAACAGCCCGGAACTTGGGCATCAAAGCGCCTAAACAGGTCAACTGAACTATTTAGCCAAGCAGAGGAGCCTTCCAGTTTAAAAGTAATTTGTAAAACCTGAAGTAGCTGAAAGTGATCCTCCTTGATATGGATTATATGGTCACCCTAGATTATTCATATAGCTAATATGTCATGTTGTCTGTGCAGCCTGTGAAGTGAACTGCGTGCTTGAATGACTTGGCGTATTGATGGAACGTTGGAGATCCACCTGTCCCACGAAAGGCCCTTTAATGGTATCTCACCCTGTGTATAGGATGATTACAACACATATCACTGTTTTCCTTTTTCTTCAAATTTAAGCTTTTCATTTCTTCAGGGAATAGATTTCCCAGATTTACAGAAGTACTCCTCAGATTAGACTGACTAATGACAGAAACCCTGTGTCTGCTGTCGTTCCTTTGGTTTTGCCTCTCCCTTGTCATCTGGTGTAACCTGCACACATTTTTAATCACATGATCTGAAAAGTGCTTCTTTCAGCCTGCGGAGGTGAGTCAGCACGCTGTGGTGGTTTGATTGAGTCACCGCATGCAAAATGTCATTGCGAGGCTGTTTCGATGAAGTGGAGTTTGCAGAGGCTTTGGGTCGATTGATGGCTGTGGGAGGCAGCGCCCCCTTCTGGCTGCTCAGGGCGGCAGTGGGGTACATCCCTGGACCACGCGCATGCTGCCTTCCTGCTGGGGCTGAAGGGTGGGCTGGTGGATTTGGTTGGACTAGGCAGCGTCTGAAGTGTCTTGTGATTGGATGAGAGCTGATCTGAAGTACGATATAATTGGACATTACTCTCCCAGGTTTGGTGTGATGGGAGGAGACGCAGGGTGCGTCCAAAATGGCTCACGTACACAGTAGGTATTGAATCTTTTTCTGGAGTGTACAGATCTGATTGCCAGTGTAATACGCACTGTATGTTTACATGATAACAGAATGCATGTCCTTGGACATACCGCAGTCGCCATATTGCATGTTACCCAACTCCTATGTTTAGCAATGATGTCACTTGACCTCTGAAACTTACACGTTCAAGTCAACCTATGTAACTGGGTGGGTTTTTTTCTATTTTATTTTGTGCAGAGGTGGCACTTCTTCCGTCATATCGTCACATTTCTGAGCGAGTGTCGATCTTTGTCTCCGGTTGCAGCCTCAGCAGGCACGTGGGACAGAGCGGCGCCCATTGCTGTCACACTCATGTCACATGCTGTATTTTGCTGTCACACTCATGTCACATGCTGTATTTTGCCTACTACATAGCAAACAAGTATGCTATTTTGGATGCACCCATAGTCTTGGGTATCGTAGGCTGGAGGTGATATTCTTCTGGAGGGTTCTCCCAAAAAACATGGAGATTAAGGGTGGGCTCATAGGCATGAACAGGGGATGGCAGTGCATTGTGGGAATTCTGCTAAAGCTCAAGCGAAAGCCCCCCCCCCCCCATCCCCCCAACCTCATGTCTGAGTTATTGATTGTCATATAACAAGAATGCTAGGCACAGCTTAGAGACCCAAAGAGAAATAAACGATATTAATAAACCCAGGCTTCTGGGCTAATTACACAGCCTGTCAGTCACTGTGTCCGAACGGCTCCGGGTCTTGGTGATCCGACCGTCATGTGTCTTCATCTAGGACAACCAGAGAAAGGCAGCAGCTGACAGTGACGAGAGGAGAATGTGTGAGAAGTGCAGCTCGTCTGGGGTTCTGAGGTGAAACCTGCTTCAAACATGGAGCTGTTTCTGGTGTAGGGATAATGCGGTACGATAGTTACCCTCCTCCTCAATATTGCCGATGCTCAAAGCCAGTACTATTTATAGTTATCTTCTATTTACAGGCCTGTTGTATAGGTAAAAATGGAATTTTCCCCCCAGGTTAGATTTAACAAGGCAGAATGTTTTATTTTGATACTAAATAAGGACACAAATTCCAGTCCTTATCTTTAATGGTTTCTGAGTTGTCTTTGGGGTCCCCCTGACCCTGAGTGGGGTCCTCATTTTCATCTCCAAGGCAGGTTTCCGCAGTTGATTGTGGGATTCTGCTATGAATTTCCTGGAAAAATGTTTTTTTTTTTTTTTTTTTTTTTTACGCTTTCCATCCCTAGTTTAGTGTGATCTTTTGTAGGCTTCTACGAGGAAGTTGAGGTTGATATTAACCAGTACTTTTCAGCACTGCATTTCAGTGGAAAATTTCCATGTGGTTTTTGAAAGAACAAGGCACAGGTTGGCAAAAGAGTAAGTAATATCCTTTATTTAATTTTGTGAAAATTATTTAAATGTAACATTTCTGGACAGAGAAATAAGTCAAATCTAAAGCGTTTTGGGTCAGTTATTTAATTTTTCTCCAGTCGATGTGCTGGTACCTGCTGATAGTGTCTGCATGCAGCTCTGAATTAAATCTGGCAAAACAAATCTGAGAGGAATAGTTTGTGGAAGTGCTGACGCAAAAAGGTTCCTCATGCCTGTAAGCGAACTTTACATTTTCATTTATTTAAACATGTCATTTAGTATGTCTCACCAGTATATATTTAACTGATGGCTTTTTTTTTTTTGTTTGTCGCTACGTTCCTGTCAGAACACCATAAAACAAATTCTGGGGCCCTTGACAAAATATCACCTTCTGTATTTATTATTTTCGCCCGTATGAACTGCTGGACCCCTGTAGTGATCTCCCTGGGAGGAGTACATCTGTCAACTGTACAACTTGATTTGTGTAAGGATTGTTGGTAAGACTGCACCGGAATAAAAAATTGGTCCTGCACTTTGCAGTCCCCCCACGACGAATGTTACCGACCTGAGGTGGGTGGGGGTCCCCTATGATGTGCTTTGCCCACCCCCATACCCATTGGCCAAGCTGGAAAATCCCCAGTAGGCCATATGGTCAGCCCAACCCGGCTTTGTGGAATGGATTGCTTCTGTTGGTCGGGCAACAGCTGCCTGCCGTACATCTACTTCACTCGGTGGGGTCTGAACGATGCTTTGGGCCACATGGCTGTTGTGACACTTGACCTTTGCTAAAAGACGTGAGACTGGCCCCAGCCGCCGGCATCACCGGGCCGATGCGGTTTGCTCTTAAGGGTCTCTGGCTCTCATTCCCAAATGCCGCCCCCCTCTAGCCTGCTGCTTGTGCTTGACTTCAGCATTTATCCCCTCAACATGCGCCATAATTTACCATTTGATCTCGACACGTCCCGTGTCAGCCGGGCTGTCAGGATCTTTGATCATGCTCTCTTAATGTAATTAAACTTCAAGGCTGATTGCTTTGTCACGGAGCCCTTGAATGTTCAAAGGCAGCCATATTTATCATAGGTTCTTAATCAGGCTTCATTGTGTCCTATGTGGAATGTACCATATATATTTTTAAAGCAAATAATAGGATATACAAAGTATTCCGGTGTGGTATGAAATTATTTTGTGTGATGAAAATAATTCAAAAAGTTCGCATCTGCAACACGATTGCGTTTCCACTGACAGTTCTAGATCTGACCGCTCCAATCAATGTTGGTTTTTTTTTTTTTTTTTCTTTCCCGCCCCCCCCGCCCCCCCCCAGAATCCATCAGTTCACTGGGTGCCTGGTGACAGCCTTGTCTGAACAGGCTGGATGTTGAGACTTAGATCCTGCAGCAGGCTTTGACAAATCCCCTGACAACTGCAACCGTAAACAGTGAACAAAGTCTGACAAAGATCTGCATAAACAGAGCACAGTCAACCTGCAGTGCATTGATTAAAGACGTGTGACCTGTCTGGAGGATGGCCACCTTCTGAAGTGAATTTTTTTTCGTGCGCTTTGATTCAAGATTCTAGCATTTGTGTGTATAAGTGATGAAACGCTAAAATCATTTCGCACACTCATAAATCTCGTACGTGACACATATAAAAGGTCATTGTGCCTCTGAGGTGAAAAAAAAAATTAGAAAATGTACACAATTCTGTATAAAAATAACTGACAAGAAGTAAATTTCTCCATTTAATTCCCTTCTCTCAACCTCGGTTTAAAGCTCTAAAATTAAATCTGCTGTTCAGACACCTGTCATTTCTGCCAAGTATTATTTTGCTTTTAAGTGAATTTGATTAGACCGTATTATTTTGCCAGGTAAGTTCCCATGTCGGTCTTAACTTTTTTTACAGATAAGAAATATTACCTTATTTTTTTTTCCTGATCACTGGTCATTTTTTACCGTTCTCATGTTCAGTTTGCTTTTGAAAGAGAGAGAGAGAAAAGTTTTGTCAGCTCTCAGTTTCAATTTCCTGAGAAGACGGTGTCCCTAACTGTTGTGTCGACTGAACGAATCTGAAGACAAATGTCTCTTTGTGGTGCCGGGTAATGAAAGGTCACAAAGACGGCTCTCCTGCCAGCTGGTGGACGGGCCCCACCGCTGGACCGCCGGAGTCCTTAATTGGAGGGCTGCAACAGGCTGGCTGAATGACTTTTTCTTTCTTGCTGCCATTTGTCCTCTATTCTGGCCTCTTGTACATTGCGTCTCTGTTTCTCTCTTCTCACTGGGAGGGAGAACAGTTTCTCTCTCAGACGCTCGTGGGTGTCACCCGTGTTGCCTTACTCAGAGACAGCTTGGACGAAGAGGTGCTTTTATCTGTATTCTGAATGGCAGCTTTTCTGTCTGACGCCTTTTGTGACGTGACCTCCGCTTTCAGAGTCCTGCAGGGCATCGGCCCAGCATGAGAAAATCGTCCGTCGGTACCGGTCATTAAAGCGCTCATTTGGGAAAGCCGCACCCAACTGCCTCTGACCTTCAGTCAAGCTGAATCGCTCTCGAGCGCAGGGATATCCGATCAACTCAAGGAATGTTTACCGACCCTTATTTTTGATCCGAGTTGCATGGGGGATGAGCTTATTTTATTGAGTGGTGTAATTTTCAATAAGATGAAGGCTGATCATCCTCTCAGCTCCAAGTCTGATTGAATGTTGACTTTCCATTCAGTTCAATTAATCTATTTTTATTTGACCGACGTACAAGTCAGGCAAACGGCACATTGCGAACATTCATCGTCTAGGGATTTTGCATAAACGCAAGTAGGCCGAACTTCTGCTGAAAGCCCAGGTACAAGTCTGAGCAGGTCTGGAGCAGGAGCCACACAATGCCTTATAAACAAAGCAATAACTTAGACTAATATTCACTGTGTTGGTCGTATCACAAGGGCTGTAGCGTTTGTAGGTCTTCTCAGGTATTTTCAGCAGTCTTGGTCCCCCAGACTTGACCGAGCACGTCACTGATTTGTTCTGACAGCTCTGTGCCACCTCAGGCGACCGTTGGCCAGTGTCTCGCCAACGTCATTCACCCCGGGGCGGACCTGTCAGCTGCAGATGCGGGCTGGAGAGACATGGGAAGGATTCCAGAACTTCTGGAGGTGCCGTTTCCTTAGCAAATGTGCGCGATATTTACTCCGCGTCAGCGCCCTCTGCAGACCGTGCGGCGCATTAGGCCCTGCTGAGAGCGGCGTCCCCGAGGAGCTGTGACGATAAGAACGCTGGCCAGCAGCACTGACGTCTTCTGAGAGGTATCCAACGTTGTCATGACGATCCTCGGCGATGCCACGCTTCAGAAGAGGCACAATTGGCAAGTCACCGGGACGGGGGGGGGGGGGGCCTGTCCCCTACTCCACCCACCCCCATTCCTCTACCCACTTAACCGCCACATTCTCATGTCTGTATGCCAATAGGCAGCTGCCAGTTACTTAATTAAATCTTGAAATCCTCATTGGCACCGCCCCCCTGCCCTTTAATTGGCTGGAAATGTGCTCTAGGGGACAAATATGTAGGATGATCTTCTGGATGGATCAGGAGATTGAGGAAACACAGACCTGACGCCTGCTTCTGCCCAGCGATGAAATGGGTCTAGATGTTCTTGGTCAAGGAGATGCTGTCTGTCTATAGAGGAAGCCTTTGTTGGTGCTGTATTTTCCTCAAGGTGCATGTTTCAGTGAGGTCTGTCTTCTGTCCTGTCACTGCCCCCGTCATATCAGTGCTCTATGTTCTTAACCTCTCTCCAGCAAAGGGTTTTTGTGTCTGCGGTCACTCCGTCCTCCACGTGTCACTGCCTAAATCTACATCCTTCACATAATGTGTTGCAATTCGCTGCTGCCTTCTGCTTGGGGTCTTGCTTTATAGCTCAAAGACTGTCTCGTTCGTCGGTGATGGCAAACTCCCAGTAAGCGGGTGTTTCAGGAGTATGTGATGGTTTCCAGTATCTCTTTTCCACCAATGTGGAGCCAGAATGGTTCTTGCTTGGTACTTTTCGAGAACCTGCCCACGTTTCCACTGGTTTCTAAAAAGAACAGAACAGAAATGTTACGTAGGTGGAAGTGAGAGTAAAGCAAAGGTTGATATGAATTCTGTATTTTTGCATGTATTTTCGTCTGCTTCAGATTTTAAGTTTTTATAAGCTGCCAAGCTGAAAAAAATGAGCCTTTGAGTCTCATAGTATGACTCCTCACACTCTCTCTATTGCCTGTATCTGCTTTTGCCTCCTTAAAGCTGTATTTCTCCTCAGTCTGTGTGTGTGTGAGTTTATTCTGTGTCACTGCTGTCCCTTTAAGGATCGTGCTATAAAAGTCTGCTAAAAATGGAACTTTGCTGTCCTCTTCATGATCTCTTCGCCGCTCAAGCATCACAATATTCTATTTAACCTGTGACATTTATAATTTATTACCAAAATCTGACCAGCAAATCAATCTTTTGTTTCACACAGAATAAAACGGATAACGATTTTCCGCTAATAAACTGCCAACGCCGCCGATATGAGACTAAACTATATCGGTTATGTATCAAATTTTCCGGCTATGGGGAGGTTTGGACACTACAGCCCGTCCCGCTTTCACTGACATTACGGTGACAGATTGAGACCAGCTTTTCTGTGGTGCTGTGCTGGAGCCGAGGTTTCCGTTGTCTTTTGCGGCGGAAACGTGCAGAACCCGTTTTGGATTGGGGTAAAAGTTCGGCACCAGCTCCTGCGCTGCGTTGGTGGAAATGAGGTACCAGAACCTTCAGGTGCCTGTTCACCTTGGTTGTGCTTCTGCTGTTGCCAGACATCTCAGAAGAGTTCTAGATGGTGCAAAAAAGATATCTGAGAAAATAAGGGGTGTTGGACAGGAAAGGAGCATCTGGACGTCAGTTTGGATCTCCGGGTTGAAGGTGATGACCCTGATGGGCTTGTTTAGGGAAAGGTTGTGCTGTGACCTGCTTCGGGCATCAGTACCCGTTTTGGGTAGTTTGCTGTGACGGTTGGTTAGCCTGTTGTGTTTTTAGCTTGACCCGGTATGGTTAAATGAACCATAGGTCAGTCAGTCGTCAGGGGCAATCAGCGTGACCTTTGACCCCTGACCTCATGTTACCGGCCATTCTGCAGTGGGATTTGGGGGTCGGGTGACACCCACTTGTAATCCCCTGCGGGGCGTTGCGGCCATCGGACGTTTCCTCCTGCCTCGTGCCAGAAGCGCTAGTGTCTGCTGCCTGTCTGACTTTGAAACGCTCGACTTTCGAGGGGGGAGGGGCAGTATGACTCACCGCATTGTTTACTTTCGGTAATTCCTGACGGATGATCCTTTTAGGGGGACAAAAGTGGCTCAGCGGACAGATAGGTGCCACTTGTTCAAGTTAACCGGTACCCCTCTGTCACATTTGGCGGGGGCTGATTTATCCTCGTGTCCGGGGCCGGGGGGGCCGGGGGGGACATGGGGACACATGCTAAATCACTCGCCACCGCATTTCCCGTTCTTGCCATAAAAGACACTGTCAGATTTCCTGCCATCGTGATGAAATTACAGTCCTGCTGTTGTCAGAAATAGCTTCCCAGCCACGATTCGCTTCCCCTTCCTTGTATATTCAGAGCCGAAAAATCCAGGGGCGATCTTCCCACCAATCAGAAACTATTGTCTCCGTTGGAAAGGCTTCTGCTTATCATGGAAATGGGTGGGGGCTTGTCATTTGTGATTAATTGGTGTGTGTATATTGTGAAGCTACTGGCCTAGTGGTGGCTTCTCTGTCTCCCCAGTCATGGAAACATCCAGACAAAAAAAAAAAAAAACGAACTTCATGAAGTCTCACCTACTGGCTGGGAAATTTCACAAGACAACTGGGGAGTGCAGTGACTTAACAGGATCAGGTTTTGAAAAGTACCTTATTATGCCTGCAGTGTTTGAAAGAGGGGATGAAGGAGTCTCTGCTCTCTTCCTCGCATAGAAAGGCCGCTCATCTAAGGGATGAACAAACATGCCGCTTCAAACAGAATGAGAACACATTTGACAATATTTCTCTCACCAGGGACTGGGAGACTTAGATAAGTCATTGCTTGCATTATGATGGCAAAAATTGTAATGTGACTTTTAATTACGTAAACAGCTTCCAGTGCCACTGGAGATTAAAAAAAAAAAAACAGCGGTCTTCATATTCTGCATTATGCATATGCATATTCTGCTCATGCATATGCAATTAGAAATAAAAATTATGGGATCTTCGACAAAATGGTTTTCTCAATGTCCACCATGACCCAGGGCCTCGTTCGGGTGAAGGACGCCGTCTATTCAATCAACATGCCAATGGTTAATGACAAAGTCAAGAGGTTCACTTGACGTAATTCACAAGGCTACGTGTGATATCCTGCTGCCTTTGCCTTTATTGGGATTCCTTCCTTAATGTCGTTGTCCTGCATTACAATGTAGCAAGATGGCCACCTTTCACGATACTGTTCCAAGCAAAAGTTTGTGGACCCTTTGGAATTGTGCTGCTTTCGGCACGAGTGACCGCTAAAATATGGCATCATCTCTAGCTAAGCCATAATAATAAATGACAGACTTTTTTGTAACCAACAAATCCAGCATTTTATACATTTATATCTCTATTGGACATATTGTTTTAATAATCAAAGACGTAGGAAATGTACATGAGCCCCCCAGATAATGATCTCTTGAAGATCTCTGGACTGTGACTGTTCAAACAGCTTCTTCAATACATGAAAGCTTAAAGCAAGTTGTGTTTGTCTAATTTCCTGTTTTAGGTTAAGATCAGACCACATTTCGCAAATAATTATTGCAGAACTCCGGGTAATTATGAAGGGTTCGCAAACTTCTGTTCTTCTGGTCCATCTGGCTTGCGACATTTGCCATTTAAAAATTGATCTGTTTCAAACTTAGAACAACAACAGGAACCTAAAAGACTGAAGCTGTCCGTGTGGGTGGAGATAATGAGAGGGTCGGTCAGTTCCGCTAGTCGCTTTTGTGGTGAATTAGGAAAGAGGTCTGTGCTCTTCTCTACCCTGAGTGTGCCGGCCTTATGGTCTGTATGGCTAACCCTCCCACCATCTCTCTCTCTATCACTCAGCCACTGTCTTCTGTTTCGGGCCCTTCGAGGGAATTGCTGCTCGCTAAAATAAATGTCCGTTCTCTGCTCCTTTTCTGCCCCCTCTGTCCCTCCTGCAGCTCCACAAGCAGCAGCTGCAGGCCCTGCGGGATCGCTTCCAGGCCTTCCTGAACGGGGAGACGCAGATCGTGACAGACGAGGCCTTCTGCAACGCCGTGCGGAGCTACCACGAGGCAAGCACCCGTAACCCGAAAACGTAAAGCTCCGCAGCCACGGGCGTCGGCTCACTGCGTTTCCCATGACGACGTGTCAGCTCACTGCGTTTCCCCTGACGACGTGTCAGCTCACTGCGTTTCCCATGACGACGTGTCCATCACACGGCCTGGAATGAAACCTCGGTCCTAAGATCATCCTTAAGGACACACTTGGCTTCCCGGCATGTGGTCGTCATCCAGTGCCGCCGTTTGTCCTCCCCGTACGGGGGGTGCTTTTCTCTCTCTCCCGCCAAGATCCCCCCCCCCCCATTCTCGTGTTCAGTCTGCTCATTCTTCCTACTGCAGTCCTTCGTAAATCTGCATTACTGACTAAAGCGGGGAGCCTTTGAAATAACTTGTTCTTTCTTTTTTATTTTTTATTTCTCAGTTCCACCATTTATCATTGAGCTCTCTGTTCCCGTGTCAAACGGGCCTCATATGCACAAGCTCTCAGTCCCGCAACACGACGTCCCCAAAGTCATGTTCATTAGCGACAGCCTGCCAGGGGACAGCTGTCATATTTCCGCCTTTGCCGGTTTTCTCGGGCGTGCGTTGGATCCGTGCCCGCCGTCGTCCTTGAGTTTCGCTCCCCGTATCCTCTACGAGCAATCGGGCTTTTAGCACGAGTCTCGGGAAGGAGCATCTGAATCCTGCACGTTACCTTTGGGTGGCGTGACGCTGAATTCCAGTGAATCACACTGAGTGCGCATTCCCAGTGCCACGTTGGCTAGAGCAGCAGGGGACACGCCAAGCTGTTGAGTTGTGAGTCTGCATGCGTGATGGCTTGTGTTCAACCCGGACATGCAAGGTGAATAAGGAGACTCAGGAGAGTCCTGAGCTGCAGGGCCTTCTGTTCAAGCTTCCAGTGTGGGATTCGTCTGTCTAAACGCTCCTCTTAGAAGGTGCCTATCTGTGGTGGAGCTGAACCTTTGCTGCCGGTGTTTGCATCCCTCCAGGGTCGGTCACCTTCCCTGGCATCGTCTCAGGCTCTGTCCTTCTCATATCACATATCTCAGATCACTTTCTGTGGTTAGATTCCTCTGTCACTGTTCTTCTGCTGCACCATCCCTGCTCCCTTGTTACTAAAACGTCACTGTTTTGGTGGAGCTCCTTCTCGTATGGTGCTGGCTGACTTCATGTCTATATCTATATTTATATATATTATCACACACACACACAGACACACACACACACACACCCACAAAATATTCATTCCATGCAAGTACTGGGTAATTCTTCTGTCGTAATTTAACCATTTTTAAATGTTGACACTTGACTTGTCATCAAAGCAAATTTTAATCCACAATATTGTAATATCGACTGTAGTTGGGTTAATTACAACGTGTACATTTGTTGTTTCTGATGTTTCTCCATGAAGCCGTTTGGCTAATTGCGCTAATTGCGCTTTAACGGTCAGTTGATGGCCCAGAATGTCGATGATGACGGTGCCCACGCTAATGGCCAGGCCTCAAACATTATTCCCGTGCCTGGCATTTCCCAAAAGCGCTGAACTCGCTTCTGATTTCAATCTGAATCCTACCTGGTCACCCCGCACTTTAGGGGAGGAAATGAATTCATTATTCATCACTCGCATCCGCCAGAGGTTGGAGTCCCTCTCTAGCTTTTTCTGCAGTGTCTGCATGGCTGTAAACCTTCCCCCCCTCCCCCCCAGCCAGATTTTAAACCAAACCAAGTTGCACTGGAGGGGGAAGCCAGACTTTAAAACCTGCTGTGTGCTGAATGTCCCTTGCCTGTCAATCTCAGTCCAAAACAGCTTCCTTTTAATTATCTGCCCCTTTTGTCAAACTCAGGAGTGATTGACAGCGCACGGTGCGTCCCCCCCTCCCCACATGGGAAGCAGCATAGCGGTGAGGTCTCTCGAACATCAACATGGCTGAGTAGGTAACGCGTTGCTCAGACACGTAGCTAAATTGCTAATATTAAAGAGGGTCAGCATCAGATGTCAAGGTGCTTAGGCACTTGGCGTGCTTTGCCTAACATGTCATAAATTAGTCTTTGTTCATTAATAATGATCTTTCTCTATAGAGTAGAAGGACGCCATTATCCTTGGGATCTGTGCAGGTTTTGCCTTGTTTCCCTCTGACTCTCAGCGTATAATGAAGCTGAGTGGAACTCGGCAAGAAGCTCAGCGTGATTCATGGTGTCAGTCGAGCCACAGGGGGATCTGATCTGTGAAAGGTCACTGAATTCAGTGCTGCCTACCCCGTCTTTGAATGGGGAGCCAGGCATGGAATCCATATGGAGCAGTTTATTCCCCCCC
>JAODLC010000065.1:35015266-35033893 GCA_026781145.1 Hippopotamyrus pictus | reverse complement strand
CCGGACACATCACCTCACCTTTCCATTGAGGGATGTGACAGCTCCTGGACACATCACCTCACCTTTCCATTGAGGGATGTGACAGCTCCCGGACACATCACCTCACCTTTCCATTGAGGGATGTTACAGCTCTCGGACACCTCACCTCACCTTTCCATTGACGGATGTGACAGCTCCCGGACACATCACCTCACCTTTCCATTGAGGGATGTGACAGCTCCTGGACACATCACCTCACCTTTCCATTGAGGGACGTGACAGCTCCTGGACACATCACCTCGCCTTTCCATTGAGGGATGTGACAGCTTCTGGACACATCACCTCACCTTTCCATTGAGGGGTGTGACAGCTCCCGGACACATCACCTCGCCTTTCCATTGAGGGATGCGACAGCTCCTGGACACATCACCTCGCCTTTCCATTGATCAGTCCACACAGAAGGGCTTTTAATAATTAATGAAGAGCAGACATCTATGTGTGGAAGTCAGCCCAGGGCAACCTCAGGCTCCGTCTGCTTGGCCGTTAACATCTATCCCCTAACTTTCCGGTTCTCCTGGAAGCGCACAACTGTCTGGATCCCTATCATTTCATTTTCAACTGTAACCCCAAACATTTTGTCATTGGAAGGTTGCAGGTTCAAATCCCAATGTCTTAGTCATGTCATCGTTGGGCCTCTGAGTAAGATCCTTAACCCCTATTTGCTGTCTGACCCCACTTTCTCAAAAATGTACATCACTTTGGATAAAAACATTGGCTAGATAATAATATGTAAAAATATGAACGTAAACCTTGCGAAAATGACTGTGAGTATGAATAGTACCATGGCACTCCTTACTCTGTGCTCCTCCTCAGACTGTGCGGAGCAGCAGAGCCGATGTCGCTGTAATCTGTGGATGGCGCACGGGAGTCCGGGACGGAACAGAAGCGGGGTGCCGGACTGGGATGGCGTGGTCCTGTCGAGGCGCGGTCAGACACGGGTCCCGGCTGTCTGTCTGGGCAACGTGCCAGCGTAGCGCGGTGAATTATGCTGAGCTGCCACCAGACGGTAAATGGAAGATCATCCTCCTTTTAATATTTGCTCTGGCGGGGGGGCGGTGGCGTGCCGGTGGACTGACCCCAGCCCACGAAGCGGACCCTGCGGCCAGCCGCTGCCTTAAAGTGCTTCCTCGTCTCCCGAGGGTTTTATGACAATTTAACACTCATTAAAAATATCAAAGTATAAGACCATTTCCCAGTTATATTTCCCAGTTATTAAAGGACATCTTTATTGCTCCCTGGAAGAGCGTGAATTATTGGGCTGTCAGAGGCACGTTTTATTGCTGCGCGTTGGATACAGGCTCATTTCAGTCATTGGCTTAAGCTGCGGTGGGTGGGGCTACCTTGAGCTGTCAGTCAAAGTTTGCTCTAATCTTGCTCACTCATTGGCCATTTCAAGGCAGGCCTAAGCATTTTCAAACGACAGTAGATGACTAGTTTTTTTCTTTTTTTGGAGAAGCTCATTGTTACATTCCCGGTATAGAAACACCAGTTGTATTCGCGATTATTCATAAGCCTTGAACATAAAACTTTACCATTTTTTACCCTCCAATTTTAATGATCACAGGGCTAGCTTTCACCTAGGTCTGTTCTAGGCGTCCGTCTCAGGTCTAACCGGGCGGTGATTGGCAGCTGTAATCCCACCCACCCTGGGTCCTAACGCCTCATTTTTTACCCACAGCTGTCCGTAGCTTTGACTTCCCTCTTATTTATCTGTTTACACTTTTCAGCCGGCGATGAATGACTGCGAGCGAAGGGGTCACAGAAGCTAAGGGAGCTGTTTGCTTTTAGCCCTGCAGCGGCGTGAAAGTATTTACATTTCATCTCATGTTTAATGCATCAGACGGCAGCTTGTGACTGTACACGTCTCCCCTTAAATCTCCCCAAGCACACGGTGGAGGGCAATAACAGCAGAGCTGAGCACCGGTGTTGAGTAATAGCCTGGCTACCAGAGACTCATGTGATGGATGTTTGCACAGGCCACATCTGTATACTTGTTTGTCTTTGAGAGTTTAGAAGGTCGTCTAATATAAGGAAATTGCACCTTGTCTCATGACTTTATACTTTTTTTTTCTTAAAACATTTTTCATATGTTCTGTTTCGCTCTGGATGTCTGGATTATTCTCTCTCTCTATCCATTTGCTAACCATTCTCTTTGTCCTAGTGATGTATTGATGTATTGGCTTTAGAAGCTGATGGGGGGGGGTGTTCTCCTTCACCGTTTCTCCTGAGAACACGGTGCCCCCCCCACCCCCCGAGTTAGACATATTTTGGCCTGTAGCCAAGTCAACGCCAGCCGGGCCTAGAAATTAATTTCCACGCGCGCTGGCATCTTTAATTATCAACTCAAAAGCCATCGGGCATCTTGTATGTCATTATCCTTTTAATTTGGGAGTTAGGTTCGTTGAGGGTTATTAATAATTGACTGAGACTTTAAACCCCCAATTAGACGGACCAGCAGGCAAAGGGGAAATCCCAGCAAGCCCAGTTCGTTAGTAATGGCTGACATTTGTACCCTGCTGGATGGGTCACAGGGCCTCCAAGAAAACCTGCAATTATTTCAAATGGCACATTAATTCCATTTCGAAGAGGATAAAAGCACCTGATATTTAAGGGAAAGCCCCCCCCCCCCATTGTCAATGAGAGCAAGTTTGTATTGATTTTTGTCTGGATGGTTTATGATACGAGCCTCTTCTGTAATGTTTTTTAATTTAATTTCTCGTATTGAGATTTATCGTTTCCAAACAACTGCCATCAGGTCCCAGCTGCAGATCACCGCCGCCTTGTACTGGATAAGCAGTAAGTTGTTTTAAAGAGTTATTCACACCCTGTGTCCCCTTTCGATGAGCTGGGTGCACTAACCCATGCTGGTTATTTTACATCCACAGAATACTTTGGCTTAGACAATAGTGCCAGTGCTTTTGGGAGCAATTTTCGAAAGAGAGACTCCATAGCTTTTACGCCCATTATGTTAGACTCCGACTGAAAGTTTCTCAAGACAGTCTCATATAAACCACACACTAAGGGCCGAGAGCTTCGTCGAATCGGCGTCAGATTCCGAGGTCACGTGGGCTGTGATGCGAATGACCGACGCCCTTGATGTGGCATTCCGCTGTAAGATCAATTGTTTTGGTCTCATACTTTTAGGTAGAGAGTTTTCAAACTCTCTGGTGTCCCTCAGACCCAGCTGTGGATCCTCACACACATCTGGCATGTCCCGTCAAGTGGAACCCCAGAGAAGCACTTGGGTGGATCTTAGTTTTTGTTGTATTTGCTAGACACTCTCAACCACAGCAGATGCGGCCCTTTCCCCAGTAGTCTGTTTCTGAGTTGTGAGATCACCTCAGTATCGCCCCCTGTGGGTGGAGAAGAATATCACCTCTGGGGTAGACTCAGCCTGCTGTTCTGAAGCTCTGTCACACCTACCCAGATGGTTATGAGGAAGATCACTGGAGTGTTGCTTTTTCCGAGATGTCCTCTGATACATTTCATGCGCTTCCAAACTCTGCAAGCCAGGGATATTGGGATTGGGATGGAAGCTGTGATGTGCATCTTGGAATTTACGTGCGAGTAAAGGAATTCCACAGAATTTATGAGCCACATAAAACAACATCAAGGTGACCAGCTGTTATAAAAAATGGCAGCATTTGATAAGGTTAGAGGGAGTTCTAGGCTATGAAAATGTATCCGTAATGGGTGGCACACAGTAGGAGTCCACAAATTAGCAGTGAGACGGCCAGTTCCGTCAGAGTGAAATATTAGGGACCAAGCAGATTTATGTCTTGGTGATCTGCAAGTGAGCAGTTTTCGAAATCTGCTAGATGATCCATTGGTGTTGATAAAAGTGTGTTGACATGGAAACCCCTCTCCGCATTCACCGTATCACCGTATCCAGCTTCCCCACCATCCGGCTGTCTCTGGTTTCCATGGCGTTGGACAAATCGAGTATCTCTGAGTTGATGGACGATATTCTGCCCATCGACAAGGCAGGACACAGGACACAACACACTCGGCTGTGCGTGTCATTGCAAAATTGAACTGATGTCTTTAGGCAGTTAGTTACTGATAACTGGTTTGTTATGGGATGCTTATGTAGTTACTGATTACTGGTTTATTATGGGATGCTTATGGCGTTTTCCGCTGGTATACAGGACCCACGAGGTGTGCCGTGAGGAGACACTAGTCACAGTGATGTAAAACTGAAGACACACTTATTTACTGTGTACACAGTGTGCGTTGTGATTTATTTTGTGCTAAGTGTGTGCGAATCGCCGTCTTATGTTGGCATCAAGCGCTAGCGGAGTTAGCATTCACTTGCGTAAATTTCGTTCCGGTCACCTGTTCGATAGCACTTTCTTAAATAGGTGGTTGGAAATTTTTAAAGCTCCAAGTAATCGAGAATACATCAATACGTCGCAATGTGCCATACTACTAAGAAGGAATAATATATAGGATATGCCCTTTATTCCTCCAGGTAATCCATGCAGATCATCTCAGAACATCGGTATCTCTGTGCGTTATGACCAATCAGATTGTGGTGACCAGCACAACCAGCTCAGCGCTTCCAGCCCTGCTAGTAAAAGCACCTTTAGAGGCCTTGCTAGTCGTCTATTGGCCTGTACCATATGGCAGCAGGCTCAGTCTGTGGAAGGGGACTTTGTGTACAGTTGCAGCATCGTTCTTGTGCCTGTGGGGGGCGCTGGTGGGGGACAGAGGATTCCCCGTGCGCCTCTAGCTGATGTGTTTGCATCCCGCTTCATTAGCCCCGTGGAGAGTGTGTCATCACCCCACCCACGTGCGAATCCTTTCCGTCTGCTCGCATTCAGGCTTTGGTGGTTGCCTGTCCCCCCACACACCACCGGGGGGTGCACTCCCTGTCCGCCCGCCCGTCTATCAGGATCCCGTTACCTTCGGGGTTAATGCCCGCAGCCTTTCACGCGTCTGTTTGCCGTTTATAACCTGTAACCCGTGGCTTTTCCAGCCGCACCTGTGCCGTTCGTGTTCCCAGTTAAGCTCGATCGGCTATGAGTATCATCCGCTGGCATCTGAAGCAGGGTCACCTCTCAGCAGCCCAGCCGCTCGCCTCCAGAGCCCTGTTCCCCCCGGTGATCCGGCGCCCCCCCCCCATGTATACGCCGCTCCGCCTCATTCGTTGGTTCCGTGTCATGCGTCTTTTGTAACTGGAATGGAGCGCATGTGGATGGGATAGAGATGGTGTCTGCTGGGGAACTTGATGCTGCACAGTCTGTAAAAGCTTTAAACAAAGGAGGTGATGTAGTGAAAGCAAAAATAACTGTGAGCTCTCCAAACAGAACTGTGAGCTCCCTCTGTGAGGCCCACAGCACACCTGCTCCCTGCTTTTCAAATTTCACTTGGACAGAAAGTTCAACATCCTGCAGGTTCTGATGTCTGATGCCCACAGTCTTTGTGTAGGTCTGGGACATGAATGGGTGACCAAAGCTGTGTTCCGTCACGTGATCAGCGCTCAGAATGAATGCCCTCCCATTATTTGGCTCTGCAAGGCAGAAGCCTTGTTGGTTCCTCTTGACGTTCTCCACGGTGTCCTCACCTCACAGGGGTTCCTCAAGAGCGAGCGCCTGTCCAGGATGGTGCAGACCGGCAGCTGCTCCGCCAACGACTTCCGCGAGGTCTTCAGGAGGAACATCGAGCGGCGCGTGCGCAGTCTGCCCGAGATCGACGGACTGAGCAAGGAGACGGTGCTGAGCTCGTGGCTGGCCAAGTATGACGCCATCTACAGGGGTGACGAGGACCTGCGGCGGCAGCCTCCCAGGATGCAACTCCACGGCATGTCGGAGCTGATCCTCAGCAAGGAGCAACTGTATGAGATGTTCCAGCAGGTTCTTGGCATCAAGAAGTTTGAGCACCAGCTGCTCTACACTGCCTGCCAGGTGGGTGGTCTCTGCATGCTGTCACCTGAGCAGACGTCACATTAGGCCTCCGAGGTCGGTCTGCTCCCGGCTAAGCACCCTCATCATTCCGACCCCTCTCCTGCCGTCATTATCTTACCCCCAGCTCTTGTTTCTTGAAGCCTTATGAGTAAATAGTTATGCCTGGAATTAATTGTCTCTCTCAGGCAGATGTTACTGTGGTTACTGCATCAATATCAGAAATTATAATTAAGCATAGTATAGAATGTCTAAAAAAGGGAAGCCTATTTTAAGCGAATCTTTCCTCTGTTAGATGAATTGCGATCTTCCTGTGGAGAGCGTTACTGACCTCACCCCAGTATGTAGCTGCAGATGCGTAACTCAGCGCTATAGTACAGTCATCCATCCACTCAGGCCCTATCGAATAACGTCCGATCATACTTACGTCAATAGAATTTAGCAGATGTCCGAAGCAGACGTACTGGACGCTAGCGGACATATTTTACCACGTGAGGCAAGAACCAAGACTGATTGTGTTGAGACATATCTGGCTATATAGAGTTGGCACTCTACAGAGGCTTAACTAAATGTGTGTGATTTTATGTTGTACAGTATATTTGGCCTCTTCTCCATAACGATTGAGATGCATCCAGGGTGACTTATGTCCTCCGTTCCGGAACGTAAGCCGATGGATACCTGTATTACACTATAGTGTCATAATCATCTAGATTCAGATCAAAGGACAGGAGTTTGATGTGCAGCCCTCTGATTTAGGCAGGGTGAGAGGGAGTGCACAGGCAGGGTGAGAGGGAGTGCACAGGTAGGGTGAGAGGGAGTGCACAGGCAGGGTGAGGGAGTGCACAGGCAGGGTGAGAAGGAGAGCACATGCCGGGTGAGAGGGAGTGCACAGGCAGGGTGAGAAGGAGAGCACAGGCAGGATGAGAGGGAGTGCACAGGCAGGGTGAGAGGGAGTGCACAGGCAGGGTGAGGGAGTGCACAGGCAGGGTGAGAAGGAGAGCACAGGCAGGGTGAGAGGGATTGCACAGGCAATTAGATTACCTGTTGAATTGTGCATTTCCTCTTGTTCACCACTAGGTGGTGTAAGGGGCAGAATATTGTCTGCCAGGGGAAAGTGGCTCATTTAGCTGCCCTGGGAAGTCTGGGCACGTCTGACTGTTCAGTCGGCTGTATAAGTGCATCTCTGTTTTGTAACTGCAGAATTGCAGATAAGGTCCAATGCACCGGCCCGACCCAGTAATGATTAGAGAACTTTGGGGCAGGGCGGGGACCCCTCCTCAGGCTCACGTATTCACATACACCACGGGACAAATTGCATTTGCTTTGCTTTGAGAAATTCCGATAATTAGCTTTGCTGGATCATTGATCCACAGGAATGATTTACTTTATTTTTTTTTCCTGGTATATTATAGGATTGTAAATAATTGAATAATTGCTTGCAGACAGTATGATTATTTCTCAATTATATAGAAGTACTTTGCCCCATATTGGGCTGGTGAGACATATTCATGTGTGTAATTAGCGTGATGAGTGTGAGCATGAAGTCGCCCCAACACCGCGTTAAGGCTACCCTGCGTGGTTGCCTGGGTGATGTTCAGTGGTTGCTGGGCTAAATCATGATGGAGTAACATAAATTCAGGGACCAGGGGTCTTTATGGCTGTGGTTTTTCCTTTGTCTCAAACCCCGTCCTAACCTGGAAAAAACAGAAGCCGCACACGTCTGTGATTGCGTCAACGGCCCGCGTGGGTTTTGGATGGGATCTTGCGGAAGAGGCTTTGCGGGGGGGGGGTCGCCACGGGGATACGATAGAGACTGCATCTTGGGTAACGATGGATGGAGCGGCGATGACATGAACTGGGGAGGCAGAGTGGCATGAACTTGCCCTCCTGGGTGGACTGCGTCTGAATGGAAAAGTCGGCGTGCTTCGGGGAGAGTGTCTGTCTGCCCGGCAGGCAAATGCCGTCTGTTAAACATTCAGACGGGGTTATTTTTTAACATCTCAGTCCTGATGTGTCCTTGGCTGGCATTCTAGAAAAAAAAAGCAAATGGATTAAAAGAGGACAAAGTACATGGCATTAACGCGAGACCCGCTGGCACTGTTACCCAAAGAGAATTCGAATTCCGCTGCTGCCAAGGCCTGATGCCTGATGCTTCCCCGAGCGGTACGGGCGAAGGTGCCGCACTCCATGGCAACAGGAACAGCCCACTTCTCCTACCTGAGCCAATAGCATGCGCAGGACATAGCGCTCTGTGAGCCCAGTCAGCCAGGGAAGGGGATTGTGGGAGTTTCAAGGCGCGTCACACGGGTTTGTGTATCGCGAGGTGAAAATCCTTTGGATGGGTTTTGAAGATCCACGCTCCATCACCAGCCAGTCAGACCCGTTTGATCAGGAGAGGCTGAGGCCTTACGCCCCCCACCCCCCGCGAGCCAGGACCTGGTGTCTCTGCTGGGGTAACATCCAGAGTCCGCCTCTCATTGTTTGCCCTGCAGCCGCCGCTTAGCAGTCCTGTGCTGCCCCCCCCCCACTATTGCCATGACAATAAGGAGGCGTGGCACAGGTCAAGGAGTGCAGGCACCTGTCAGTCCTCTGAGAAGCTGCCGTGGCCTTTGGGCCTGTCCATCCATCCATCCATCCATCCATCCTTCTGGCCAGAGACATGTAATGAACACCGGAGGGGCCTTTGAGGTGCACCACCTTCTCGGGGCGCCCACAGAGCTCTCCATCAGCTCCTGCCCATGGGCTGCTGTTCCTCAGACTTCAGACTATTGGGACACTAAATACCCCCTACATGAATACCCCCCCCCCCCAACTTTATTATATTATTCATTTATTCAGCTCACCTGTTTTTGCCACCCCTTCATAGCACTGGATTTATCCTTCACATACACACTGCACTATGTATATAAACCCCAGTGTCCAGCCCCCCCATTGCACACTACCCATTGTTTTATACTATCAAATATTGTGCACACCCTCCCCCTGTCACTTGCTGTCTGTATGTCGCACTGTGGTCCTGGGGGGGGGGGGGGTCAATATTTCACGCCACTGTATAAATGTATGTGGATGACATAAAAATAAAACTACTGGACTTGGCTTGACTTCTGGGTGCCGCAGAGGGGAATGTATCACTCCGAGGGGAATGTATCACTCCTAGGGGAATGTATCACTCCTAGGGGAATGTATCACTCCTAGGGGAATGTATCACTCCGCTTATCCACTCATTCTATTGTCTCCGAGTTTCGAAGGGCAGGAGCGCCAAAGCCGCCTCGCTGTGCCCGGAACCCGCTGGATCCGTTCCGTTTGTTGTCATAGAGATGGGCGCCGCAGCGCAGCGATGCGACCGTGTGCTTGACGCGCGTGTTTGTGTGTGCGTGGGCAGGTGTGAATCCGGTTTGTTTCCCCAGAGCAACAGTAGTATGCTTTAGCAGAGAAAAGGGATAGTGACCCGCGGGATTCCTTCCGATTTGCACGGGTGGGAAGAGTGAGAACCCGGGACCACGTCACGCTCTTGTTAGTGCTATGCGGTAAAGCGCCACGCTAAGGCGTCATGCCGCGTGAAGCCGTTAATCACAGGCGATATTAGTGGTATTACCTCTCTGGCAGAGACATACGGCAGTGCAATTTAGATAAAACATGGGCCAAGGTGGAGGCATTAGAGGGCCATGATCCATATAGAGGGACCAACCTACTCTTTAGCCAATGATATGCTTTGCATCAGTGACTGACAGGGGAGGAGGCTAGTGGCCCCGCCCCCTGTACCAAACCCTGCATGGGGCTGACCTTTTGGTGGTCGGACCTTGGCGAGATGGTGAATGGGTGAATTTGATTTCTTAGCCGTTCACGTCAGTGGGATGTGCATTTGTGTTCGCGGTGGCCCTCCAACCAGTCGCCGAGGGCCACTGCTGATACGGAAGGTGGTGTTTTGGCAAAGGAGGGGGGGGGGGGGTGGAGGGTCGTAAGACATTTCTCAGTGAGGCATTAGATGACCTCCAACAGAGCTAGAGCCTCCAGGATAGGGGGCGAATCAAGCCACAAACGTGTTTATGATAACCTTGGCAAAAACCACCAAACACCCCCCCAACACACACACCCAGGCCCCCGGCTTCTCTGTGAGCTTTTCTCGCCAGCGAAGCCCAGAGGAGTTCTTATCCTCACAGGAGGTCTTATCCTGTTCGCCGCTCCTCCGCTTTTCTGCCGCGCTGTTTGATTCTTATGAAAATATTTTTCTTTTCATTTTTCCTTTTTTTCCTCGGGTCCGTCTGCTTTATTTACCTGGAGCCGAGGCGTGAACCAGCCCGGCGGCCACCAGGGGGCGCCCATCTGTCAGAACGGGAAGAAAGATGACAAACGCGACCTAGGCTCATCGCATTTCGCTGAGGGCCCCAAAAAGGGTTGTGCCGCCTCCCAACTGGCGAGATGCGGGGCTCCTGCCCCGGGTGGCCGTCCATTAAGAGAATGAGTAAAGGCTATGTGTCGCCCCCTGGCTGTGAGCCTCAGTAAAGCGTGCCCCTCGCGCCTGGTCTCCATCAAGCTGCCGTAGTATCGATCGGCACCGTCCCGTGGGAGGAAAAGGGCCTCAGAATTACATCCGCTGGCTTTTCCAGGGCAGCGTTTGACCGCTGGGACCCGCCTTCCGCTATAGCTGAGGTGAGCGAGTCGAGCAGCTGGGAATGGTGAGTGCTGAGAGTCATTAAGGCAGCCTGAGGGTCCAACCCCACCCCCCGCCCCGCCATGTCATGGAGTCCGTCACGCATACAAAGAGCCGGGCTCTCTGGGTACGTTACATAACTAAAACAAACCGTATCGTGATAATACGTTATCTAACTGTGTTATTCATTTACTGTATTAAGCGATTTTAAGGAGCGCCTCTATGTGGATTCCATTAATTATTAGTTTTCATTTGCACTACGACCAAACAGAACGATATTTCAGCTCAGTGATTGACTCCATGCATCATATATTTGGGACTGACGATTAAAAATACTTTGTCTTTGATGCCCTGGATGGGCTGCCAGTTCATCATGGGTCTCTAGTATTGCCATTAATGCAATTAGTGCAATGAAAATAGATGAAAATAGCATATATGTGTCAAAATACTGTATACTATGTCCCATCAGTACTACTTACTGCAAAGAAAATGGCATTTTTTGCATGTGTATAAAGAGTATTTTAAAGGTAATGAAACTATGGCAGATACAGAGTAGAGTGAGTAATTTAGGTAGCGCTAACTAGTACTGGGTAGGACCCACTGTGGGCAGAATTGTGGATGCAGAGAAGTCGTTCTGCAGGAGCCTGTTGCACGGAGCGGCCCTTCCTGTTAGCTTTAACGAGTCTGGTGGTTCTGCCTTGCCCCGACCCCTGCAGTGCTTTTGGCTGCAGTAGTGCCACAGACCAGGTTTTTTCTTTGCTCGTCGCATTTTCTGTAAACTCTAGACACTGTCGTGCAGCGCGACTGCTGCTCGTTCTCAGGCACTGAGAGCCACAACAATCCCCCAGGTCGGAAAGCGCTCCATCCCGCCGTCTTGGCGGTAAATGGACCTGGCGCGCCTGCCGGTGCGCTGTATGTATTCAGTTACAGCCACACGCATCCCTGTCTGCAGCAGTGGAGCTAAATAATCTGCTTAATGAGGTGTTTTCACGGTGTTTGTGATCAAGGACAGCAGCTAATCTGCAGCCCGGGGTTTGAGTGAGGAGGTCAAGACCCCCCCCCCCCAGAAGGCTCATAACTGTCTGGTGTATCAGACTCCATCATTAAGAGCCGTTGATTGAAAGTGATGCCGCACCAGCCAATAGCGGCGTGCATCCGAAGCACCTCCTGTCGCCATGGAGACTGCACCGCCGGCACATTGCTCCTTTATTCAGCACCCTTATCTCTCTCTTTCCTTCAGATGTAACACATGCTGATGTCTGCCGGGCTGCAGGACCTGAACGCGCCCCTCCCTTCTCTGTCAGATCTCTGCGCCTTCGTCGAGAGTGAAAACCCGGGGCAACTCGAGGGTCAGGCGGGGTAATAAGAGTCTTAGCGGATGACAGAAGGGAGGGAGTATACAGGAGGTCGGCTCCGAAGCCGCAGAAGTCTGGGCAGAGCGCTGGGCCCCGCCCCTTTCCACCCAGCCAATGAGAGAAGCGCTCCGAATCAGTCGGTAACTGACCGGTGCACTGTAGCCCCGCCCACTTCTCAAACGTTTCTCCCAGCGGTCACTCGACAGTGACGATGATAAACAGATCGTGAGATAAGTTAGCTGGCATCCGGCGACGTATCCTGTCCCGGTTCGCCCGCGCGTGACGGAGTCCCGCCCCCAAACAGCCGCCTGCCCTTTGCAGGACGGCCGGAGCAACTCTAACTGCCTGGCGAGCTCCTCGGCGGCGTGAAGTGCCCCCCCCCCGTGTTATCAGCCGCAAACAGCACTCTGCGGTGGGAGGGTGGGGGCGTGGGAATCCTGCCTGGGAGCGAGGATGGCATTTCTTAGAGTCGCTCAGTTTTATTTTTAAATATCTCCAATTCATGCCATGAGCAGAAGCGTTTTATCTCTCTGCAGCGTGGAAGGGTTAAGGAAGTCTTCCTCGCCCTCTTTCCAGCCTGATCACACGGCCTGGGGTTCCTTAGTCATGCACGGCCTTGTAGGTGGCAGCAATACTCGGTTCTCACCACTAGATGGCAGCCTCTGAGGACACTGGTGTCACCATCCACACCTGCCGTCCGGGACTGGTAGATAGGTTTTCCTTCAGCGGAAAGTGGCGGTATACTGCCAGCGTGAATTAGTCTAGCCGTAACGGACCATTTTGTAAAAGCTGCATTATAATGCACAGCCACTAGGGGGGGCCACAGAGCAGTTCTACTGCTGGACTCTGACTTGCTGTACTTTCCTCCCAGCTGGACAATGTGGACGAGCAGGCGGCGCAGATCCGAAGGGAGCTGGACGGTCGACTGCAGCTTGCCGAGAGAATAGCTACGGTAACCCATCCCATCTTCACCTCGGATTTAGGACACAAGAGCGCCTCCTCTGGTAACAAAAGGAAAAACCTTTGTTTACCACCTGGAAGAGCACCTGCTGCCTTATTTAGCTCTGCTTTTGGCAATGATATTAAAACATCTTCCCACTCAGATTAATTTGTTGTAGCACTCCTAGCTACATAGCCGGCCCACAGGAATCAGCAAAGCCTTACTGATGACCTGGACCTCGAACATCTAAGGCATGAACCACAATCCACTGTATAGTGGAAGGTCCACATAAGCCAGGGGTGCCCAACTCCAGTCCTGGGGGGCCGGAGCCCTGTGTATCTTAGTTCTTTCCCTGTTCCACCACAAATGATTCAGTTCAAGAGCTGTGAGGTAATTAGCACAAGGAGTTAAATGAGGGGAAACCCAAAAATGTGTAGGACTCCGGCCCCCAAAGACTGGAGTTGGGCCCCCCTGACATAAGCACTGTCCCCTGTGTGGTTCAGGAAAGGAGACATCCCAAGCTCATCTCCAAGGACATGGAGGTGCTGTACGTGGACGAGCTCCGGGCCTCCGTCAGCTATCTCATGGCCAACCTGGAGAGTCTGCCAGTCTCCAAAGGTGGACCAGACCTGAAGCTGCAGAAGTTGAAGCGTTCCTCCATCAACTCCTCTTTCCTGGACATGGTGGACGAGAATGACGTGCTGCTGTCCAAGTCGGACGTGGTCCTGTCTTTCTCGCTGGAGGTGAGCGGTCTTCAACATACCTGGCCTCACTGCGCCCCCTTGTGGAGCATCCTGGAAGCTCTCAGACGAGCTCTTTTTTTTGTAGCTCCTCTTCTGATTGGAGCAAGAGAAAAAATAAGAATAAGGTGAATAAAACCAGGAAAGGTTCATATGATAAGAATGATGGCTATGCTTGGCTGAGTATTTCAGTAGGTTGTTTGTTTCGAGATGTGCAAGTTTCCTAAGATCCGTTACCCACCCGACAACGTCCACATCTGTACCAGGTGGTCTGCGCGTGAGCACCCCCTAATGGACGGTGCATCTATTTACCCCTGCAGATCGTCGTCATGGAGGTGCAGGGCCTCAAGTCCGTGGCCCCCAACAGGATCGTGTACTGCACCATGGAGGTGGAGGGGGGGGAGAAGCTGCAGACGGACCAGGCAGAGGCCTCCAATCCGCAGTAAGAGCGCCCCCATGTGGCCCCACCTGTCTGACATCCTTTTGTTTATGAGTCGGTAAAAATGCCTGCATCTGACACCAAGGGTAATCCATACACTGAAGGGGCTATTACCAAGAAAGGAGAATTAAAAATGTATATTTTAATATGTGATAACTTAAAAATATCAGAGGGCTTTTAAAGTATGGGAGGCATCCTCACTGTAAGGTCAGGCAGAAAGCTGCGGATGCTGTGTCTGCTATCGGAAGGTCGCAGGTTCAAATCCCGGAGTCGGTAGAGTGATGTCACTGCGGGGCCCCTGAGCCAGGCCCCTAACCTCCAATCTCTCCAGTGATTGGCTGACCCTGCTTTTGTTTACCTCGGAAGTTTCCAGAAGGGATCATAACTTACATCTGCAGGGTTTAGTCAGAGACTAGCAGCAAACTGCATGTGCCCCTCCGTAAGCCAGACGACGGAGATGTCGCCGTTGTGGAAAACCTGCCATAATGTAATAAAACCCCTCCCCCCCATCTCTGCAGCCCAATTGCTTTTATTAGCCGTGACCTGCCCCCCCGTCCTTCAGGCACTGTGCCCAGCTGCTCGTGATTCAGAAGCCAGTGGTGATTCAGGCAGGCGTGACTGCCTCATGCGCCAAAGACGGGGCCCATCTTGTCCAAGAATCGCTCTGCTCCGGAGAGCCGTGACGGATCCGTGGCGGGCTGTCGGGGGGTTTGGAAGGACCCAGATAAGCCTCGCTGTCCCGATAGCTCAGGCTCTCTCGGCTGGAGACCGCGGCCCGTGTGTGAAATTCACCCTTCGGCGAATCAGAGCTCAGCTGCCCGCCTTCCATACTAATGCCGGCAGTGTCAACTTTGAGAGTTCCAGAATGGGAATTTTGTGACACAGCAGTGATTGACAGCTGTGACGGCCAATAAGGAAGAGGCAGCGTTTCGGTCCTGTTGGTCCGGTTCATAGTGATGACGTGAGGCGTCAAACCAAGTTCCCGGTGCTGTTATGGTTCCTGAAGCCACACAGGGCAGACTGAACATGGAATCCCTGACCCGATGCTGCCCCCCAGTGGTCGCGTCGAGCACACAGCCCAGGAGGAGGTTCATGAGTTGCAGTGAATGACAGATAGAAACTTTCTACTGCCAGAGGAGTTTTGCAGGGGATGTACTCCCAGGGCGATGGTACGGCTGGGGTGGGGGCAGGAGTGCTCGATCTCTCTCATGCCAGAAGCAGAACACAGGCATGTTTTCAGAAATGCCTTCCCCAAGACGCCCTCTGTGAATTCTAATTCGCTTCGCTCGTTGGGAATTAGCAGCAGCTGTGAAACTGCTTCACTGTTTCCTTGGCAACTGGGAAAAAGAAGCGCCCCCCCCCACACCCCCACCCATGTTTGTGTGCTTACCTCCCCAGAGGTGACGAAAGGTCATTTCATGTTCCACGGATGTGCACACCTCACACGGCGCCAGCGGAACACATGCTGACAGAGGGATCCCGCCACGACAGCCATGAAATCGCTCACATTAGTACTACAGGTGGTTTGTGGAAAAAGAAGGGAAGTCTCTAACCTGAGAGTCTCTAACCAACCTGAGAGTCTCTAACCTGAGAGTCTCTAACCAACCTGAGAGTCTCTAACCAACCTGAGAGTCTCTAACCAACCTGATAGTCTCTAACCTGAGAGTCTCTAACCAACCTGAGAGTCTCTAAACAACCTGCGAGACTAACCTGAGCCTCAGTTGTCTGAGCCCAAGTTTTGCTTGTCATGTGACTTTGAGCAATCAGAAAGCTGGACACTTTTGGTGTTCTATGTCACGACAAGATGCGACACAGTGATTATGTTGGCTATGACGTTAGCGTTGCTAGTTAGTAAAGTTGTTATTTTTCTTGCACATCAGTGTAGCTCTTCAGGTTTAAAGCAGCTTCTTGCAGCTGAAACACACAGCTTGCGGACAGTCCTGGACTTTGGGAAACCCCATGTAAATTTTGCTGAGGCTCCGGCTTCCCCGCGACCCTGATGGATACAGTGGTATAGATAATGGATGGATGGATGGAATTTTGATGAATGAAAATTGCGGCATGCCAGACGGTCTGTGCGGCTCTGGGTCAGCGTGAGGGGCCGGGACCCCGTTTCTGTTCTCTTTCGCAGGTGGGGGACGCAAGGCGACTTCACCACGAGCCACCCCCTGCCGGTCGTCAAGGTGAAGCTGTTCACGGAGAGCACGGGGGTGTTGGCGTTGGAGGACAAGGAGCTAGGCAGGGTGAGGACCCCCTCACACACACACAATATGGCCGCCGTGAGCCCTGCAAGGTATTTCCACAGAATTAGAATGAGATTACGCATAAACGGCCTCTTCCTGAAGCGTACAATATGCTAGCTGCGCCGAGGAGCATCTGTACGGCTCATCATTAGCCTCGCTGCACGTTCAGCAACCTCAACTTGAGCATCATGTGTGAACGTGGAGCCTCAGTCTCTCAGCTCGCCGGCTGCCAGCGTCACTGCCAAGCAGATGGCATCGCCCATTAGCGAGGACTTAGGCGCTCGGCCGCGTGCCGGAGACGGCGGCGGAAATCTTACTCCCACTACCGGGGGATGATGCCGGAATGAATGTGGCTGCTGGTGGATCTTCGTACGGAGGGAGGCGGCGTGACTCTGTCTCTCCCTTTAACCCCCCACCCCCCGGCAGGTGGTGCTGAACCCCACGACCCACAGTCCCAAGTCTATGGAGCTGTACAAGATGGTGGTGCCGCGGAACAGCCAGGACTCTGAGCTGAAGATCAAGCTGGCCGTGAGAATGGAGAAGCCCCCCAACATGAAGCACAGCGGGTAGGAAGCCGGGGGGGTGACCTACAGAGGGTGGGTGGGGTCTTTCAAGGGTGTCCTTGGGGGCGTGGCTTGCTGGGGGAGGGTTGGGGGCGGAGCCTGCTAGCAGCAGACCCCCACTGTTCCCTATCCGACCCGACGAGATGCTAATCCTGTAGCCATATCTTGCCATAAGACGCGAAGCCGGCGACTGCCAGTCCCACAGCATCGCATCCTCGGATACCAGTGAAGAAAGACGAGCCGAGTCGACAGCTCATTAATCGGCAAAGTGATGTGCTCCCGTTTAAAGGGGAAATCTGATTTCTTACCCGCGGAACCATTGATCAAAGTGTCTGCATCACCAATCTACAGACGTCCCCCGTCAGAGAAAGTCACGCCTCCTTGGGAGCAGAAACAGGGACGTTTCCTTAAAGTCACTGGATGGAGTAATTTGAGTGCTTAGGAAACAAATGAAAGACGGCTTACAGTGCGTGACACTGGAAAATAATCAGGATATGTAATAAAAAGACCACTGGCGCCCCCTGCTTGTTCACCAAATATCTTCAACATCCTTAATTACCCAGATATTGTGATCGTTTTTGACTGATAGACATTTTATTAATCGCAAAGGAAATCTAGGAATTTTGGAAATTTAGGAATTTGATTAATGGAATATAGATTAGTGATGAAGAATCATCAGTAAGAATAAATCCCTTAACTAGTTCTGTGTTTAAACCAAATCAGCTGGTGAGCAGCTTCCCAACATGTTCTCCGCGGCCCAGAGGCAGGAATGTTCTACATCACATCCTCTATTCATCTGGATTTTTTTTATTGACACAGAGATGTTTTAAAGAGCAGAATTTCACGGTCTTTCAGCTTAAAGATAAACCTCCAGCTTCGTTGATTTTTAAAGGTTAAATATGTTGTTAATAAATAAATATTAAAGTAGTAACTCTTGAATCCTCAATAATCTTGCCCGCTGCTAAAAACATTCTGGTTAAACATTTATTTCTGCAGTATTTTATTAATTTTTGTCTTTAGAAGTTTAATGTATTTAATATGTATGCTTTAAATATTATTTCATAATATTTTGAGCTTTATTATAAAATAATATTTAAAGCATACATTTTAGCTTTGGTAACACCACAGTTTATAATGAGTATCTGATACGTAATGCCCATGAGTATCCGACAAGGATATTGGCCATGAGTATCCTACAGGTAATGCCCCTGAGTATCGGACAGGCAATGCCCCTGAGTATTTGACAGGCAATGCTCCTGAGTATCGGTCAGGCAATGCCCCTGAGTATCGGACAGGCAATGCCCCTGAGTATCGGACAGGCAGTGACCCTGAGTATCGGTCAGGCAATGCCCCTGAGTATCGGACAGGCAATGCCCCTGAGTATCGGACAGGCAGTGACCCTGAGTATCGGTCAGGCAATGCCCCTGAGTATCCGACAGGCAGTGCCCCTGAGTATCCGACAGGCAGTGCCCCTGAGTATCGGACAGGCAGTGCCCCTGAGTATCGGACAGGCAATGCCCCTGAGTATCGGTCAGGCAATGCCCCTGAGTATCGGACAGGCAATGCCCCTGGGTATCGGTCAGGTAATGCTCCTGAGTATCGGACAGGCAATGATGAGAGATTCTCACAATGTATTCCTTTAATAATTTTAATTTTAAATGTTGACTCATGTAAGTCGGGCTGGCCCCCTGTCCAGGGTTGTTCCCTGCCTCGTGCCCGTTGCTTCCGGGATAGGCTCCGGACCCCCCGCGACC
>JAODLC010000065.1:35005214-35015229 GCA_026781145.1 Hippopotamyrus pictus | reverse complement strand
AGAGAAAGGAAAGAGGCAGAGTCGTGGTATTGGGTGATTTTTCAGGCTGACCGCCTCCTAGCCGTGTGGCCATCTGTTGATCAGAGACGCTGAGGCTGCGGTACTTCCTCGCCTTTTCAACTTACCCGCCTCATCGAGAACCATCGAGAGACGCCAGGCTGCTCATTAGAGGCGGGGGGGGGGGGGCGCTGCTGACACAACAGAGAGGGCGGGCTTCCGGCTCAGCGAGCACGCTGTTGTCCCGCACACTGACCCCCCTGTTCACACATCTCAGCCGCCTTTGGAGTCACCCCCGGCCCCCAGCATGTCAAGCGCGTAGTCCCTGCCGAACCCCTAGTCTATCAGTGAATTATACATCTGAGTGCTATTTAGACTCGTTTAATCTTACAGATGTCGAGCAAAATGATGCAACACCACAGTGCAACACACTGGAGAGGCTTATGGCGATTTGAAAATTCCGTCCCATTCTAGGCTTCTTCGCTAGAACCTCCAAGTCCTCTCTCGGTTCAGTGCTTTCCAGTGGTCACCTCCCCCCCCCACTCCGGCAGGCTTCTGAGAACCGCGCTGCTTGCTTTTAATGCTCACGTACAGCACAATGATGGATCCTGTCTTATGGCAACGGTTGACCTCGTGGTTCTCGGGATGGCTTTTTCCCGCCCGTTTCTTCGGCGAGTCTTCGGATCATTTATCAGGTAGGAATTGTGGAGTATCTGGAAGTGTTTCGCCGACGACCCAAATGCGGCATTTGGAATAACCACAAGGGGGCACTATTGCTATGTATATCTCCTAAAATATCGAACGCGCGCCGTTGCGTTTGTTTCGCGGCAGATAAACGCGGATTACTTCAGTATTTGATTACAGCCCCATACATACTTGTAGTTTTTAACTTAAACTGTGTAGTTATTTTTTACTATCTGTTTATGTGTATTTTAACGTACTATTAATATTAAATGTTAGATTAAAAACACTGAATACATCAGCCTTATCTTGTTTCTGTAGGAATCGGACTCAAGTAATTTAGGCCTAAGTATCATTACAACCCTAATGGATTTGTGTAATGGAAAGAAATTAATTCTTCTCTACCAATTTCATATGAAATTAGTGTACTGATAAATGATATGAATGAATGAATCGAATTTAATTACTCTTGATTTAACGTAATGAGCTATGGAATAGCATATTAATTAATTTGCAGGTTAAGAAAAAAGGTTGATTGTCGACCTTGTCCCTCTAATTTCAGTCTCGGCGGGTCTTTTTTTGTGATAGTGAATCTACAGATTTAGATGTAACGTTTAATGCTTTGACAACCTCTCACTATACGTTTTCTTCTATTTGCAGTAGTTACGTGGATTTCCAGATCGGCGCTGTCTTTATATGAAAGATATAGCCGAGTTGTCAATGGCAACCGCAGCATCACTGCATCAATGCTGCGGTTTTATCTTTTTATCTTTGAAATGAACGGGGCGGTGGAGGGGGGCTCGGGCTTGCTGGATAATTACAAAAAGGAATTGGGGGCTCGAAGGGTTTCTATTATGCCTGGGCTTCGGAGCAGCGCAGCGCGGACTGGAAGCTGCCTGCGGCTCCCGAGCCTTGGCTCCACCGTCCGTGGCAGCCCCAGTCCGCCAATAGCGGTGCCCATTGTTGTCTCTTAAATGGAAAAAAAGAAGTGTTTGGGAATGAACTTAACGTCATTTTCACAAGTGGCTGATTACTTCTGCCACATGTTAACCCAACTTGAGCGGCATGGCCCGGATCGGCCGTCTTTCAGCCTTGACTCGGCGCATTTGTACCCTCCTCCTCCGGCGGCTCCCTTTCTCTCCTCCCGTGCCTCTCGGAGTGTATTGATTTCCCTGAGCTCGCATATAAACCTTACACATGCTTTTTTATTGTTTGATTTAGCCTCCAGATTGCTCCGTATTACCGGCAGCGATAATAGCTTTGAGCTTGAAAAGAAGAAGCGGGGAAAATGGATAAGGGCTTTAATTTACCATCTGACCCTTTGCAGTTTCCGATTTATTTTAATGGGTGCTTATATTTATATTGTGAGCAGGAAGTTGCCTTTTCATAAGAATGGGGGGTATAGGGTAAAACACGGCATGATGCAGGACTAAATAGAGTGTTTAAAAACACAAGGACCTCATATTCTGTGATCAGTTTGCTTGAAACAATTCACACGCTAAGGACATTTTTCCTTTGTACTGGAGATCTTTTCGTATTTTTTTCTGTTCTACGTGAGACAGCAGCTATAAGGACTCGGTGTTACCTGCAGGAACGTCCCAGAAGCCCATGACCGCGGCGCTGGACTCGCACTGTCCAGTGCAGCGTCCTGCTGTATAGATGCGTTAAAAAGTGACGCGGTGAGCCGCTTAAATAGTTCTGGCGGGGGGTCACAGCCTAGTGCTGGACCCAGACGGAGATCGGGTCCCCTACCCCCCGGCACCCGGCTGGGCGTGATGAGCCCTCGCTGCTTTCCTCCCTTAATCCCCCGTAACACGATAAACCCGCAGCCTCTCATTCTGTAGTTTCTTGACGGGACTGTGGCTGTCAGCTGACACTTATTAACTTTATAGATAATAAATATATTATTGCTGTATAATATAAGACTACACACACACACACAGATACATACACGGACATTGTACAGCTAGATTGCCTTTTTCCGTGCCGAATAAAGTTTGAATATATATACAGCAATTTGATTTTATTTGCAACTATTTTATTTAAAAAAATCCCTGTGTTCCGCCGTTCAGTCTTTCGGCATTTCCAAAAGTGTATTTTTGGTTATAATAAATGTCTTTTATTTCCTGATATATACTACGATGCTTTATCACGCTATTATAGCTGTAATCAAGGTTATTTTACAGCGATTTGTAAATCTGTGAATAGAAGGATATATTTCTTTTTTAATTATAAGGTATCTGTATGCTGTGGGACAAAGAGTCTGGAAACGATGGAAACGGCGCTATTTTGTACTCGTTCAGGTAAACGCTATTAAATCCAAATGCCTGCCTATTTTTAAGACTAAAGCATGCAGCCAGAAATTCTTAGCTGATCGTGTATTAACCTTTTTAAATAACTTTTTTAAACGGCATTTTGTTAATTTTTATATATATAAAAACAACCTTTTATTCTATGTATACAAAGCGTGCCTTGTAATGCGATCCATAAAGTGAAACAAAGGGATATAATAATAATATGAATATAATTTACACGTGAAGAAATAAGACAGCCGGCTGCGGACTCAGACACGCTCCGTCTCATGTGCGGCTGTGTGGGTTTGTTACCGCAGGTCAGCCAGTACACTTTCGCCATGTGCAGCTACCGGGAGAAAAAATCAGAACCGCAGGAGCTGATGCAGCTGGAGGGATATACCGTGGACTACTCGGACCCGCAGCCAGGTAGGAGGCACCATCAGCTACTGCTAGCGCCCCCCCAAGGCTTCAATTGTGCATTACACCCTCAGGTGCAAGTTACAGGTTAACTGTGAAGGAGAAAGTCTTTCCCCACAGTCTAAAAGAGGGTCCACAGCCATTTTATGTCCCCTGATCCTTTGCTGTGAGTCACCTCAGTCTCTGTCCCCCTGCAGGTTTTCAGGGAGGACGAGGGTTTTTCAGTGCGGTCCGGGACAGGGACCTGTTCGTCTTCGCCAGCGATGACGAGCAGGACCGCATCCTGTGGGTCCAGGCGTTGTACCGGGCCACAGGCCAGTCTTACAAACCCATCCCGCCCTCCCAGAACCAACGGCAGAACTGCCGGGATAGCATCCTGCAGGCCGACCCTCCTGCCCTGCTGCACAGTAGGTCTTGACCTTTGACCTCTGACCTTTACCTTTTTTTTTTCCTGTGTGTCTTGCTAAATGAATTCGATGTCAGTGTCACGCTTGGATATTACCGCAGTTCTGGGTAGTTCAGGTGCCTTTAAAGCTTCACTGTTTGTGGAAATGGGTTTTAAATATATGGGTTAATGAATTAAAGATTAATCTTTTATTTACCGTTATTTGCATCAGTATGAGTACTGATACATTGGAGTTTTTCTCATCGCTGACCCCATCTTGCTCTCCATAGCTTGGGGGTCATAGCACAGGGTCAGCTAACATGCTAACAGGGTCAGCTAACCCCTGGAATGGGGTGGTTAAGGGCCTTGCTCAAGGATCCACAGCCATATGACTGTTCTACCGAGGCTGGGGCTTGACCCAGCGACCTTCTGATTGTGGGCACAGAGAGTTTCACGTCCAGGCGCCTTGTAAATGTGCTACACATTTGACACCTGGGAAGCATCAAACTCTAAAACCACAACATTTAAGACCCAGGTTTTGGCTACAGAGCATGCCACCCCTGGAGGGACTGCCACTGATCCAGCGATGGCTCAGCTGCCAAGCTTCATAGTCACACTTTGCCAAGGAGGAGCCTTAGCGCCACAGTAAAGGGTAAACATGACGTGGTCCCATAAGCGGTTAAACGAAGATAAATTAGCAGCAGATTAGGCTAAAACTTCTCATCACAGTCTGATTGTCTTATTTCCTCTGTTCTCAGAATCGGAGAGGTTTACTTTGCAAACTGAACCTTTCCTGGTTGGCATTGACTCTCATTATTCCTATAATGGCTCCTAATACTCTTTAAAAAACACCTGCTTTAGATGCCTTACAAAGTCACACACACACACACTACTGTCGCCACAGAATTTCTGGGAATTTCCTGTCACACTGACCCCGTTTCTCCTCGAATCTCGGTCACTCCTGGTAATTTCATAATTTCGGCATTTATTAAAATTCTGTCGTAAATGAATTTGTCCTTGCCTTTTGTGATGAGAAGCATGTCCTACTGATCCCAGCGTAATTGGCACAAACAGGACTTCATAAGCCTTTAGAGTCTGAATGAATATAGGTGGTTGTGATTTTTTTTGGGGGGGGGGTGGTTGGTGGTGAAATAACCGATATCCTGGGTCTATGTCTTCTGTCTCCTCACACTTGTCTCTCCTTGGGTGGGGGGCAGGGAGCGGGGGCCTGTGAAAGCCGCGCTATCGACTCTGCACCTGGCACCCCCCCCCCCATCGCTCTGATAACCTGTCATCCTCGCTGTCCCCCCTCTTCTCAGATGTCGCATGGATGCGACGGGCGCATTGACGACGGCGCTGGAGCTTGTGCCGACCCTACTCGCATGCGAGGCCGCGATGCCCCTTCAGCTCCTATTAAATAACCCCCCCTCTCGCCCCCCAGAGGAGTTTAAGATGACCTGCATCAATGCGATTTCCCGCTGTGACTGACCATGTTAACATCATGCCTTATCTGCGATCAATACTGTGTTTTGCTTCTCTGCCATTATTGGATTTAATCTATATTTCTTTGTCACGTTTCTTCTTTAGAATTTTCGAACCAGTCCCCCCCCCCCCCGTGCTCTTCCATGCTTTCTGTAAATGGCATTGAGGTTGATGTTTTTTCCGTAATGAATATAAAATGACCTACATCGGTATAAAGGGGAGTGGATGACCAGGCCAGCCGGCCAATCACGTGGCTCCTCACAGACTCCTCACAGACTCCTCACAGACTCGGGACACCCCGCCCTCGCGGGCAGGATGGGGGCTTTTCTTCATCCCTGTGCCAAAAAAAAGGCCAGTTCTGTTAAAAAGCTACAGTAATGCTCATGTCTTGATGGTGCCGCGGGCGTCCGAGGCGTGCCGGCCCCCGATTCGCGGCTCGGGCCTTTTGTGGCCCCAGATCGCGAAGGACCGACTTTTGTCCGAAATGTATAAAAGAGCCATCAGGCCTGCGGTTCACTTGCAGACGTCGGTTGATGTTTTTTTTGGGGGGGGGAATTGTCCTGAAATGGCTGGAAGTGAACTAAGACAGAGCCCTTTCAGAGGCTTCCTCACATTCCAATTCCCCCACTCTCTGTCCCCCCCAGGATCACCCTTAATCCCAGCTCCGCATTCTCGTCTCTTTGTACCTCCGTGTCCTGCTCTGTTTTCTCCTCCCCTCCCTCACACCGTGCCTGTAAAGCCACCTGTTATTTTTTGACCGTGCGGCTCGTCGAGATCTCACAGGCTCCTGGGGGCCATTCTGTGGGTCCGCGATCGCAGCCCACCTGACGCCAAGCATCTCGTGAACGTTTTAATCTGCGGGCCATTCCGTCTGCACCGGGTCACAGGGGTGATTCACAGCTCAAAGTGGTGTTTGGATCTTACAGCACATCATTGATTGATACCTTCCTGGCCAATGGAAATCAGCAGAGTGACCGACCCAAATAAACATATCCTGATGCTGTCATTACGGTGCTGACGGGGCCACCTTAACAAGTAGAGTAACTACAAACCATAAGGTTTTGGGTTCGAATCCCAGGGCGTGCTCATACATCGTAAGCCTGCCCTCAACTGTAAGTTGCTTTGGGTAAAAGCAGGACTGTTTCTGTAATGGCCATGGAGCAGGTCACAGAGCAGCTGACTGTTCCATTTATCTTGGAGGTCAGAGATGGGAATTATGTCACACCTGAATTAACCACGTTCCAGTGCAACAAATTTAGCAATGCCAGGGACCTGTTTTAAAAAGCAGGGTTTCTTGTTTTAGACAAATAACTTGTAAGATTTAAGGTACCCAAGTTTAAATGGCCTTTATCTTTGTTCACCTACATTTAGCCCAGACCACTTTAAATCTGACAAGTTATCCGGCTAAGCGAGAAATCTTGCTTTCTGAATCAGGCCCCAGTTGTAGCCCAGCTACTTGTTAGCCATTGTTAGCCATAGCAGTATCATAACAACGATTTATAGAGTATTTTGCACATAAAAGCACCATAGCAACAAGTCCACTGATAGCAGTTGGACAGTACTGTGTGTACGAATGATTTAATGAAACAGAGATAAGACAGAGACAGAAGTGTTAATCAAGAGTATATAAGTAAAGCGTTCAATTCTCTTTATGAATTCTGACGTGGCGTTTTCAGAGGTTCCTCCGACTTTCCGAGTCGGAATTCCGACCTCATGGGGGCGTTCCTGTTGAAATTGGAACTCGGAAATTTTGACTCCCCTGTTGAAATGGAAGACAGCATTAAGCGTGACTGGGTTTGGCTCCGGGACGTCGGGAATCACCCCGTAACAAACAGTGTCCCGTGTCGCTCCGACCGTCTTTTTCTCAACTCGGCCCTTGGAGACCCCCAGACAGTCCACATTTCTCCTCCCTCCCAGCTCCCAGCACCCCTGAACCAAACAGACAAGCAATCTGGGACACAGAATACCCGCTACAGGAGTTTTGGAAGCCGGGAGAATGTGAACTGGCTGGGGATCCGCAGTTCGCCTGAGACTGGGCTGCGGAAGCTGCTGCACTGGATGCATCTGGATGTGGGGATGCTTATTAAAATCATCAGGCATCACTGTTTAATCTGAGTGTAACTTTCTGCATGCGTGTTAAAAGAGGCATTCAGTTGTTTTGGATGTTAGGATTCTCCAGCTAGTAGAGCATTGGGATTCCTCGCTCACACCGTTCTGGGGGGGGGGCGGCAGGGACGCCCACAGAAATGCAAATCAAGCTGTTTCCTCAGCATGAAGCAGATGTTTCTCCCTGTGGAGACACTCGATGTCACAAATCCATCTTTTTCAAGAAAACGATTACAATCGGCAGGTCAGCCACAGTTAACCCAGCCAGTTCTGGAGTCCCATTTCTCCCTTTTCCATCTGTTTAATTTTTATTTTTCCTTTTACGGTAGCAGGTTTAGAAAGGTCCCAGCACCAAACGGTGGAGGAGCTGGTTTCGGCCGTGCCCTGCCACTTCGACCACACTGACCTCTTCCGGACCTTACAGAAACGTACGCTCCAGCACAGGATGAGCGACTCTTTCTGCTGTTTGGTGAGTACGGTGCACCATCAACGACGGGGAGACGTCGAGTCCAGGGCGGCCACGATTAGTCGACTACCAAAATAATCATTAGTTGCAGCCCTAGTCGAGTCATTCACTGAATATCTGGCGACTTCGGTGACTCGGTAAGTGACCAAATGAGGGAAGCCCTCTGCGGTGGCAACAGAAGGCAGGCGAGTCGACGGTCCTGTTGGGGAGAGGGGACACCCCCCTCAGGCTATCCTAGGGCAGGGGATTCCAGGCGTTACTTGCCAAATAGGAAAATTATGCCCCCTCGATGCTGTTCAATGGAGCAGGGATTTCAGGCTTCCTCTTGGGGGGGGGGGGGGGCTCTTTTTTCACACCGATTCAGTCCTTAGAGGCGGAATGAACTTTGACACCTGTTTGTTTCCTTCTCTACCTGGCCGCACGGCAATGTGACCGGCGCTCATTGTGTCCTGCTGGCTCTGTACCTGACAAAGGGTTGGTGAATACATTCATAAAAGACAAAAGGTCAGCTAATCGTTCAGCGACTGACAAAGGCCCCTGTAACTGGGTCTCTTGGCTCGCTCAGCCCCAGGCAGGCCTGCTTATTTGCAAGCGGGCTTATTAACTCTGCGGGAGGTTGGGACTTATTAGCTAGTAATGCTAAACCCCGCTATAGCGATAGCACAACAAGTGTGATTAACAAATCGGGAATGTGTGGACTGAGCTGTTGGGGGGGTAACGTGGGCTGGGGCCTTTGGCTGTCACAGACCCCTGGGGTCGTATTTTCGAGTGTGTGGGTGTCCGATGTTGCATTCGATGAGTTTAAGTAAGTGTCAATTAACTAGAAGTGTCGATGAGGGTCTGGTGGGCGGGGCTCTGGGAAACCCCGCCCACTGCCCAACGTTGCTACTTTAAATGTAATTGGGCTGGGTGCCTACCACCGTCAAATGAGGAATTGTATAATTGTGTCATGCACGGCCCCCTGGCGGTCTTCCATCTTGCAAATTCCCACCTCGCTGCATGACACCCAACCTCGCCATCGCATCTTACTGGTGATGCAATTAAGAGGCTTTTAATTAGAAAGATCAGGCTTGTGAACTGGAAGTGAATGGATCCTAATGCAACAAAAGGCTCGGGTGAAGCCCGCAGTGATGCTGAAAACACTGAGGATTACCTCTGTTACCGTAGGCGTCTCCAGGGATGGTCGGGATGGGAACCACCGCCTCGCGGCTCGTCACTGAGCCCCGGGAGACGGCGCTGAGAGTCCGGGTCAAATTCGTTCACAGATTAGTTTTCGGGAATCAGAGCTTTTGCTGAATGTGAGCCCTGCGTGCTGAATGTTGGGTCAAAATCTTGCACAGGATATTCCTGAAGACTTCAAGTTATATAGACAAATAAAAGCGGTTTATATAAAGGCTCCTTTCAGGGAAACTTACAGACATATTGTGTGCAAAATATATACCCAACAAAGTCAATATAAAACTACTGGTGACTTTATATTAAAATGTAGTTCAAAAGCTTTTTATTTGTGTTTTCTGATATTCAAGTATTATAGATCTGTTTTTAAATTTTAGGAAAACATGTTATAGATTTTTAGACTGAAAATCTGTGTCTGATCTCACTGATTTCCTTGGTTTATAGCTGAACCTCATGTCAGAAATAAACCTTCGTAATCTGAAAATCTAAATGAGGTGTCACTGACCCTGAGCAAGATAAGTGGGTGGATGGATGGATGGGTGGATAGATGGATGGATGGATGGATTGATAGATGGATTGATTAGAAAAACCTTACTATGTCACTCCCTGAGAAGATTGAACCTGGAATACTGTAATGTTACCCCGATGACGGATGTCCTGGCCACTTTCATTATACAGATCACTAATCGTCACGCGTTGGTGACCCTCTCAGGTGTCTGTATGGCACTCCGATCTGTCCGATGGCTCAGCTTCACAAGCTGTTATCGCTGTCAGCGCGCAGATTTCTTAATGATACTTGCGGTGAGTGGGGAGGATGGCAGTCCCAGATAGAATCCATTAAGTTTCTCTCCGTCTGATGAAGTGCACTAAGGAGAAACTTCTGAGGACCGATTTGTAAACAGCCCAGTGACTCTCAGGAGCGACTTCGTTAGGGATAACGAGGCAGACAGCCCATTAATGCAGTGGTCAGTGCCAAGGCAGTTTACTGGCCATCTGTCCCCCCCCCCCCGC
>JAODLC010000065.1:34989939-35002404 GCA_026781145.1 Hippopotamyrus pictus | reverse complement strand
GGGGGGGGGGGGGGGGGGGGGGGGCGAGACCACGGGGTCCGGACAGACCCCAACCAAGGAACAAGACCCACACAAGCCCCGCTGATGTCCACCTGATCCCACAACCATTCTGACTCTATTTCTGCAGCCTGTGTGCTTTTTTCTGTTTGTATCATCTTTTATATCTGCTTTTATATATCAGTTTTCATTTACTGTTGTATGATAAATAAATATAAATCTGTCATTTTTGCGTCCCTGGAGCTGGGGGCTATTGGCACAGGGCGTTAGGAGCTGGGGGTTAATGGCACAGGGTTTTAGGAGCTGGGGGCTAACGGCACAGGGCTTTAGGAGCTGGGGGCTAACGGCACAATGCGTTAGGAGCTGGGGGCTAACGGCACAGGGTTTTAGGAGCTAGGGGCTAACGGCACAGGGTTTTAGGAGCTGGGGGCTAACGGCACAGGGTTTTAGGAGCTGGGGGCTAACGGCACAGGGTTTTAGGAGCTGGTGGCTAACGGCACAGGGTTTTAGGAGCTGGGGGCTAACGGCACAGGGTTTTAGGAGTTGGGGACTAACGGCACAGCACCCCTGGCACTGGGAGTTAATGACCTTTGTTCACGGGCCCAATGGCAGCATCATGGGATTATAACAATCAAGCCTCCTATCATGAGGGTAGAGTCCCTGCGATGGGCTGGATGGATGGATGGATGGATGGATGGATGGATGGATGGATGGATGGATGGATTATTGGAGGATATACAGGATCTTCAGAAACTGGATTCTGTGATGCTTGACTGTGTGTGAAACATCTTTTCCAGGCCAGATGGGCTGGGTACCGTCACGCAGGAGGAGAAGGAGCAGTTTGAGGAGGTGCGAAAGCAGCTTCTGACTCTGCTGGAGAACCAGATCATTAACTTCAGGTACGGTGAATGAGCTCCGTGTCTCTCTGACTGGCTTCTGCCACTCTACCCATAATGCACTTCTCTGCTCACTTTTCTTAGCATCTCAGCACGTCTGGCCTCCCCCCACAAGATCCGTTCACCTGTTTTTTTGTTCCATTGCCCTCCGTGGCAGGGGGAGGCGGGGGGGGGGGGTCTTTCGGCAACCTTTGGAGGTGAGCTGACTGCAGTAACGCAGCAGATACTGTGTACAGGTCATTCAAGTGTGGGCCTGGAGTGGGAAATGTTTGAGAAGCACAGAGTGTCTGCAGCTCCAGGAGTGAAGAGGAAGGCAGCAAAGCCGATTAAGGATGACTGAGTACTTGGTTACTGCCCCCTGGGGGTGAGAAGCAGCCCCAGGCCCTGCCCTCTAGGGGCTAAAGGCGACTCTGTAAACTTCTTTGTCGGCTGACGTCAGACTTTAGGGCTGCGGCCTGCATCCTCGTCGAGGGCCAGCAGTCTGTGCTCAGGTAGTCGGGGTGCTGCTGTATCTCATTTTGTAGCCCAGTGTCATGACAGTGCCAAGGCTGTGGTTTCAAATCCCAGAACATTTAAAAAAATAATAACATAAATTGTAACCCTTCCCTCCGCTGCTAATCAGTGTGGGGAAGATATAAATCAGCTGGTTACAGGCTGGGAGGTGGTCCAGGCCGGGCTGGCGTTCCCTGTTGGACACCCGAGTGGCAGGTTTCAGTCTTTGCTAATGCTATGGAAATATGTGTTATTTAGACTGTTCTTGTTCCGGTATCCCACCCAGGGTGTACCCCAGTCTTTGGTGCCTGGGATCCCCTGTAAGTCCCCTGTGAACTTGACCATGGATGGATGTGTGGATTGTCCTTGTAATCATCCACGTAGTCACATGTGTACAGGACTCCTCTCTTTTCAAGCTCTACAGAAAAGCCGTTATTGTTTCTGCACAGAAAAGGATCATGGGAATCGCTGTTCTCCACAGTGAATACGCCTTCATTTTCTCACTTTTTTTTTTCTGCTGTATGCAGGTCCATCATTTTCACATCCTCAAGTGCCCCAACTTTCCATATTTAATTTCCCATTTTTCGAAGGGATGGGATATAGAGGTGGATGTGAAAACACCTGCATGTTCTTGTGTGTACACAGGTACTGCTTTCCATTTGGGCGGCCAGAGGGGGCGCTCAAAGCCACATTGTCTCTGCTGGAGAGGGTATGTCAGGTCTATTGTGGATATGTGGACAGCGTTCTGTGTGAACCAGCCCTAGAATTTCCAGATAATTCTCTCATTTGCAGAGCTCCTCCCTTGATACACAGTTTTGTAGTTTATGGTGACCATCTTTAAATCACACAACCCCAGTTACCTTCAGAACTCAGGCTGATGAACCCAGGCACTCAGAGACACTGCTGAGCTATGGAAATGTGGTGCTTTCTGGGCAGTTTATTTGTGGTCACTGAGCTCAGAGCTGTCAAAAATGTTTCAGAGTTTAAGGGTTTGAACAGATTTTGAACAGATTAGATTTAAACTGAGACTGTCAACATGCATTTAGTTTTTTACGCTTAAATAACTAGACCTGAGTGTTTTTGACTGTGTGTCAAACCACCAGGGGCAACATACGAACATTTGTTTAGTGTAGGACTTTCCCAAAATGCAACAATGATTCCCTGTCTTTCTCCATCGCCAACACCCCTCCCAGGTCCTGATGAAGGACATCTCATCACCACCTCCGACAGAGGAACTGAGAGAGCTCGTCCAGAAATGTCTGAAGAAAGCAGCTCAGGTTAATTACTCTCAGCTCACAGACTCCTCACATATCCAAGGTCAGTCCTGTTTGAGTATCTGAGGTGACGAGTCCAGATTGGTGGGGGAGCGTCCGAGGTGACGGGTCCGGATTGGTGGGGGAGCGTCCGAGGTGACGGGTCCGGATTGGTGGGGGAGCGTCCGAGGTGCCGGGTCCGGATTGGTGGGGGGGAGCGTCCGAGGTGACGAGTCCGGATTGATGAGCGATTATGTTGATCACATCCCTGTTTTGCTGGCACTCATGATGAGATCCCCATTGCTGGCATGTGTGTCTCTCTGCTGATATTTCGCCAGAAGCTCAGGCTTCTCCAGAGAAACATCTGGAGGCAATCATCAAACTGGCAGGTCTGGGTATCGAAGTCCTGCAGCAGATCCATGAGCACCACGTTGAGGTGAGATCGGGCCGTTAGTTTCCACAGCTATAACCAATAATCTCTCAATTCTTTACGAGACGTTCTATGTTTTTGTGTGAAAATGTGATGCAATCTTTCAAACAAGTTTTTGCATCAGTACTCTGATGGGCACCATTTGACTGTGGATATAATAATGATTTTGTGGAAAACAGAGTAACCAGACACTTACGTAGCTGGAGAAAAATGCAGATCCTCTGTTTGTTTGTTTGTCTAAAATCAAAGTCTTAGTACCCTGATAGTTGATCGTTCGTGGGAAGATTTTTATGGAAGATAAACATACTGGGAGAGAATCAAGGGCTTGAGCTGATCTAAATTTTGAGAACTGAAATGTCAGACATACATTTCTTAGGACTGTCTGACAGCATCAGACAATAAGCCCAAGACACCAGGTGCTAATCTCTTTACAGGATAAATACAGTAATTAGTCTACGAAGTCTATGATACATTGTTCAAATGTCTGAAAGCTAGTCAGATGACTCTCTCTCTCTTTCACGCTGGCCTCCTGCAGGGACGGGAGGTAGGTGACATCGCCAGGATTTGTCCACCATGTCTGCCCGCCCTTTCATTGCTCCAAGTACAGCTTAGCTGCGACTCGTTCACATGTGCGCTCATTGACATGTAAGGCACACCATGTGAGGGTGTGCGGAATGCCGAACACGCCGTCCACTGGAATGTGGAATTTTCCGTTGAGCGCTGTTGCTCACGACAGATCCGGCGGTTGACGGTTATGTAGCCTTGTCACCATAAATGCTGGGAGGTCAACTGCAGACTAGAGAGGCACCCTTTTGCTACTTAGAACGTAAGTGACAGTTTGATGACGGGGAATGGAAGATGACCTGTCAGACCGGAAGGAGGTGTGTAGGGTTAGCTAGGGGCCTGAGCTGCAGGGCTGACGTGTTAGCAGCCTTTGTAAACCCAGCGATTTTGCCCCAACAGTAAGCTCCTTCAGATACAGTAATGTAGTGCCAATCAAGCTGAACTCCTTTGCCAAAACATCCTGGAGTATGTTTCCAATTTCAAGAAATTTTATATTATCAATCCATGAATCGATCAGACAATGTCTGATCCTTTGTACATCAAATTCATTTTTGTAATATAAAAAGAGGCATAATGAAGGTGTCCCTGAAGATACCACGGGGAATAGGAGTTTGGAAAGATGACAATTCCCACCCTTGGTCCTTCGGTGTCTCTCTTAATGTCCATCTATCTTTTTCGTTTCACTTTGGTTTTCTCCGCCGATTCCTTTGACGCTGCGTCTGTTTCGCGTCTCATTCCGGACGGAAGACTCCCGTTTCCATTTCATCGCCGTTCTTGCTGGTCCCTCCAGGCCTTCCCCTGGTGGCCCGACGCCATGGCCGAACACGCCGAAGCCTTCCTGTCCCTGTACTCCGCGGACATGGACGCCGCCCTCCTGGTGCAGCCCCGCGACTCCTGGGACAGTCTCCCCCTCTTCCAGATGTTCAACAACTTCCTGAGGCCTGAGCGTGAGTGGGTCCTGTGTCCTGCTCGGTGAAGAGCTGTAATCTGACGGATAGCTCCATTAGTTAGAGATAACTGCGAGTTCTGATGGACCTAGGTTTGCCAAATCAGTTTGTCTGGGCGGCAGTGTGTGGCTCAATGGGTTTAGCCTCTGTGCCTGTGATCAGAAGGTTGCTGGTTGAAATCCCATGCTCAGTGAATCAGCAATGTCCTTGTGCAGTAGTGGGTGATTGTGGACTGATGCTATGTGTCTACGATGGGATTGTTGTTGAAGTCTGTTCTTTTAGCCCATATTTGTGTGTGTGTGTGTGTGTGTGTGTGTGTGCATGTGTGTGTGTTATTATTGGTGTAATATGTTAAGGGTCGAAATGTCTTATGTGTTTACTCTGTTTGTATTGTCATGCCAATGATGCCTGATATGGTTTATTCACTGACAAATAGATTCCCCATGGGCACAATGAAGTATCTATCTTGTTGGGTCCTTCAGCAAAGTCTTTAAAAGTCCCCTCTGACCCAATGCTTCACTCTATTTGTGTTTCTGTCTTGGTTCATCTTACTGATGTATAGTAATAATCTATATACCATCCATATTATTGGCCAATCACCTTCTTGTCCTTTCTCTCCAGCACTCCTGTGCAACGGGGTGTTCCACAGGCACCTGCAGGACACCTTCATGCCCTTGGTGGAGCGCTACGTCGACCTGATGGAGGCGTCCATCGCCCAGTCCATCCACCGCAGCTTTGAGCAGGAGTCCTGGCAGTCAGTCAAGTATGGCTCTTCATTTCCTCTCCATGCACCGCGTGCCCTCTGACCCCAGAAGCCATAGATAAGATGTGATCACCGCACACGCACGGAAGGTGTGGAATTTATTTCAAGCGGAACAATATGGTCACAGGTCAGGGAGCTTTTTACAAGGAAGTAGTCTGAGATTTCAAGGGGACCAAGGGCAACGCTACATGGTGGCACGGAGCGCGTCGTGTTTGGAGTGACAGGCGAGCGCGTGACCCCCGCATGGGAGAGCATAAACCACAGAGGCTTTGCGTGAGGCGTCCAGTGGCGAGTGAGACGCGGAAAAGGTGCTGTAGGTGATGGAAAAATGGCGAAGCAATTGGAAAAGAAAGAGGGTTAGAAGAAGATGGAAAATCAGCGGAGGAGCCGTGGCAGATAGTCGAGAGCTGCTGGTGCCACTGCCATCCACTCTCCATCTTGGTTTGTTTGTTTTTTTTTTTAAATAAAACTTTGAGGTCACAAATTACCGTAGTACATAAACCACTCGGCTAACTCCACCCATTGAGACACTGCCCTTCCCTGTGTTGCTGTGGATGGGTCACACTCCAGCATTGTGCATTGATCTCATGGAGCTCACATCACCATCTGCTGGACTGGATCTACAGGAACCCAGGGCCTAATCGCTTAAGTTACCCGAGGAAACTTGAAAAGCTGGTTTCACACCCAAAAAACTTTGTTCCAGAACCAGTACTTTTGTCATGTTCAGACCACAGGAACTCACCCCGATTGTAGTTCTTTAAAAGCAGTTCTGGACCCCTTTCTTAGTACCTACTCCAGAGTGGCTAGTTTTTGTTCAAATACAAACAACTTGGGAGGTGCTTATGGCAATAGCTTGGTAATTGGTTAACACTTACGGCTATAGCTTGCTGATTGGTTAACACTTATGGCAATAGCTTGCTGATTGGTTAACACTTACGGCTATAGCTTGCTGATTGGTTAACACTTACGGCTATAGCTTGCTGATTGGAACCAGCACTAACATGGAAGTTATCTGGAAGTGCAGAGAATGAGATAAACGTAGTGGAGCAAAAATTGAACAGATAGAATTATTTTTGTATCCCAAAGACATTTTTTTTTTTTTTTTTTGCCGTTTCGAATCCCAAACTCAGTGAAGCAGAAATTTCCATGTGCAATCCTATGTGCAGTATTGCAGTATTGTGTTTTTGCTTGTGTCTCCATATTTCTGCATTGCAAAATTCAATATATTTTTGTCTTACATCACCGGTGAAACTTGCCAGTGCTTATTAACGGGATAACCTTGCATCTTTTTCTCTGGAAAACAAAAGATCGATCTGTTGGCCAGATTTAATAAGAATCATAAACGCAGGTTGTATAAATGTAATATAAATCACGATCAATTCCCCCAGTAACTTACTAACAAAATGGCTTCATTATCCTCTGTTGTTTTGTCATAGTGATGTAGTTTCATATGAAATTATGTGAAGTTTAACCTCAGAGCTTTTTGCGTCTCCCGTGCTTATTTAGTGTAAAAGTCCCAGTTTTGTCTCACAGTGTGAAAGCGACTCAGGAAAGTTCCCGATCCAGATAGGCCAGGCTCTGGAACTTCAGTGTGGAAGCGCCTGTTATGATTCATTTATGGGCTATAGGGCTGTAGTGCTGCAGGACTGAGCTTCCTCAGTGGCTGAGACCCTTGGGTCCCCCCCCCCCCCCGATATGATTGTTGTCTCTTGTTTTTTTTTTTCCTTTTCACTTAATCTCTCGTTTTTGGAGTGAGAATCTCCCCCCCACGGAGATGGTCTCACCAGGCTGTGCATATGGAATCCCGCTGGGAGCTGCATTATTAGCGGTTTCTGCGATGGCCATGTGCCGCTGCCCCGTGGGGGTGGGGGGCCTGCTCAGTCAGGGTGCTGTCGCCCCGCCCCTGCTGTTTTTTCACAGGACGATAACGGACAGCCTGCCCAGCGTGCCCCTGCCCAAAGTTCCCAGCCTGCCTGTCAGCCTTCCCCAGCTGCCTGGCTTCTCTGCACCCTCCTGGATGGGTCCGCTGTGTGACAACACGTGTGTACGGCTCCTCCGGGGGGGGGGGGGGGGCTTCCATGCTCCGGGTCCCGTGTCCCGCTTTCTTGTGCTGTCGCCTCCCCCTCTAATAGGCTCTGGAGTCAGTTCCCAATTAGCAAGTAACTCCTAAACCTGAATGTGTTTATATTGTGCAGAAAATGCTTTTAAATCTGGTTCAAGGGCATTTTTTTTTAAGAAAAAGCTGTTTTTTTTTCTATTCCTCCAGTGTTTTCGCGTGGCACTGGCCTTTAACCACGCTGATGCATTCAGGTGACAAACGTCCTTGGGCGCGCCGGAATATTCCGGCGACAGGCCACCCTGTGAAGGGGGGGCGGAGTCACAGCTTGGATGTACGTGATGCATGTGATGCACGCGCCGCCCGCCACAAGGTCCCCGAGCGCGTTTCGGGTGTTGAAGACGAGGAGCGACGCTTTTCATTAACACTTTTCCCGGAGGCTGTAAGGAGCTCAGGGGACCCGTACCTAATGCACCCCCGCCCCCTCGCAGGCCCCGGCGGGGGAAATCCATTTGGGGGGCAAAGCGGCCTGCCTCGATGTACGGCCCCGTTTGACACGTAGGCCCGCCAGTGGGTGGGGGGAGGGGTGCAAACCAATTAGCCAGACGTTTTGAATTGACCCCCCCGGTAGCATAAAAGCTCCTTTGTGGGCCAAAACAGAGTCCCCTGAGTCCTTGGATCTGTTTGGGGACGAGATGACAGTGTCTCGGGCTAGCAAACATGTCCCCCTGCTGTGTCGCTTGGACCCTCCCTCTCCTCCGCCGCTGCCGGCTCGCTGCTCCACGCCATGGTCTGCTTCTGATTTTTTTCAGTGTGTCGCCCAAAACTTTTTGGGATTAACTCTCTGCTTCTGATTTTCCAGCTTCCTGGGGAGTGACGTTCCTGATGTTTTGTGAGTATGCTCTTTTTTTTTTCTCTCCAATCTGCTTCCTCCACAGGGCTGAGCTCGCCCTTCTGACTGGTTGGTATGTCGGTGACGCAGGCCAAAGTGTCCCCCGATGCCCCCCTTGCTCTTATTCCACTGGCATGAGCTTTTGAGCCCTGCCCCCCCCTCGTTAATGCTCGTTAGCATTCATATGCTTGACGGAGGCCCGACTGGCACCTAGTCAACACTAGGGTGGCCTAAAGATGCTGCTGTAAATTTGGGGGTTGGGCAATGTGTGGATAAACTCCCGGGGGGGGACCCTCTTGGCTTGGTGGCCAAGCGTACCCCGGAGATGAAGCGGGGGTGCGGTGTGAGCTAGCGGGTTTCTCACGCTCGCGTACCAGCCAGCCACGACCCGTTTGACGCCCTCCTGTTGGCCTCTCCATCCTCCTTTAGTGCCTGTGGAAGCACCGTCGGTCCCAGTTTGACCAGTGACAGATGCAGCTGGAGACACTCCTGTATCTCTGCAATACCATTGTTGGCCTCCACAGGGCTTTGGGGTGGCCAGGCAGCAGAGCATGATATTTAGGATGCTGTTCTATAAATGAGAAGACAGGATTGATTAATCTGATTGATTGATTGATTGATTTAGTATATATGTATCTGGAGCAGAAATGTTTAGATTTGGAATATTTGTTGTCTGTCTTTATATAATTCCTGGTCATGTACACTCCCCTAACCTGGCACTGCAGTAAGGTCTGTTCGCCATATCTAAAAATCAAAACTGTTATCAGAGTGTATTTCAGTGTGTGTGTGCGATGGATCTCCTTCCAGCAGTGGCTCGGAGGACCTCTTCTGGAAGCTGGATGCCCTGCAGATGTTCGTGCTGGACCTGCACTGGCCAGAACCTGAGTTTGCCAGGCAGCTGGAGCAAAGGGTCAGACTGATGTCCAGCAACATGGTGGAGGCCTGTGTGAAGAGGTGCGTGGAGCCGCGGGCCACGAGCGGGACTAGCCGATGGGAAGAGGTGTGTGGAGACGCGGGCCGCGAGCGGGACTAGCCGGCGGGAAGAGGTGCGTGGAGACGCGGGCCGCGAGCGGGACTAGCCGGCGGGAAGAGGTGCGTGGAGATGCGGGCCGCGAGCGGGACTAGCCGGCGTGAAGATGACGTGAAGAGGTTTAATTACACATTGATTAATTATTAATCACGACCCTGTAATGGATAAGTAGATGGATGAATGGGTGGGTGGGTGAATGGATGGAAGGATTGACAGATAGATGATGAACGGATGGATGGATGGATGTTGGATGGACAGATGGATGGACGGACGGACGGACCAGTGAGTGGACTGATGGATGGATGGATGGATGGATGGACAGAGGGACAGATGGATGGATGATGAACAGATGGATCGACGTATGGATGGGTGGATGGATCAGTTACTACTGGCTTAGCCGCTCCCCGTTTCCTAGGCGCCTTTTTTGTACTGCTGTCTGCGTGTCATCATCTCCCCTCCCACTGCATGGGCCCCCCTCCACCACCGAAGTGCCTCATGCACCCTTCATGGTGTGTCGCTCTGCTTTGGCCTCCCTTGGTGAAGTGTGAGGCGTGCACACATGCGGCCGAGACGACGTTCCGCCGCAAACGTCCCTGGAATGCTCACGAGCTCCCGCCGTGACTCGCTGTGGTGTTTATTCGCGGGGCCGCCGCCGTCGCCACCGAGCCGCGCTTGCAAGGAGGCGAGACGGTCTGTTTTTAATTGGTCTCTGGAGGAGTCCCATTTCCAGAGGCCTTTTTGTCCTTCCCGGCAGAACAAAAGCGGCTTTCGACGCCAAGATGCAGAAGGCCAGCAAGTCGCCGGACTTCCGGGTATGCCTGCCCATCTGCGGCATGTTCAACGCCCTACTGCACGCCAAGAAACACTGCTTCAAGCTTTGCCTGCTGGACCCAGGCCAGGAGGTAGGCCCATGGCCTGGGGACGAGGGGGGGCGGGGAAGACCCTGGGGCCAGCAAGCCCGTCCCAGCAGAGTTGAGGCCCAAGCCGAGCAGGCGCTCGCTTCTCCAGCCTGGAATGTTTGCCAGCCTCGTCTGTGGCTGGAAGAGGACGGAGATACAGACATAGGAAGAGGCAGCCGACTGAGCCAGCAATCGCCCGCTCAAACGGCGGCTGTCTGGGGCACATTTCACATTTATTCGTCTGGCAGACGCTGGTGAGGTACTAGTCTGCCAGCCATGGGATTTGAACCAATAACCTTCCACAGATCCTTAACCTACTGAGCTATACAGCACCCATGTCACCAGGTCACTATTTACCCAATACCAAGAATGCAAAGATCGTACTCGTGGTCTTGGCAAGACTCGTCTTGCTAACTCGCCTCCCAAAAACGAACTTGGGGTGCAATGAATCATGGGATTGGTCTCGTTTAGCGAGGATGCAGTCCATATATCCTTGATATTTCGGGAGGGGGGGTGAAGAACGACATCCTGGAATTTTTAGCGTCCTCCATACTTCTGTTCTTCGTATTGGAGCTTGTCTTTGGCAATGGATGGACGTAAAACGCGTATTAAGAAAAACCCTTGGTGTTCCACCTGCAGGCTGTCCACTCCCCATGCCCTTCAATCATTGGCCAATGCCCTTTTCAGACAACCAATCAAAATAGATTCTGTGAGCTTCTGTGAAAACTTCTCACCCAGTGACAATAAGTAATTTAGCCGCAGCCACTAATATCCATGAGCAGGAACAGTCTAGCAGACTCCAGAGTTTGCAGTCTCAGATTAGCTACCCTATTAGATGACACCCCTGTGTACTAAATAATTTGATAAGAGGTGTTGTAATAGAGACAGCCTACTTTTGAATTCGGAGGTACACATGTCGTCCTCCTTTATAAGGCCTCTTGACAGTTTATTCAGCATCAAACTAATTAAAAATGTTTTTGATATGTGCTGCCGGTGATTACAGCCAGATACATAATATTATGTACACGCAGTGTCATGTGCAAAATTCTAGGACCCCTGTAAAATTAAACAGTGGTGAGACTCCGTCTCCGGCATAAAACGAGAATTAAAAGCAGGGACCGGATGTGTTAATTGGGGTAAAATGTCTGTGAGGTTTGTTTTTTATGGTCTTGGTGCGAGAAAAGCTGCCATTTCGTGTCCGGGGAGAAAGACTTCAGGAGAATCTGGAAGGGGGACCTCGCCAATCTCAGGCCTTTGTTGGGTGTCATTTTTAATTTGGGCGTGCTTCAGGCCCCTGACAAAGGGCACTGTTGGCCAGGCCAGGCCACGCCCCTCCGCCCCACCACTGCGGCCAGAAGATGCTCCTGCCACCATCCCTGCGCGGCACGATTTAAATAAACGATGAATACTAGTTAGCGGACGTGAAATGGCGGGTTAATTGAATCTAGTGCCGGCCTTTTGGACCCCCAGCTGAACCTGCTCTTTGGAAAAACACAAGACTCTCTTAATTGTGGGAAACACAAAAAGTATCCTTCGAATTCCTTCGCCTTAAATGAGAGCAGGAACTCCATTCAGGCGTATAATAGACTTATTAGCTGCTTAACTCGGCCAAGAACATGGGAAGATTTTCTCCACTGAGTGTGTGTGTGTGTGTGTGTCCACAGTGATGAAAACCTTTTATTTTCATGTTGTGGGCACCACTTGTTTAGTCCCTACATGGGGAAACTTGATTTTCTGCAACTAAATTGTGTGTGTCTATTTTTCTGGAGGTGTAAATACTGCTGGAGGGTGGCCAGGTTGACTAGGACTTCAGAATGTTTCATGCCTACCCCTCCCTTCTCTGTCCATAGCACCAGAACCGGTCCAGAGTGGACGTACTGATTGAAGATGCCTTTAAGGAGATGATCGCCTCCCTGGTGTCTAAGGTATGCTGCTCGCGGATACACTGCAGCTGCTCGCGGATACACTGTTGCTGCTCGCGGATACACTGCAGCTGTTCGCGGATACACTGCAGCTGCTCGCGGATACACTGCTGCTGCTCGCGGATACACTGTTGCTGCTCGCGGATACACTGCAGCTGTTCGCGGATACACTGCTGCTGCTCGCGGATACACTGTTGCTGCTCGCAAATACACTACAGCTGCTCACGGTTATACTGCAGCCCCTGTTTACCATCTTCTGGAAATTGGATGGGAGACTAACAAGCAGGGGGCCTTTTCCTCGCCTGTGTGATTATTAGCTGAGCC
>JAODLC010000065.1:34948669-34970606 GCA_026781145.1 Hippopotamyrus pictus | reverse complement strand
TCCCCAACCGCGACAGCACCACGTACGCCCGGCTGTACGGCATCGAGTCGGCCCACACGGTCATTCGGGGCTCGCTCCGCTACCGGGTACGCGTGCTGCTCGCGCTCACATCTTCTCCGCGGAGCTCCGAGGTCTCGCTCTCGTTTCATGACCCACTCGACACACTCCTGAACTCCCCGGTGGCTTTGTCTGACGGCCCGGATCTTGTTGGAAGGGGAAAGCCCCTGACGCTGGCCTACCTTCACTCATGTCAGTGCTCAGTATCGTCAGTGATGCTGTCTTTCCTTGTAGAGGAACTGTAGATGTGTCATTAAAAAAAAAACAAACAAATTCCTGAACACTGCAGGTGGTTTCCCCATGGTCACTGTTAATGAGAACTTGATAAATGGGTGTGATGAGTATTTGCTTATTACACACATGCTGGTTCATTGCAGGGCTTCTCCGGTGCCATTGGCGGGTTTGTGAAGCTGGGCCTGATCACCACCGACCCTTTTCCCGCAGGGGACTCCTCTAACAGGCTTGCCTCCTGGGTACCAGCTTGCTTCCGCCATTTGAGCATCTTATCCTTGCATAGCTGCACCCCTTCAGGTGATACTGAAGAAGCTTCATGTTCACCGGCCCCTAAGTATCTGCTCCTAAACAAATGGAAAACAAGCTTACAGTAACGCATGAGTTCAGGTCATGTGGAGTCCTGGCAATCTTTGAAAAAACGTGAAGAGGGAATCTCATCTGCCTCTGCCCCCTCCCACAGAAGGATCTCATCTCCCACCTCATTGGGGTTCCAGCTTCAGCCAACACTGAAGCTTTCCATGACGCTGTATTTGACAAGTTGGGAAGGGACCAGGGCAAGATGGAGGTGCTCAAGTGGTAAGACCTTTATAGAACCTGTGGTGTGAAGATGGTGCGTCATTATTGAGACAATCCAGCCCCTTTAACCGGCCAGGTTTGGCATGCTCGGAGATGACCCCCTCCCACAGGCGGACTCCGTCCTGGAAGCGGTCACGAAGCACTTGGAAGCCAAGCTCCATTTTGGTAAGGGTGGGAGGGGGGTTCTCGCTCATCGTTCGTGTGCTAGTGCTTTAAGAGTTGGATTTAAGGAGTGTCCGTGTTGCACACCCAGGATGGGAGCAAGGCACAGGAGGTCTGACATATAAAGACGTGTCATTAATTCGTGTGTGATGCCTCGCAAACGATGACCCTCAGAGATCACTGACTGCTCTGACACTGTGCCATATGTAAAACGTTTTAGAATCTGTAATGCCTGGTCATCAGAGGAGGTATTTCTGTTACGTCACAGATTAATTTGAAAATGTTAATAAATGGAATGTGTACATCTTTGTGTACATCTACCGTGTTTTTAATCTATTTTGTTAACTTGTTATAAAGATATCAGCCTTAAGTACAACAAATGGATTTATGTGCTTTAGTCAGACTGTTGTATACTTAATATTATTTTATTAGGCAGAATAGCCTTTGATTTTTGCTGGATGTGAATACGAGTACGCAACTAATGAATAATATGAATATACATTTAAGTTTCCAAAGTACGGCTGTTCTGTAGGTGTTTCATGCACATCAGTTATCTTCATTTAGCATTAATTTTGCTCTAAGGATATTATTTATTTTGCAACTCTTGTTTTTAACGTCTTAAAGTAGAAAATGTCAAGGCATATAAATACATTTTATTTTCCTTTCTCCCTTCTGTCCTTGCCTGACTTGCTAACGCAGAGCCGGGTGAGTGGGACATGGTCATTCTGAGGAACGAGGTGGGTGTCCGTGGCCACGGCGGGGAGCTGGAGACCCGCCGTGCGGAGCTGCTTCTCTTCGGAGAGCCCGGCGGCCACTCTGCGATGGCCAGGACCGTGGGCTTCCCCGCCGCCATTGTCGCTCGCATGCTGATGGACGGTAAGGGTCCGAGCCCGGCGACCACTCTGACCTGAGATTTTTACTTTGTTCCCTGGGTGCCATTTACATGCGTATCTGAAAGCTGATTCACTTCTTTTGCTGTCTTGGCTCTTTTGCTTAGAAGTGAAATGTTAACTTTTTACTGGACAGGTGAGATCGGGAGGAAGGGCCTGGTGCTGCCTCTCAGCAAGAGTATCTATGGCCCTGTGCTGCAGCAACTGTCTGCCAGAGGACTGTGCTTCAGCAGGACCTGTCCTGTCACAGGCGAGCGCCTGTAGACCAAATCTCAGACACGCCAGCTGCTTATCTGTGTGTGACCTGCTTCCTGGCCCCACCTTACCTTACCACCAAGGGCCATACAGACAGTGGGGTGTATTTTACTGTTTTGTCAGCTGTCGTTGATTTGTGGATAGGATATCTTTCTTGGTTTGGGGGACAGTGTGTGGCTCAGTTGGTTAAGCTGCTATTCCTGTGATTAGAAGGTTGTAGGTTCAAATCCCTGAAGTGGCAGAGTAATTTCACAGTTGGACTACTTGAGTAAGGTTCTCCCACCCAGGGTAGTTCCTAACTCTGTTCTTTGATCAAAAATAAGTATGCTCTTTATTTGTCATTTGCACTAATACATTAGAATGCTTCTCTTTGCTGAGGCTCGAACCAGCAACCTCCGGATCACTGTGACGGGGAGTTAGTGTGTCGCGCCACCATCCAGCCTCCGACCAACCACCCTTAAGGGGTGAAGATAATGATCTGCAGTGATAGCGTAGTATATTAGAGGACGTTACTCTCTGCCGAGGCTCGAACCAGCGACCTCCGGATCACTGTGACGGGGAGTTAGTGTGTCGCGCCACCATCCAGCCTCCGACCAACCACCCTTAAGTGGTCAAGATAATGATCTGCAGGATAATTGTAATTAGTGAAAGTGAAAACCTACATGTGACATGACAGGAGGTAGTTACCCAGGGGAGCTGTGTGTGTGTCATCACAGCACAGGGCCAACCAACATGCACCACCTCTCAAGCAGAGGACTAAGGGCTTTATTGCTCTGCTGAGGCTATAACTAGTGACCAGCTGATCACAGGTACAGAGACTTAGCCTGCTGAGCTACTCACCACTCTCTACCCCTGCAAAGATAATCTGCCAAATAAAGTAATACAGGATCATCACCGTAAATGATGTAAATGTATCATCGTAGTGAAATGTGTCCTCTGCATTTAAACCCTATGTGACATAGCAGTAGGTAGCTACCATTTAGCACCCAGGGGAGCAATGCATGGGTATATATAATATGGTATATATAACATGGGTATATAATATAATTGTCCTTCTTAAAGAATAATTAACCTGCAAAAGGCAGCTAAGACTAATATTAAAGTGTCACTATTAAAATTTTTGACCAGCAAGTAAGACTTGGTTTGCCTGGTGGTGGGGTTACCCCCCCCCCCCAAGGAATATTTAACAGTCCAGTGTATTTGTGTTTTCCACTGTCACCAAGAACCGAGCCGTACCCGACGGGTACCCACAGTTACAAGCAGGGCCGAAAGCGTGAGCAAACCCAGCTGGTTGCATCACCACCATCTGATTGGCCAAAATGCATGATACCACTGTTCTGTGCATGGATTATCTGAAGGAAAAAGCCTATATTCTATATATCATTCAATATTAGGAGTATCGCACACTCTGAACTTGAAAATATCCAACCTACTACTGAGGATGTAAATGAAGCTATGATGAATGTTTAAGACTCTGTCTATTTTACCCCAGCAAAATGAACATTTCCGTGGTCTTAGACTGGATTACAGACTACGCATTAATCAGAGTCACCCTTTGCTCTATGGATTTATCATTTCCTCACCTCCATTTCAGTTCCCAGAAGCATAATCCATCTCTCAAGGACTAAGGTTGGTTTCTCGATAATATTAAAATGGAGAAAAGCCTTCATCACACCAGCCAGGCAGGAGTTTTGAAATGCTCTCCTTGTTTTGTGTCAGTCTTGTACTAATCAAACAGGAAATTATAAAATGGATTTAAAATTTGTTTTAATGAACTGCTTATGTAATGAATTAAATGAATGTCCTTATTTCAGGGGGTCTGGCTGACAGACACCGTCCTGCATGGTGGTTGTGATTGTAAATAACGCCTGGCTGATTCCCGGTGTTTGTTTACTGCGAGCGTGATATCACAGCGATGGCCCTTGTTTCCTGCAGGTTTTGTCTCACAGATTAAATGCGGGCACCAGCGCATCTATGCTACATGACATTTTGCCAGGGTTATTTTTAAATTTTAATCTAATTGTGGCTTAAAAATCAACATGAACATCATGTGGGAAATCATGAAACACAGTAACAGAAATAAAATCATTTACAGCCATTCAACTACAGTTAGAATGCTGCCGTACGTTTAAAAATAAAAAAGGTCTAGGAAATTGGACTGATAGTCAAATATAAAATCTACTCATATAAATAGAATATTGATCTGTTGATCTCTAAGTCATACTATTTACACATTAAAATTTCCCCATGCTAGGATCCCAAAGGAAAGTTGATTAAAAAGGTGATTATTTACATTTGAAATAGAAAACAGGAAAAGTCAAAGAGGGACATCGGCAGACTTATTACCGTACATCTTAGTGAAAGCAGCAGAGCAGAATAAGAAGCTTATGCTTAGTAACACAGACATTTTGCAAAATAAAACTACTGGAATTTAACACAGCTGGAACCAAAGCAGTTAAGGTTACAGACGTGAATTACAGAAAGGCACGTGGTTAAGGCTTCCGCTGTGTCCCGTAATGTCAGGTCACTTCGGCAGGAAAAAAACAGGCTTGCAGGAAACGGATTAAACGCTTTTGGTTTGCCCGCCCCCCCCGCTAAAGTGTCAATAAGAGATGCAGCTCATTCAGAGGCGGTTGTGTGCCAAGTGGCCGTTGCCATAGTTACACTAGAGACTCCAAGCTCTCGGCGGCACGGACCGGTGCTTTGCCATTGTCGGCCGTGTGGAGGGCGTGCTCGTCCTCTTTTGTGCTCACCAGGCTCAGGATGGCCTTGTACAGGAACTGGTACTGATCCTGGATCAGGGGAGCATTACGGTGCGTTAGGGAGCGGCACTGAGCACACGTCAAGAGCGCAAACGCGGCGCTGAACACCAGATGGGCCCCACTCACGATGTCTGTGAAGGCTCCCGGTCTCATCAAGTTGGTCATCCTGGCCACCTGATAGACGTCTATGGACTTCTCCTCCTCCAGCTGGTTCACCAGGGTCTTGAGGGTGCAGAAGGTTGCGGCGGCCACACCCCCGTGGCTGTAGATGGGAACCAGCGGCACAATGCAGACATGTCAACAAATACGACACTTGAATGAATATGCACTTGAATAACTCTAGAAAATTCGCAGACGGCGCTCTGGACATTTTTATCAACACGCACACGCATCTCTCCTCCCACGTTCATCCATTCTCCGTTCTCAAGTTCTTCCGATTTCCCATGAGAAATAGTTTAGCTTCTGCGCATGAAGTAAATCGAGGCTGGGGGAGTAGGAGGAGTTTGGGAATGCTGGGTAATGCCTAGACATATAAAACATTCCGGTAGCTTCCACCCGCCATTGTATAATAGAGGCATTTGCCCTGTGTGGGGGCAAGTGGGGGCACTGCCCAATGGGAAATGTCCGCTCTTACAGCTGTGAATGAAGCGACTAATATTAAAGGCTCTGACTGGCAATGCCTTACTCGTCATACACCACCATGGGTCCGTCCTGGGGGGCGCTGGTCCCTCCCACGGTGCTGATCAGCTCGAAGGTGCTGCTGATGGGGCCGTCCGGGTCGGGCCACCGAGGCGCTAGGTACTGCCGCACGGCCAGCACATAGTCATCCTGGGGGGGGCAGTGCGTGGTACACACAAAAATATATATTCATATTTTTTTGGGGCCCGTCCATTCATCTCCATGGGAAAATCCCAACTATGACAACTTTAACCCCTACCCTAAGCTTAGACCATCTATTTCCTGTAACTGCTTATCCTATTCGGGGTCACGTGGCTCCGGAGCCCATCTAAGAGGCTGTGGATGCAAGGCAGGGAACAACCCAGGACGGGGCACCAACCCATCGCAGGGCACACTCACTCACCAGTCACTCACACACACACACACACACACATATACTAACCACACACACCTCTATGGGCAATTGGGTCACTCCAGTCAGCCTCAGCATGTTTTGGACTGTGGGGGGAAACCAGAGTAGTCGTAGGAAACCCCAAGATGACACGGGGAGAACATCCAAACTCCACACACATGGAGCCACGGTGGAGACTCAAAACCAGGTCGCAGAGGTGTGAGACAACACTGTACCCCCACCCACCCGGACCATAAGTAACAAAACAAAATACGAGACTTTTGGCATTTTTCGTTTTTTGATTGCAGTTACTGCGATGGGCTGGCCCCCTGTCCAGGGTTGTTCCCTGCCTCATGCCCGTTGCTTCCGGGATAGGCTCTGGACCCCCCGCGACCCAGTAGGATAAGCGGCTTGGAAAATGGATGGATGGATGGATGATTGCAGTTACATATTTTTATAAAACTGAGCTTCCCTGGTGGTAACAAAATAATGATCCCCACAGTCAAAACAACAGGTTTTTAATCACGTTGTGGGGACATTTGGTCCTCACAATGTAAAATATACATAAACCACACAAAGCACTGTGCCATTGTGTCTGTGTCTGGATAAAACACGCAAGAGTGTACAGCTAAGTATGTATGTGGCTACATTGGTGTGTGTGCCTGCATGGGTGTGTTTATGATCACCTGTGTGTGCATGTATGTGTATACGTTTACATGTGTTTACTATCCTGGTGTATGTATATGCATGTGGGCGTATGAGTATTCATGTGTATGTACATGCATGTGTTCATATTTACATGTTTGTGTATGCCTGTGTATTGGTGTGTGTGTGTGTATATGCCTGTCTATTGGTGGGTGTGTGTGTGTCTGCAGTGAGCAGAAGTGATTACTCACCGTCCAGTACAGATGGCGATCTGACAGCTTGGTGAGTAACAGATGCTCTCTGCTGAAGCGTGCTAAATGTTTATTGAATTCCATTTTCACATTTCCTGGCAGTCACTTAAGTCTCTTATTCCCTTATAACTTTACACAGAGTCATTTAGCACCAATTAACATAAAAGCTAAATTCTATAAAAGAGTGTGTTTTTTTTGTAACTCAGCCACTAAATAGACAAACTTCTTGAGTGAAGGGCAGTGCTTCACCTCAGGAACAGGGTGCACGCAGCAGAAGATCATATTCTTTTTTGTGTAGATACTGCTTGGCAGATCCACAGTACCCAAAGGTCCCTTTGGCTGAGACAGGCGTACCAGGTGCCAGATGTTACCTGCGTGGCCTCCAGAATGAAGTCCTGTACCACCAGCATCTCCTCATTGGACAGGCAAATGTGGTCCTCCCCTGTGAAGGTGACGGAGAACGTCTCGTATCGGATGGGCTGGTCTCTGGCTGGCCAGTAGGCATAGTCGTCTTCTGCCTGAGGGGAGGAAACAAAACGGGAATGATTTCTCTACAGACTCTCTTTCTGCTAGGACCGGGCCAGTTTCTCTGGTCTGGTTTAAGTCACCCACCTGGCCTTGCAGTGCCACAATGACCTGACTACTGTGATCCCAGATCATTCTCCAGAAGTCCGGCATGGTGCTGGGAAGTGGCCTTTGGGTCACAATGAACTCACAGCTGTGGTGGTATCCCTGAAATGTAGACTCTGTCAGAACTGCTGTCATTCCACCAACAAGCACTAGGGGTCACTATAACACCACGGCCCCATAGTCCACTCACCATGACATAGGATGCGTTGATGTAGTCTGACGTCTCCCCCGCCAACATTGACAGACACACTCTGGATCTCTCCACTGTAATGTACATGTTGAACATCACAAGCGAGACCCAGATGTACCAAATGCTGTGGTTGAAGGCTTACATACATGAATGGTAAAGGTTGTAAGAAATTAATTCGCTCCATCTTTTGGTCGATGTTAGCTAATGAAGGAAGGAAGACCAACAGACAGACAGTTCCTTTGCTGTGGTAACTGCCTGTTCCTGGCTGCCATAACATCGGCGTTGACCGTAAAGGTGTGCAAATATAGAGGACAATGAAAATGCCCATGTCACCATGCTGACCTGAATTAGGAATTCCATGGTACTCACCAGGTAAGACTGAAGAGGTCCTGTTTTTATCCCTGTTGCACGGTTTCAGGGCAGTAGAGTAGTCGCCTTGCTTGGTGTTGACCTTGGTTATCATCTGTAGAAGCATGTAAACCCACACTGAGTGTTTACATAAACACAAAACTTCAGTTATTACATGGAGAGGGCTCTCATAACTGCAGAGGAAACAGGCACCCAAGTATTATACAGAGCTGCTAGGCTTTCGTTTCCACGGGAAGGCCACTTCGGAGCTGATATCCTATACCGTTATTCAAGGTGTCTCCTCTGCTCGGAAGACAGCTGCTACCTTGAACTGCTTCTCGAGGTGTGTGTGGCCAGACGGCCCCTGAAGCAGAAGGTTGTTCACATAGCTGTGGATGTGGGCAGAAAGAACCTCTGTCTCCCTGCTCAAGATGGCCTCCACCAGGGCGTCATGGATGAAGACGTACTGCTCCTGGGAGAAAGCACGAGGTGACAAGGAGAAAGATCAACGGTCAGCGTTATCTTGAGGAAGACTTGTGCTGTTGTACCAGAGAGAAATATGCTGTCAAGAAGCAATTAAACAGGAGTGAGTGTGATGGTTATAGTCAGGGACTTGGAAGATGATTCATTAAGGTCCATTAAGGCCATATTACTGTTAGATCGTCAAACTCAACATGGACTTCAACATCTTCAATGAATTCTACAGCAAATTATCCAACTGTAAAACCATCACTAAGCAAGGTAATTCACATCATTATAACAATGCTAATTAGAAGAATTGGCACAGCTTTCTGTAGAGGATTAGATGGTCAGATGCTTCTCATCCTTACCTCAGTCTGTACTAGATAGCTTCTCTGCATTCGTATGTGTTTCAAGAAGCCCAGAACATTCACCGTCCCTTGCTCCTTGATCTGCTGTAACATGCTGTCCAGGACAATGAAGGTGCCTGTTCTACCTACACCAGCGCTAGAGAACGCAGGGGACATGGAGAGTGTGAATCCTTTACTCTTTCCGTACTAACTGTCCACTCTTTTGGTTTGAACAAATGGGTGACAGAAGGCTGAAAGGAACCATGCAGGAACACAGTCTCGGATGCACAGAGAATAAGTGGAGATGCTGGAGATGTTGAGTAGATCATGGGATACCTGCAATGCACCGCAATGGGCCCCATGTCTGCAGTTCTAGCCCGGGATGACTTCCGCACAAAGGTGAGCACCGGCAGGACGTACTCCGGGACGCCCATGTCGGGCCATTGGGTGTAGTGGTACTGAACCACAGTTCGCTCATGGCCCTTTGCCTAGAGGTTAGAAAACGGCCTCTTACATCCGCCGGTACAAATTTCATGCGCAGGTAACAGCTGTTGCAGGTACCAGAATCAACACAAGGTAAAAGATGTGAGGAGAAATGGTTGTTAAATGTCAAACAAAAATGTTTAAGGGCTATACCTTCTTGACCTTGGTGTTTCTCAGGGTGAAGGTTCTTTGGGTGTAGTAGGCCAAGACCTTGGTGCTCCTCAGTGTAACCAGGAAGCTGCCAAACTCCTCCTGGTTCTCCCGGGGCCAATACTGGTCACACTTGCGCTGGTCGTCACACCAAAGCATCACCAGCATATATTTTACCGACCACCGTAATTGTTCACAAGCCAATCAGTGACACTGCCAATGCTAGTTCTAACCATTTATCAGTCATCCCCATAACATCATAGGCAAGACCACACACATAGCTGAAGATTTTGGTGAAACAGGTGAAAGTGACACCAAACTCATAACTAGTAGGTCCTGATAAATGAAATTAATATTCATGGTGGAATAAATGCAGCATGCAGCCATCAGCCTACGACTGGTTGGCATCACTGGCCTACCGCTTCATGGCTGGAGGTCACCGGGCTCGAGCGCTGTGCACTTACCCGGGCCTTCTCTACCAGGTTGGTGATCATGACGATCACGCCCACGTTTTGCTCCCAGATCATCCTCCAGAAGTCCTCCACGCTTGACCTGAGCGGTCCCTGGGTTGCAATGTAGCATCTGGGTTTATTGAAGCCCTGCAGGTACATACAGGCAGACAGAGGCTGAGACACTGCAGAGACTGACTACAGGCGAAATAGCCGATTCTGTGTCAAACTCCATCATGTCTAATCAAAGGGAATTCACATGATACACTCATCTCTAGCCAAATAAAGCAGGTCTTCTGTGTGCCCTTCCGAGGGAGATCAATTACCGAAATCAATGAAGCCATTAAAATAAAGACTGCAAAATGTAAAAGACAAATAAGAAATGAATACTGCCGTGATGATAATAGGTAGACGAACAGATTAACTTTACTAATTTCCCAGAAGAGCAATTAAATATATACACACATAAAATATGTAGAGATACACAGGAAGAAGCTCTCACATCCACGTAATTGGCATTGATGTAATCTCCACTGCGTCTCTCTTTACCAGGACTGGAGGACAGTTTGACACGACTATGATCGTCTGAAAGAGAGAGAAAGCGCTCTCAGAACAGTGACCGGTCAAGCTTGGGGAGAGGGTTCAGGCAAACACTCCTTTACGTACAGGCCAAGATGTTGAGGTATCGATTCTTGTTCTTGTTGTCTGGGTGCTGAGAGCTGTCCACGGTAATGCCCAGGTCCAAAGTGCCTGCCTGGATCTCCTGGAATAGGAAGATGAAAACCACCATTAGTGCACCTGCTGGACCGCGGTCGTGTCACTGACCAAGCATGCAGGAAAAAAAAGCTACATGCTACATTCATATCGTTAGAGGGACAGGAGACTGGCACTTTTTGTAAAACTACACTTTCGAAAAGTGGAAATGGATCTTACCTCATAGAACTCTTTCAGTATCTAATGAGGAGAGTGAGAGCACAGAAAGCAGAGAAATGACGTTTTGCAGCAGAAAGCAAACAAGCGCACATTTATTAATAAGCAGGCGCAGCCCTGTCAGTTAAGAGCAAAGTGTGTTTTAATTGGCCGGCAGTGATGTCACTGTCAGTAGGCCCACAATTCGCGCCGATGGTCCTGGCGCGCGGGACAAGAGAGCTACAAAACAAACACCGAAATGCAGCAAACAGAACATCTCACTCAGGACACCCGCTTCACATTTTATAATCGGCCTTCAACGGAAATTAAAGCTCAATACTGACACGAATGTCATGTTCAGCTACGAGACAGTTGTTGTGTATCTACTGAAAATGATATTGACGGAGATGACCTAAAACGTCACGGTAGGGTGAATACGGTGTCTACAAAAGTCGGGGGGGTCTGTATGGAGGACTAAATTTAGCGAGTAGAAGGGGTGGGTAATACAGACGGCTTGGTGTCGGAGCATACCTCAAACTCCCGGGAAAAGCCGTCGGACCTGTTTAGTTCCGCCACCCGTTTGACGAACTGCTTTGCGGAGACAGCCGGGTGGTCATCTGGGGGAAAATGCCACGAGAAGGGGGACATGGTACGACTTAGCATGTACAAACAGCCCGGCTCTCTTACCAGTACTTTGCAGATTTAATTAGACTTTAGGATTTGCAGGTAGTACACATCAAAACAGATGCTTAGCAATTAACAGGTAGTGTCTGTAATGGCCTGGACTGGAGCCAGAACGTGCTGTGAAGCAGATGTAAGTACATTCAAAAGCAACGTCTGGCAGTCACAAACCTTAACCATCAAGTAAAGAGAATAATAGTAATGTTTTGGGGCTGCAGCACAGCCATCTCTTAAGCTGTGATTGGTGTAGGTTAATGAATCTTTTTTTTTTTCGGTACCTGCAGACGGGAGCATGAGAGCGTTTGCGGAGCGGATAACCCTGGGCGAGGAGCTGTCCTCGATGTAGAAGTGAGCCGTTTGAAAGCACGTCCTGTCAAACAGCCACAGAATTATCATCATTATTATGATGAGCAGAAGGGGAGTCCGAGAAGCCCTGGACAACTCGGTGATAATGCTGCACCAGGCAAATGGAGCTAAATGAAAAGATTTCAGTTACATGCACTTTTCCCTTTTGAATATAACTTATGATCTTCTCAAATTCTTCAACAGATGTTGTCTTTAATTTAATCCCATCAAATTTTTACAGGCTGTTTATACGATGCGCGATTAAATTAGCATTATGATGCTAAGCGATAACAAGGGATTTATTAAGCAGGCAGATCAACAGTCACCCTCACAGGACGCCGAGGCAGATTCGGTTTGCCTTCCGCCTTTTCTGATCTCCACTCAAAGAGGACACGAAATGTGCAGCTAGACTGAATGAAATGAGCACCAAAGAAAAGCAGGATGGGAACGCCGCTGTAAACATATGTGTGGGATGTTTACCTTATCCAGCCATGACCTTCCCACTGCACATCAAGTGGGCATTTTCTACATCTGTCAGACAATACGACTGCATTCATCTGTCAGAGACTATACTGGCGATGTTTTTTTTTTTTTTTTTTTTTGTCGTAACGCAAACGTGTGCATCGCTGCCTTTCCAGCAGAGACGGAAAAATACGACAGAGCTCTGAAATGCCCGGTCTTATCCACCTGATATTTATGCTGCCGTATCATTCTAAATATCTAACAATAAAACTGCTAAAGCAGGTCAAGTACGTTTTATGTCCTAGTTTGACAGTAAAAAAAAAAAAAGTAAACATTTTAAATTTAGTTCAAGTGATTATATAATGTTGAAAGATTAAATGTTTAACAGGTATATCAGTGCAGCAGCTGAAGTGGAATATTACTATCTATAAAACGTGGACTTGCATTAAAGGTCAACATTGTAAGTAGTTAATCGTCAGTATTGAAGAGTGGAGAATGAGCGTTTGAATGAGAATGTAGGCATTTAGTGTGATGGCAGATAATACTGCCTTAGAAGAGCACAGTAACATGAAAAACTCGCATGCACCAGCTCCTCTCTGCCTGTAATGGCTTCTGTGGATTCAGGGTTAATATTAATAGAATGTTCAAACATTATGGGAACACAAGGATCTATTCTGCTGTCTTTCCACGTCTTCCCAGTGTGTCATACATACACATCAACTGTAGCATTGTAGTATTCATAGCAAACCCCGACCCAGCTGTACACTGGGCCCTCCTGTCCGGCTGTGGGCCAGCATTTGATGGATGACATATTTTTGCTTTTAGACTGGTGTCCTCCACACCTCTTACAAATCCACCATAAGTCTTGGGCCAACCCAGGTCTTCAACACCCAACAAGCTACAGGTTTTAGGACTTAAGAGTTAGTGTTTGGAAGCCACCATCTTGCTGGTTTAGAGAGTGCTTAGCACCTCAAACAGCATGTCAAGAGAGGCACAGGTGATTATACCGGGGAGCAATTGCACCCCCTACTGGTCAGATTAAAAGGTATTTGAACATATTAAGTTTAATAATATTGCACAGTTATATTTGAAATGTGGCTTATGCTACATTTATGCTAAATTTAATAATTTATCGTAACAATTTATTGTATATTTTTTACATGTAGCTCAGTTTGGCACGGCGCGTTACGGATGACTGGTTGGGTTCTGTCACATCGCACCCCCCTGGGAGAGAAGCCTAGAGTCACCAATGAGGATCACAGAAGACGTGAAGATGATGGGGGACAACTGTGACTTTACCTCCAGTAGATGAGGATCCCCACCAGCACCAGCAGGCTCAGGAGGGTGAGTGCAGCCACCACGGCCAACGGGATAGTAGCTCGCCCCTCCTGGCTCTCCAGCCCCGCCGGAGCCATCCGGGACTCAGGGCTGCTGTTGCTCACCTCTGAGGAAGACGAGGGAGACGAGGGCAGCTCATTGACATGTAAATACCGTATCAGGCACCTCAATATTTACCACATTTGCTCACCAGGCGCATAGCCAGAAATAAATTAAAGGAGAGAAGGATTAGGGTTGGGGGCAAACTGTTTTATTACCTGTCTATGTGCCTGGAACTCTCCTTGAAAAATGATAAACATCAACATAACAGGCAGAACTGTCATTTTTTGCTAGGATAAAACACACTTCTTTTTAAAGGAGTTCAAATGTGATGGACTGGCAAGAAATGTGGTCTAAGACAGATTCCCTCATTATTACATCTACCCCCCACGCTCCCACGAAGCACTGACTTCACTACAGCACCCCCAGGCCTCATTCCCCGTCCCCTCTACTAGCAAAGTGAAGCAAGCGCTGTGTTCTTGTGCCGACACAGAAATCATCAAACCGTTGTCCGCACAGAACTCAAGGCAGGAAATCAGTCACTTTCTAAGCAGAAATCAAATGCAAGAGAAGTACATGGCAAGCCAAAGTGATGCTGCAGAATACAGAATGTAATCTTAGAAGACAACTGGACAGCTTTTGAAAAGAAGATGTTTGTTGTTGATCTGACAGCCAGTAGAGGATGGTGATCTGCTGCCACCATGTGGAAAATGTCTGTCATAACTGATGGACAGCCTGGTGCTTGAGCACTATTTAGTTGAGGTGAAGGTCTAATTTCCGTAGGATGTTTGTCATTCATACTTAATTTGGTTCCTTTTATCCCCTCTGTTTAACCTTAATCTTCTAAAACTTTAACCTTCTCTCTCAGTGTCTCAGACTTCCAAAACATCTGGACCATGAGAGGTTTTAGGTAGCCTTTAGGTACCTGCTGGTCAGCTGGCCAACAAGCCTGTTCAAAGCAAACTTTCAAAAATCAGTCATAATTGTTTTTAAATAAACATGAAACCGGCTAATGTGTCAATTAAGTCAAGATGGTTTGTGCAAAAGAATACCCACAATTCCCCTTCACCACTTGGCTTTTTTATGATTGTAATTTAGCTTTTGGGAGTAGTGATCTATTAATTTAAATAACCCAAACTCATACAGATATCCTAATGTTATTAAGTATAAACATTATTCCCATAATATGGCTGCTTCGGTTTCTGCCGTTAAGTCTGGGAGTCAGATACATTTTTCAAAAATGCAAAAATCCCAAACTGAAGAAGACAGTACAGAGCTGTGAGGCGAGTGTGACGTCCCTGGAGTTTATCGTGTTGTTTTACACCTACGATCCGCTGTTCAAAGGGCCACGGTGATCACAGCGCGAGTTCTGGTTAACCCCCAAACCTTACCTTACCCATGTGTCACTGGATCTCAGACGGGTAGTCAGGTGCTGGCGTTTCAGCGGACTGAGTTTCACCAGTTAATCAGTCGGTTACCCTGCGAATCCGCACACTGCCAGTGCGGCCCCCTGGCATTACCCCCATCAGAGTGCTACCCTGCCTGCAAGGATGCGGCTCCCCCTTGTGGAGGGCCGGCAAGCTTTACCTGCCTCCGTGGCATCCTCAGACTGCCTGCCTGAGTACTCTGAGATACTGAAGTCTGTGGAGGTCTCGTTGTCGTAGAGGCTCCCGGACGAGCCTTGGCCTGAGGCGCTGCCTTCCTCGACCCTGCCCAGCATCCGCGGCCTGGGCTCCGCCTCCTCCATCTCACCGGTGCTGCTACTGCCCTCGTTCTCGGCCTCAAAGTAGAACGACGAGGAGCGCCCACTGTATCTGTCGTCGCCGTCCTGCCCCTTGCCGGTCGGCACCACCGCCGGGTCCGGTGCTGAGGGGGGACTGGTGGGTGTGGCCATCTCATAGACCCGGCCCCCCTCCAACTCCTGATCTACATCCTCCTGGGAGTCCGGGTGCACCGCGGAGCCTGAAGCGCTACTGTCAGCCTGCCCCTCTGTGGGGGTGGAGCCACTTTCGAGGGAGGCGCTGGGGGAGGGGGGAAGGGAATCTGTGGGCAGGGCCCAAGTGAGGACTGGCGTGGGGCTCTGGGCGCTGGCCGGGACCACTGCAACAGAAATGCACGCGTCAGCAGAGGCCGGCAGACCTACGGGACCTTGCGTGGAGCGGCCCTCCGCATCACCCGCGTCACCAAGAGCCCCAACGATGGCAGAGGGAAGAAGAGGGGGGACAGCTAAGCTAGCAGAGGAGCAGGGGGACAGTCCGGGGGAGGGGGACATGCTGCCAGCCTGGCCACCTGGCTCGAGGCCGGCTGGAGGCGACAGGAGAGCGAGAGAAGCATGCAGAGCATCCCACCTAGCAGAGCACGTCGAGGGCTCGCCGGGAACCGAGCTACAGGGAGGAGTCGCAAAGTCAGAGGCGACAGGGGATGGCAGCGGCGGCGAACCCGCTTCCCGGCTCACCGCCACAGACCCCCAAGCGCCGCTACGGATCAGTGAGGGCTCCACGTGCCCGGCCCCGCGACTAACGCCCCCTGCTGGCCGGCCGCCGCTATGCCATCTTGTGAAAGACTCTGCGAGTTCATCGGTCGCTACCATCAAAGCAAAGTCACTGGGTAAAGTAGCAGAGGGCTGAAGGGGGTCCGGAATGGAGGACGGGAGTGCATTTGGGCTGGACGAGGTTCTCAGCCGCTCAGAGAAGTGAATTCGGTCCAGGTCAGAGCCAGACTGCTGCCCAGTGGCAGATGAATCAGGTAAAGTTTGAAGGGGTAAAGTATGACTAGACATTATCTGGGGATCACCTGTGGCCAAAATCGATGAACCAGACATTAGGTCACCATCATCACCATCCTCCTCATCACTAGCACTACCCCAACCACCGCTGACGTCACCCGAGGCCCAGCCAGACACGGTGTGGGAAGAGGTGTGCAGAAGCAGGGTGGAGGGAGACAGGGGGGTGAGAGACAGACCACCACCAGACAGCGGCATCTCCGTGCTGAAGGATGCTCCCCAGACCACTCCAGACTGACTGTCAGGCAGCCTCCAACCATCAGGGGGCAGGCTCGGATGGGTCTGATAGGACACAGCAGCGGAAGGAGGGGGTGACAGAGAGCTAGCATGCAGGCATGTGACAGGGTCTGCGTGAGGGCGGAGCGCAGGAGAGCCACACAAAACGGCCTCACCATTGGTGGTCCGGGAGACAGTTTCAGAGGGTGTGGCACTCAGGGGTTGCTGGGAAACTGGGCTCGTGGGCCACAGTGGGACGCCAAAGAGGGGGGCCGAGGAGGTTTGGCCCGCCAGGCTCTCCGGGATGGGGGTCGATTCAGTAGCAGGATGTGACATCACGCTCTCCTGCGTGGGGACCCCTGGGCCATAGAGGGCCCAGTTACTACCAGGAGATGTCAGAGTTGCGGCAGAACTTGCAGAAGCCGCTTGGGTGAGAACGTCATCAAGGTAAGCGCTGGTGACAAGGCCTCCCATTCGTCGGCCATGTCCGGCTGTGGGTGGCTCCGTGTTCCCCCTCATGTGGGTCTGCTCCATGGACCAGGAAGGCGAATACTCTGCTGTGATCCTCCTCAGGACTGGCGAGGTAGTCGTGACGCCAGGGAACAGGAAGTCGGGCCAGTATGAACTGGATGGTGTCGGCTCTTCTACCGTCACCTGCTTCCGGTCTGGTTGGTGTATTTCTGCATTTAGCTGAAATACACAACAGAGCATGTTAATCATGTTGGGGCCTCTCATGATTCAGGAGCAGGAAGTGGTAAAGGGCGGTTTAAGGCGGTTTACGGGGGACAGAGGAAAAAGGATAATAATAAAACAATAATAATACTAACTACTCCCCTTTTAGTGACTACCTTCATACACAACAACAGCAGTAGTAATTTAATTTCCCAACCAATGTGCACATTTATGACCAAATGTCATAGAAATAGAAATTTTTGAAGTAGAACGCAGAAAATGTTTAAAATGTCCACTTTACGAAGGACATAAGAAATCGAGTATGGAACACTGACGTAAAGTAGTACGCACAGTGGTGATTACTCCTAGGCTACCATGATATTCAGCGAACGACCATCTCTTAATGACATTAATGTCACTGCAACAGACCTCAGTTGCTCCATGAGCAGTGATTGTAATGATAACTGATTGCTATTATTAGTTACCTTATTGTGATCCTGTGTTTCAGTGTAATCTAAATAGCCATGGTCAGGATCAGAATCGCTCTTGGTCTCTGATGGAAAATGGATGATTATGGCATTAGAAACATTACAGAGGAGATATATAAAAACAGAAAGAATGACCATATTTGGGTCACAAGGGCTAAAATGGGCTTGGGGATTTATGTTCACATGTTACACACACACACAAACATTAACTGAACTGAAGCTTGAAAACTAATCATAAGTCATTAAAGGAAGTCACATGACCACAATGAAACAGCACATTAAAACCAATTTGCATTTACGATGCAAATTCCCATATGAGGTTTCAGCCAATTTGATGTTTTGTGAGTAGACAGATTCCTGTAACCATTCCGGCCTTTAGAACAAATACTAGACAGTGTCTTCCTCATGAAGTTGGTCACACTCAGAGGAAGTCACCCTTGGGAGTCCATCGTGACACAATTAAACATATAATCAAATAAATAATAAATTAAATATTTTGCTCAGTGGGTCATCTGGGCCAACTTTAAACAAGTCATGCATCACAGGAATCGGACTTGAAGTTTTCCGGAACAAGAAGGAGAAAACTGACAGCAAAGACTTGCCACATGAGGAGATGTTTCAGGGTCACAACAGGATGATGACAAAAACACCCACAGACCCCCATGCACCCTCCCAACACATGACAGGAAGACAGCGATGGTGGAGCCACTTACCTTGCTGGGGGACATTACGTTAGAACGGTGTTAAGCTTCCCAGCTTGTTATAATGGAAAACAAAATCACAGTCTGCTTTGATTTCTGTGTGTTGAGGTCCTTTTATAAACAAGGTTAGGGGGAAACTCAGCTGTACACCCATGGACCTCGCACGTGTGTGTATGTGGAAATGTAAATATCATAACTCAGGATTCTTTGGATGGATCATTTTATTGTGAATCTCGACACAAAACTTCAGATACACAAATATCTTCTCACACATCATTCCACACAAGTTCTGCACACAGAACAATCAGACATCACCTTTTCAGAGGATTCCGGACTTTGAGAAATGAGAGAAAACAGTTCTCAGACAGGAAAGATGAATTCAGCCTCTGCATCTAATACAACACACATTCCTTCACTCTGAGATCCTACTGTCAAAGAACATAGTAAGAAGAGGTTTCATAGACAAGAAGAAGCTAATCCGCAGGTGCATCTCCAAGGTACAGGACGTCCGTCTCCGTGTTGCGGCAAAGCAGTCTAGATGTGCATACAGGGCATTGTCCGCTCAGCAGAGAGAGAGGGAGCAGAATCCCAAAGCGGGAAAATCCCAACACCAGAGACACGCAAGAAGACAGAGCGTCGCTACAAGCCAACAGCAGAGGCAGTCGGGTGAGCTCGCAGTTCAGCACTAGCATGTGTCTTCCTGCCACTACTGAACAGAAATCTGGGATAATCCAGGATGGTGCCGACCTGTATCTCCACACAGGTTACCTGGGTGCCCTTTGCCTGTTACCTTACCAGAGTACCTATTTTGGCCTACAATTTCACAGACAGGACCACTTATGAGACAAACACGTTCACCGTTCCGATTCAGGACACGGGGGGACAAGAGATCCTTGCAAAAACCAACGACACACTGTCAGCTCTGGGTCGCAAACGGCGACATTATGGCCTGAGACAGTGGCATCAGCGGGAGGCGTCGGCCTTACCGGGGTCATCCGGGGGCATGTCCACCGCCAGCCACTCGCTGGCGCGGCCGTACTGACTGTCGGTGCACACTGCCGCAACTTGGATCGTGTAGCTGACGTTGACTGAAAGGTCCTCGATTATCGCCCCCTTGTGGAAGAAAAATATTCAGCTGTTTCCCCAAAGCTGTCAAACAGCCTGCCGTTGGACTTTAAATCAACCAGCAGTGTCTTTTAAACGGCACCTGAAAACTTTGTGGACGTTTGATGTTTGTTTTATTTCACATGATACACTTTGTGACCTTTGTTTGCAAAAGGCTCTATATCATGGGTGGCCAATCTTATCTACAAAGGGATGGTGTGTATGCAGGTTTTTGGGGTAACCTTTAGGTCAGCTGTTCAAACCCAGGTGTGAGGACTCTTCAGCCAATCAGTCCTCTAATTAGTGACCTAATAAGGGAGTTGCAGCGAAAACCTGCATACACACCGGCCCTTTGTGGGTAAGATTGGCCTCCCCTGCTCTATATAAATAAACTACCTATGTACTTAGATTTCAGTCTTAAAGTGAGTGATGTATGACAGAGGAATCTTAGGATGATGATGAAGAGCATGGATATCTGTTTTAGCTGGCCGCTTCCTCTCTGTAACAGACGGTGACACCATCTTACCACATCCTGGTCTCCGTCCGTCAGGTACTCCAGTCGGGGTTGGTCCCCGGCCCCCAGCTGCTGGTAGGTGACGGCGTACTTCTCGATGTCGCTGTCGTAGACGGCGCGCGGCCTCTCCCACGTCACCAGGAGGCCAGTGTAGTTGTGCGGCTCTGCCTGCACGTTCTCCGGCTCCGAGCTGCAGACTGCACGCCGAAGCCGGCCCATGCATGACGAGAGCCAGATAAACATCACAGGTGAAAACATCACTCAGCTGTTATTTTTTTGCAGGCCACAAAACTGCAATGTTGATGTTTATACAAATAAATCTAATAGCAGCTGGAAAATTTGTAACTGAAATTCAAAGCACTGAAAATATGTAACAACTAATATCTTAGTAAAGGAGCCAAATACGTGTTCATACAACAGACATAATAATTATAAGGAAATTATCTACCTGAAACACAAGAGGGCAGTATACTGTAAGTCTGCGGTATGAGGAACACTACACAGTCTGCAGTGTGTCAATATGTCTGCAGTAAATAACTTGTAGTTGAGAACTAAAATATATTTAGCACTGGCTAATGAGAAAGAAATGGTCAAAACAATTATCAGAAAACTGATGTTGGCTTGTGTGAGGCTAGGGAATTCTGTTACCAAGCAACATAAAACCATTACCACGGAAAACGCACAGCTTCCTTTGAGACAGCATTTATGCCACCGGCTGACTGTCCTGTCCAGGTCAGTGACCTCACATGACACGGTTTGCTGAACTGAGACCCAGAATTCTTTGGGCCCCTGACCAAAATCGATCGCGGTACTAATTATTCCCCAAAACAGGCTTTTTCTGTGATCCATGTAATTAAGAAAAGCATAACAAATACTCAACCAGTGGTGTGAAGTTAGCAGGACAAATAGTCTGATGTTCTACTACCAGAAACCAGGCTGCTTTCCTGTGCCACCTTGGAGGAGATGCTGAGGTTTGGGCTGTGGCAGGACGTACCAGGCGTGAGGACCTCCTCCGTGCCAGTGTAGGAAGAGAACACCTGGCCCATGAACTGGGGCTGCTGCTGGCGGAAGTTGTTCTGCAGGTAGTCCATCAGCATGACGAACCCAGCTTGCTGCATGGTCATCACCTCACAGAACATCTCCAGCTTAAAAACAGGAACAGTAGGGTGTGATGTGGGGTTCTGGATTGGCTGAAAACACTCCCACATGACGGAGACTGCGGGGCTCTGGATTGACTGAAAACACACCCACATGACAGAGACTGCCTGACACAGAGTTAAGCGTCCCTAACAGATCATAAAGACAGGTGTGCGATTTGGCAAGATGGTGAATGATTCTGAAATGTTTCCATGATCATACGGAGAGATCGTTTGTATCGTGCACATTCTGTCAGTTGCAGGTCTTATGGCTCAAACACATATCTAAAGTTGTTTTGTGAGACAAGTTCATTTCGACACACCAACAAACAGTAATAGCTAGGAATAGGTAGTGCTTCAGATTTCTTCGACTCTCTCCCTTTCGCGCCAACATTCCAGAATGCTAAGCAGAGCATGTTGCACATTCTCCATTTGGTAACGCAGTGGCATGAACGACATGGAGGAGCTGGTCCCTAAAAAGAATTTGACATTACTATGGAATTTGTTTGGATTTTCTAAAACCTGCACAAAAAAAAAATATTTTACAAAGATAAAGTTGGTACGTGGGATAGCAGCACAACAGACCTCGG
>JAODLC010000065.1:34934879-34948569 GCA_026781145.1 Hippopotamyrus pictus | reverse complement strand
AGTGTACACTGAGTATGTTATTCCTTAATAGCAGCACAACAGACCTCGGAGTGTACACTGAGTATGTTATTCCTTAATAGCAGCACAACAGACCTCGGAGTGTACACTGAGTATGTTATTCCTTAAGGGTTTATTATACTATAGGGCTGTATTTTTTACAGCAGGGGAATTCTTTCAGTTGTGCTGTTAAGTAACTTGCAAAATAGTCTTAAAAACGAACATGAAAATGAACCGTGAAGAGATTGTGGACTGTGATCCAGCCTGTGACAAACTGTGATATTATATTTTTGCCATATGGCCCCTAGGCACCGTTTAGCTGGGCTTAGCTGAGAACATCAGCAGAGAACAACTAGTCAACCAAAAGACAATTAAAAAAAACAACATAGACCTTTAATATAGTGTTTCCCTAGTCCTTTATAGGGCTAAAATGCACTGAGAATTTAGTTCCTAAGAAAAGGTCGCCACAAACCCTGAGCCCCAGACAAATACCCTCACTACTGCCGCACCACTGAAATATTGATGATGCAGCCTTGTCTGCAGCTGAGACAAAGCCCAGGGGTCCCACGGATGTGGCCTCAAAAGGTCCGCACGCACGAGGAGGGCCTTAGAAGCGAGCGAGATGAAGGGGCCGGTTTGTTGTTTTTCTTTTCAGCCCAACCAGTAGAGTCAGATCGCTAGGGTTAGCAGGACGTGCCCCTTCAGCATCTCCTAAATAAGGAACAGGTTTGTTTAATATTTAGTGTAGTGGCTGTTTTTGGTCAACAGGGGCCCCCATGCAAATGCATGGTTTGAGTGGTGATTAACACCCCTGTTTGGGCCCAGATATGTGATTGGCACAGATCTCTTGAGAAACCCAGCAGATAAGCACACACTCGTCAACTTGAAAGCACAAAGACAGAGACACGCACGCACAAACACGCCAACCTTTAGGAATCCGCTCTTTGCTGACTCACGTGCTCACGTGCATGGACACATCGTGGCACAGAACCTCCCGCTCACCTGGGTTTCCGAGATGGACGCTGTATCTCTAAAGACGATCCACTCCACGGTCTCTGAGCATGGCGGCGTGGTCAGGGACCCGTTGTAGGCGTAGTACTTCTGCGTGGAGTTTGGCAACAGGCCCAGCAAGGAGAAGGGCTCTAGGGTGGCGGTTTTACCTGGAAGACGGCGGGAGAGAGGAATTCACCATCACGCGCATCACAGCCAGACATACACTTCGGACGCCTACAGCTCCGTCAGACCCCAAGGTCCATTAACAAACCCTCCCATGCTTAGAACGTCTCTGAAAAATGTAGAAAATTCACTGGTTTCTGTATCAAAACAAAAGGTCACATGACTGACAGGTGCCTCGTTCCCATGTGACATACCAAATCGATTGACAGCGTTGATACCGTTGATAATAGATTCATAGTTCTCGTTATCAACTGTGCTGGTCTGGAACAGAAGAGAGACATTTTACACTTCATCTAGCCAAGTGTAAAAAAGAGTGCCACACTATAAGGAGGACAAGGGGTATATTTCATAGATATGCTTGTTCATTGTGGGGGGTCAGCATCCTACGGAGATGTACGGCCTGCTGGGAATTATGGGTAATTACCACCACAGCTCTTCCTAGCAACCTCTACATGCCCTGACTCAGCTACCGGCAAGCATACATGATAAATGAGGTGCTTTGACCGCCAAGGGTCCTATGATGAAGAGAACGGTGCCACCATGATGAGTGGCACCTCCATGCTTTATGATCTCATACCTCTGCAAGAAAAAAAGATGATCTGGCCTGCCTTCTCAGTAAAGATAGGAGTCACTAACTATTTACATCCCATGTTTACTGTTCACAAACCCACATTCCCACACAGACAGTCAGGCAGGTACAAGGACACCCAAATGGGTCCTTCGGCACAGATCCCATAATCAGACTCACCTCAAAGAGCACAGACAGAGCGGTCAGCTTTCCCCCCTCCTTCAGAGCATCGTCGATCGACTTAAACTCTCCCGCTTCGTAGCCAAAGATCTGCATCTGTCAGAGGAACATTTGGCACAAGTTGGACACCGTCTTTGGGGACCATGCTCAGTAACCGAGCTACATTGAAAAGTAAAGATCACAGCTAGCAGCTGAAGTGGTTATGGCCACTAAAAGCATGGATGCCCAGTGAGGAACCCGAGGGGCGGCCCACTGTAAGTACCTCCAGGGGGAACTTGACGCCATTGAGGCTGTGCTCGGAGCCGTCGGACGATGCGTTGCACGTGCCCCAGTGGAAGGTAATCCTGCCCACCTTGAACCTGGACCTCAGCCCCCCGCCGGTGATGTAGTACTCAGCATCGAGGCTGATAGCAACTGGGGAGAGGAACACAGAGCATTAGGGTGATTCGAGTGGGAGGAAGGTTAGGAGGCTACTGTCAGATGTTGACGATGATGATGATGGTGATGGTGATGGTGATGATGATGCTAACGATGATGACGGTGATGATGATGATGATGATGGCGGTGATGATGATGATGACGGCGGTGATGATGATGGTGATGATGATGCTAACGATGATGACGGTGACAATGATGATGACGGTGACAACGATGACGCCGGTGATGATGATGATCATTAGGGTTTTATCCAAACTGCCTTGGGCGCAGTAGCCCAGCACTGACACATTAAACACTGGCTTTTACCCACTGACTGGCAGATGTCATGAAAGTGACCATTTCTGGACATGAGATCTTTGCTCCGATGATGCATCACCGAGAGTGGAGCCCTGAGCTTAGTGTGACGGTTTGAGAGTGTACAGGCGGGGGCACTCTCACCAGTCTTCCCGTCGTTGTGGATGGTGGTGCCTTCTGGGGTGTCCTGCATGAAGCCCTCCAGCTGCAGTCCCTGGAACTGCAGCATGACCGGGGCGAGGTCATCGTCAATGTTGATGGGTGATTGCTTGGCGCTGCTGCAGGTCGGGTACCGCTTGGCCCAGTTGTCTTGGTTTAAGCTCCCTGAGAGAACCGGAGATGTGTCACAGTGCAAAGCCATGCTACAGCACGTCAAACATCAGGGCTGCACGGTGTCGCATCACGATTCCATGGGGCATAAGCAATAATGACCAGGGCTTTAGATCACGGGCATAAACGTTTGTCTGGACACCAGCTTGCTGGTACTATATGGATGTTTACTTACGCCCACAATTTGGTAAGCAGATTAGAACACCTAAAATATTAATGAGATGCCCAAAAATTAGTAATCTATATATATTTGGCGTATCCTTATGTTTATTTTAATAAACATATTGCACCGAAAAGCCAGTGTCCAGACAAATGTTTACACCTGTCATATGACGCGCTGGTGATTACTGCACATGCAGCATGTAAGTGAGATTACTTTGAGATGTGATATCATGCAGCCCTGTCATACATAATAAAGGAATCTAGAAAGAGGGACAAGCTGGACCCACAAAACCGATATCACTACAAGCAGGGCAGCCCCATCCTTTTTGGGGGCCTAAGAAAATTATGATTAACCTGTTTATCATTTGTTATCTTCCCATTCTGACAGGCTGATCAGATGAGGTCGCCCCCTGGTGGCCGCTGGGCTCTAAGCAGCCTCTCTGTTCACCAATGCGTTGGGCCATTCCTGACCACTAGAACACAGTCCTGGCAAAATGCAAAAATACTATGGATGTCCAGAATGACTGATGAGCGTCAGCGGCGGATCACGGGCGGATTGACGTTCATGTTTCTACCGTGGCAGCTTTGCTCAGCGTGAGAGGAGCCATTTACAACATCAGGTCTTTGAGCCTCGAGGGGAAAAAATGCGTGAAGAAGAAACAGCACAATGTGTTTTGCATTTGAAAAGCTTTTTTATCATACTGAGATATCAGGAGCAGATTGTGAATTCATATTAAATCAGATTGTTCCCAGAAAGTGCTCCACTACAGAGCACACACGCACACACACACGCACACGCACACACACACACGCACACGCACACACACAGACTCGCGCGCGCACCCACACAGCTCATCCTCCTGTAAGCATTCGCCCCATGTCTCAGTGTCCTTGCCTAGACACTTTGGTGTCGAATAGGCTATCGAAATGTACAGATCCCCCCCAGTGCCCCCATTAACATTTCAATGGCTACAGTATGCACCAAGGGCATGCCGTGTTTTGACACCGCTTGTAAATTTCTGGCATAATTAAGAACGCCCTCCGTGTGGACTAATGAGCAGTCCCCCGTAATGAGGACAGCTCCTCTGCCCGCGGGAAAATGCTGGGTAGACTAATGCAGACATCGGGTTGCCAGAACGGGACCCAAAAACAGGCCACATTTTCAGCATGCTGGATAAACCGCATTCTTAATTCGTGCCTGTTCATTTATCATACACGTCACTTTTTTGTCAGTTTCCCTGATTTATTTTTTCCTCCCGAGATACAGAAATAAGCTCCTTTCTGATTCAGCAAGACGTCTTCGGAGCCAGCGAAGCTCTCATCCTCCACGCCGCGCTCCCCAGAGCCAGGCCCGGACACGTCACACCACATTTTCACCAAATGACACGTCCTCTTTCATCATTACACCCCCTCCACCCCACCCACCCTAAAAAAACATCCGGGACAAACAGATCCAGAGTTACCGGTTACCAGAGCATTTTCCCATGTCACGATACATAGAAATGATGTCAAATTGCTAGATGAGAACCTGTTTTCAGTACTAATCAGAGGATCACAACACACCACTTAACATTAGATAACCCTTTATAAAACAGCGGCATATTCGATTCAGTCCAACGCAATTCATATTTATATAGTGCCTTTCACATCGAAGTCCCCCCAAGGTGGGAAGGAACCAAAAATTCCTGAGTTACGAGAAAAAAAAAAAAAAAAAAAACCTCTGGGGGTCCAAGGTCAACTGGCTGCCCAACCCCCCTGGACATCCTAACATCGTACTACATTCTAATATAATCCCCAAATCATTAAGATTAAGAACCTTACATGAAATCATTGTCCTCAAATTACAGAAGATCAGTGGTAACATTTCTGCAGTTTACTGTATTTCATTGTGTGGACACAACTGAGAAGGTATCACTGTGAAGTGTGTTTGGTTACCATAAGAGTGATACAGATCTTCTCAGGGCGTGAGACTGTCAGCGATGCAGTAACATTTACAGGCTGAGTGCTGTCAGGTGACATTCTCTACAAGAGCCTGGAATTACTGTCGGAACAAAGTGTCATTTCATGTGTCTCATTACCATTCGGTCAGACAGACACTCCCACACTGACGCCGGCGAAGTCCATCCAGCCGCCAGGCTCGTTAAAATCAGGAGCATGGTCTGGCAGGATCCTCGCCCCCACGTGGTGGTGACTTCTGTAGCTTCTCTGATATCCGGCTCTGATGTCCCATAATGCTTTTGTACCCAGGTCCACGCCTTGATAGCTGTAAGCTTCTGGTGTAATATCTGCCTCACTTATATGGTACTTTGGACAGCTTTGAAGCTGAAGATTTTCAGTGTTGGGATGTCCTCAGTACTGCAACAGGTCGAATAAAACATGCGGGACAAGCCCAGAGGATGGAGAACAGCTGGTGCTTGACGGCCCTCTGCGGAGGGGTCAGACGGCCCTCATTCCCGCGCGGGACCACAGTCAGCTGTGCACTTATGGCGAGGAGGTTGGCAGTAGCAGCAGGCCCACAGTGCTCCACCCAAGCGTGGTAATCCAGCTGATGAAGCCATAGGGAGCAGACGGCTGCCAGCATGCAGAGGCCACGGAGGAGGTGGAGGACCCAGCTGCCCATTATCTGACAGCATGCCCATGTTGGGGAGGTTGTGGTTCTGCTGGTGTAGAGTGTCCCCCTGGCAGGGCGGTGTCTGATTAGGGGACAGCGTGTCCGTGTCGGGGAGGTGATGGTTCTGTCGGTGTAGAGCGTCCCTCGCCAACAGCGAGGTGTCTGATTAAGGGACAGCGTGTCCGTGTCGGGGAGGTGATGGTTCTGTCGGTGTAGAGCGTCCCTCGCCAACAGCGAGGTATCTGATTAGGGGACAGCGTGTCCGTGTCGGGGAGGTGGCCAGCAGCTTCTCTTTCACATGTAAATGTGGTTATTAATGCCCCAATGCTCATATTGACACTCTGTGTCTTTGGCGAATCTCCAATCCTGACAGACGTGCACCCTCCACGTGGGTCCTCTGAGGTCTCTGCTGGCGCCGTGGCTTCGCACACACTGCAGAAGGGCACTGCGTGAACTCCATACCGAAGATACAGAGACACATTACGGGGTTCAGCCACACGGGGTCTTCACGGCGCTCGGGACAGACACAGATACTAGGGTGTCTATGCAGACATACGCTAAAAAGAGTAAATGGCACATCCCACAGAGTGAGACTTACGCTGTGGAGTGATTTTGAAATGAATCCATTTCCCTGTAAAAACACAGGGTGTGAGGGTTTAGTTGAAGTGGGGACGAAGTGTGGGATCCAGTGGCGGATTATGAGATAAAATAGCTCTGGGGGGAACTCGGAAAAGTCATTAAAACTTGAAAGGAAACTGGGCTCGAGAATAACAGGAGGAGCTGAGAAACCAGCCTAGACTTAAAAAAAAAAAAGCCAGTCCAAATCCTCTCTGCTTTTCCAATAAAAACAATGGATGATAATTTTGATCCGTGATTAAACACAAAAGCTTATCAGCAAGTATCACAACATTAAAAATTCTTTGGTCAATCAAAGGTGTTCAGTTACCAAGGCCTACGTGTTGTATATGTGCTTTAATGCTACTCTGTCACATACTGCAGAAAACCTAAGTTTGCCCTGAACCTATTTGTGGTTCATGCTGACGACGGACACCAGGGGCTTAGGGACACTCTGTCCTACATTTAAATGTAAATTCACAGATGAATGCGACAGAATAAAACCAAGGACCATGTAGAGTGGAAAAAAGGCATTAATGTAACATTCACATTATATTTTTAAATAGCCGCTAATTCTGAGCCTCTCCCTGTCGGGTCTCTCTCCTGTGGGTCACTAGGGATCATCATGCAGGCTAATTCTACTCACGCTTAGAAGTACATAAATCACAAACAGCAGCAGCCTGTGAAATCGAAATGCAGACGAATCACACCGCAGCCCGGGCAGGGATACCGGGAAAAGAAGACAAGCGGAATCACGCCCGAACACTGACATACAAGCCTTTCTTGACAGCGTAATAGGGTTTTATAAAAGTGCAGTCAGAAGCTCACAAAGACAGGTGGGCGCCTGGTATTCCGGACCTGTGCTAACAAGACCATCCTTTCAGTGTCACTCACAAGTGTAAAACCACCCAGGCAAAATACAGGAGAAACCAATTCAGCGCTTCACCTGGCGGTGGGTTAACATACCTGGAACTACCTGACCCCCCCACAAACACTCGCAAAGACGCCTGGTCATTGAATAAACGGTACAGATGACCCCCATCCCCCGTTGGGTCTGAAGCCTGTTTGAACACCCCCCCCCCAAGCTACATTACCTGCGTATGACCAGTCGATGTCCTCGGTGAACTTGCGCTGCGTCCTGTAGTAGCCATACGCCAAGTCACCTGGAGACAGAACAGGAGGAGAAGTGGTGGGTCTCAGTCCGGTGGGTCTCAGTCCCCCCCCCCCCCCCGTCTCACAGAGGTTAACAAACAGCCAAGGGCCCAGCTAGGAACTCTGGGCCTCCTGAGGAAATGTCACCTCGAGTCCCCCCACCCTGGGGCCCCCATGTCCCTACTGCACCCCCCAGAAAGGGTAACGCATTTTCAGGTTACATAAACATCTGGAAAGAAACCATAAACACACGTGGCCAGAATGAGCATTTTGGCAAAGTGCATGAAAATTATTTACACTCAGCTACATTAAAGTAATTCAGGATTCCTTTGCATGTGTTTATAAATCTTTTTTATGCATTACTTATCAGAGCCAAAATCTGTTCCCTTGAGCTGAGCGGAAGGACACAGACCCACAGAATGACCTTGCAATTCTCCAGTTTCCTTCAGTCACAGTTTATTCCAGGACCTTTACGATGCTTACAAAGTCAACCATGCACTTTAAATAAATGGTACTGATCCTAATTATTATCTATTAATCACCAACTATGGACAAACACTCGTCTGTATGTTTACATATTATTCCGTAGATAAAAGTGTCTATTTAGAGAAAAAAATTAATGAGCATTCTTTCCAAGAGCACTGACTTCAGCAAAAATGAACAAATATTTTTGGAGCAGATGCATTTTCTGTTGCAAGGGAATGAACCTCTAAAGTCCCTCAGCTGACAGTGAGATATCGTATATATGGGGAGGGGATTCAGTCATTCCTGTTGCTGTAACAGTGACCAGCCACTGGGGGCACCCAACCTTGCCGTGACGAGGGCAGTTTGGGTGGTCTACCTGCCGGCATTGTTTACTCGCGCCATCCGTCTGCCACGTGTGGAGTTCACAGTAAACTGAAGCTCTCACTTGGGGTGACAATGACACATCTGTCATTTCCCCCCAGAACCTGGCCACACCCATCCCCTCTCCTCCTTTCACGGCTTCATTTTTGTTTTGACTGGCGGCATGATGTCTGAAGCCGCAGACAAATATGGCTGCCACATGGTGCGGCGGGTGGAACAGAGTCACCGGTCTGAACCTCAGAGCTCATCTTACATCCCAGCAGGTGTCATTCTTCAGAAACGCTTTTCTCTCTTCACAGATCAGGTGACCCCCCCCCCCCACAACCCACCCTCACCCCCCTAACCGAAACACATTCCAAGGCCCCATCTGACCGGGCTGACCCTCACGGCTCTGTATAGCCCGTTCAGAACAGGGCTTGACAAATTACCAGCTGAACACCAGCTGACGCTATAGACACTATTTACAAGCTACAGTCAGAGCAGCACTCTGTTAGGCTGAAAGCCTGCCCTAGATACCAATGTAAACGGGATAGTGGCTTTTTGTTTGGCCTGGTGGCCTTCCTAATCCACTTTATCTGTAGATTTGGGGTTTGGTTTCACTCAGTCAGCCTGCTTTTGTATGCGAGGGACACTTTTTGAATCCTTTCTTTTTACGCTGGGTAAGGGGGAGAGTCATTGAGAGTAATACTAAAAGCTACCTAGATATACATACACCTGTTTCTTTGGGTGAAAACTTAATAGTAAAAAAAAAAATGATATTTTCTAGAATTTGTCTAAGATTATCCATCCACCTTTCAACCAGTTATCCTGGTCAGGGTTACAGGACTGGGGGACACCCTGGATGGGGGGGGGGGGGCAGTCCATCATGGGGCACAATTTGGAGGTGCCAATTCGCCTCACTAGATATCTTTGGACTGTAGGTGGAATGTGGAGCAGATCAAGACAAAAAAAGAAATATATAAATATTAATTTTCCACACAATATATACTCCACATTTCTGCACAGATGATTTTACCTTATCTTTTTCCCAACAGTATAATAAAAGTTTTATTTATTTTGCTTAATAACCTCTCTAAATAAACAGAGCAGAATAATTATTGACAAAGTCCTTCTGTCAAAAAAAATGTATGAAATGTCAGCGGAATCTGTCACCAGAAGGAAATGGGCTGTGATGAAATGCGATGGGGTCAGGAAGTAGGATGACCCGGTTCAGACCCGGACACCCCGTCCGGCCAGCACTGCCACCGGATATTAAGCCAGAGAGGACTCACCAACCCCCCCAGGGACTGACCCACGGGCCCGATGCCGTGCCAGCTTATTAAGGACGGTGTGGAGATGACATCTTTGGGTTTTAATCTCTCGCACCAGAAGGAGCACTAGAGGGTGTTAATGATCCCAAAAAATGCTCGACCGCGTTCATCAGCGAAGCCACAGGAACGTGACGCTCTGGTAGGTCAATGACAGGTCAGGCGGTGGCACCGTGGTGGGTCACAGAGTCGGCGTAGGGCACAGGCGTTAGACACGAGACAGGCGGCCCGGGGAGAGGAGTGGACCTGCTGGCATGAAGTCGGCACGGCTTAGCAACACAAAAGTGTCGCAAGATGCAGGTCACGCCAAGAGTCACCCCTGTATGCAGCCATTCCCGCAGTTTAGAAATGTCTTATGCAAAACATCCATCCTATTCAGGGTCACGTGGGTCTGGAGCTGATCCCTGAGGCTATGGGGGGGCAAGGCAGGGAACATCCCAGGATGGGGGCGCCAACCCATCACAGGGCACACACCTACAGGCAATTTGGTAACTCCAATTAACTTCAGCATGTTTTTGGACTTTGGGGGGAAACCAGAGAAGCCAGAGGAAACCCCACGATGACACGGGTAGAACCAGCAAACTCCACCCACGTGGAGCCATGGCCGAGACTCGAACCCGGGTGGCAGAGGTGTGAGGCGACAGTGTTAACCTCTGTGCCTCTGTGCTACCCCATGTACAAAACATAGATAACGAAATCCAGAACAGGCAGTTTGGTGGGGCTTGGCCTCAGGCCAGGTTTTAATGGCCATGTACAAATCCTGAAACAAAGCAAGCAGGAGAGCCGGATCCCTGATGCTTTGGGTCCGATGAGCCTGGAGCGAGACCCAACGCCGCCTACCATCTATAATTATACCGAGGAACATGTGATGGTCAATGCTGGTGTGTGCAGCGAGGTTTAACAGCAAATACACAACATGAACAGCATTGAAATACCGTATGGAGCAGGTTTGTGACATGTTAGGGCACGCCAACACGCAGAGCGCAATCATAGAAGGCAAATCAGCACACCGGAACGATTGTGGGAACCCAGGAACCAGTGTTTGATCAGCCGAAAGACTTTAGCCAAACGTAAAGACACTTCACAGAACAACAGCACAGTCTGAGTGCGGCGATCTGAAGGTAGCGTATCAGGACATCAGCTTGGTCTTCAGTCTTTTTTTTTTTTTTTTAATAACCAATGATAAAACCGGGCAAAGTTGTCACAGCAGAAAAACTGAAAGCAAAAGCTGTAAAATGAAAAGGATCCTTTGTTGCTGAAATGTGACCAATGCTGGCAGAACACAGAGCTTTGTGCATCTGTGCAAACATGTGATGGTATGCTGACACGGAGCTTCACCTGAATAACATGGGAAAAAACAAGGCAACTCAAAGAATATACACTGTGGAGCATGTGGATCGGGTGATGACAGTGGTGCCAACGAATGAAGGGTGATCTTTTGATCTCCTCATTTCCCCAGCCCTCAAGGTCCACGCCGACGAGCCCGTTTGGGCTTTCTCCGATTCCGGTTTACAGTAGCCTACATGATTTACATTTCTTTTCTTAATACCTTCATATACCGTGTACCGGGCTGAAATGTCTGAAAGCTACAATAGTGTGAGAAACGGCCCTACCATCAGATGTTCATAACAGAACTGGGCCCCACTGATTAGAGGGCGACAAATTCGGCGATTAGTCTCCCTCGCCACTCCCCCGGGTCACTGCCAAGCGTACATTTGTGTGTCACAAGAAGATAACCCCATCCCATAAAGCCCCCCCTCAAAATGAAGACTGAAAAGCACAACAATAGTCGGATCTGCGTACGACCCGCCAGCTGGGGGGGGGGGGCTGTTGTCCCCGTACACACTGGATTTAAAAGGAGATGGAGGGAGGGGCTGGTCACACACCCCCCCACCCCGATCAGCATGCAGGGCACGTTGAAACAGACTCCACGAAAAACAAGCGGACCCACACAGAGCTTCTCCTAGCCCCCAGCCCATTACCATGGACACAAATTCGGGCCGCCCCCTTTCAGATGGTGTCCCCGTGGGCTCGTATCACCTTACGGGACAGGGGGCGGCAAACCCCCCCCCCCCCCCCTCACGGCTAGCCACACTACCACCTCCTCCATAGTCGGTGCCTTTGTCAGCCCCCAGTGTGAGTTTAGACGTCCCTCCTCCTCCAGACACAGAGGCCCCTCCCAATTCCATTTAGGCTCAGAAGTTCCCAAACATTTACTGTCGAATTTTAAACACGAATTTTAAACTCACCCCCAATAAACCAAACCATTTATGAGGTCGGGCTCAAATCCAGAGAAGGGTAAAGCTGACTCCCATTTACAGGCACGGTGTATTGATGCTCGGCGGAAAGAACTGCCTTTTGTGTGATCGCCGGCCCGAGGGAGCCAACGATCTACGCCACTCAAACCTGTATTTGGCCAAACGATTTTGCTTATTTCACATATTTATTGATGCAGATTTTTATGAGGTTTGTAAAAAGACAAGAGAGCGAGAAAAACACGAGGTAACGAGTGCAGGGGGTTGAGCACGCGGACCCGTGACAAAAAGGCCGCTGGTGCACACCTCTGCGACACGGACACGCGTGTAGGAGAGAGGAAGCTTGGCGGCGCCCAGGGGGCTGGGGGTTAAGGGCCGAGCTCCGGGGCCCACAGGCGTGACTATTCTACTGAGGCTGGGTACAAACCGGTCACCTTTGCCTGCTGAGTCACACACTGCACCCTGGGGACAATTGTTGAATCGAATTCCATATCTATTTATTTATTACTCTGTACGCTTTTACTGTGGAATCTTTAATAAACGTCAGAATTTTTGCTTGGGATCGTAAGCCGGCAGAAGTGAAGTGATGTACAGCCAGGGTCCGTTGCTGAAGTATGTAAGTCCGTTCAACAACTGAACACATCTAGCGACTGTGACGGTGTCCCCTACGAGGCTGTGGGAGTGTGCGCCGGGCCACCCACGAGAGGCCCCCGGAGGGCTGCCCAGATACCCGCTGCCGTCACAAGAGTGACTCACCCCACTGCGGGACAGTGACGCGTATCCCAGTGGCTGAGGTGCAGACCATGTGCAGCCATGCAGGATGACACCGTAACACACTGCTGATGAGAAGGGGCGGCGTGTGGCTCAGTGGGTCAGGACGCCATGCTGCTGAGACAGGCTCTTACCCCATGTAACTGCTCCAAGGAGAAGTTGACCCTGCTTTCTCAAAAACGTACGTGGCTTTCGAAAAGAAGTGTCTGCTAAGCAAGTGTACACAGTCTGCGCTTCTCTGTGCTTCTGCAGCATGCAGACGGGCTCCAGCAGATGCCTCCCGCAAGCCACGGTTTTTACGACACGATTGCGTTTGGCCCCGGGGGGACGTTCCTGTCAGGTGCCTGCAGGCGGTCCCTCAGGGAGCTGTGGCAGCGGGGGGGGGGGGGGGGGGGGTGGGGGGGGGGGCTGTGAGAGAGTGCCTGCGGAATGGTGAAGTCCCCCTGAGCCCTGACCGTGAGCCTCACCTTCCCATCAGATCGCCGTCATCAGGGCAAACAAAGGTCCCACATCAAAAGATCCAAGCTGGCCAATCGTATCCAGCGCCAGAACTGTGCTAGTCAGCCGTGTTCGGTCGGGCACTCTAGCCGGGCCACGTTCAGAGTCATACACCACCCCAGCATGTTCCTTCAGGATCTCCAGAGCCTAAAGAGTCAATTACACAAATTACAAGGCAAGAGGCAAGAAGCCCTGTGACTTTACCAGCTCATTAGCAGAGAAGGGGGTCCACTGGGCACAGAGCCGACTGCAAACTGGACGCTACACAGGGCTCCACGGGACACGCCCCCCTCGAGGAGGAGGCCCGATTTCTGACTGCTACACCTCTTGCTTATCCCACAGAGTGCGGCGCAGTTGCACACACACTCACACACACGCACACGCACACACACACACACACAAGTTGGTCTTCTTATCTAAATGGGGACCGTCCATTCATTTCTATGGGAAAAACCATAATCCTAATCACGACACCCTTAACCCCTACCCA
>JAODLC010000065.1:34923673-34934779 GCA_026781145.1 Hippopotamyrus pictus | reverse complement strand
ATCCAAATGGGGACCTCAAAAGATGTCCCCAAAAGTAGGGAAATTGCAGGTTTTACTACACTTTGGGGACAATTTGGCAAACCCACACAGACACACACACACACACACACAGTCCTCCGTACACTGCGTATCTTCCCCTGACGCCCACTGAAGTCCGTCGCTGACTACTCATGTGACAAAATCTCATGCACCATAGTGCTCCCCCATCTCCGAATCTCGCTCAGCAAAATGACTGTAAGTCAAGTAACCATAAGTTTGACCATTTAAATCAAAAGAGAAGCTTCCAGCACAGGTATTAAATTAAACTGGCCCTATACAAAACACACTGGTCACATTATCAACATGGTGACACAAGTATGATTCGTTTTTCCTTAGAGACATGAGGGCTTGTGGACGTGGCCTTTTTAATGAGTCTAACCACACGGCAAAGTCTCGCTTCAATTCAGAAGCCAGGCTCCAGCGTCCAGGTTTCTCTGCCCACGCCTCACAGAGATGCCAGCAGGGGGTGCCATCTTCCTCCGAGATTGGGGTTCATGGGTTGGAAGCTGATTCATTATTACCCTCTCACAAGCATCACCCACTGTGCACATCAGGAACCTCAACCAAGCCCTTAAGATGGCCAGATTAAACAACACTAACGCATTTATTACGATAAACCAGCAGCTACTCGCTAGAAAACAGGATCACTGTCCATCTGTCTGAAACAGGCATTCAAACACGACCCACCTGCAAACATACGGAGAGCAATATCTACAGATTCGAAACTGAATAAAGTGATTCCTGAACAGGATGCGACGTTGCACATAAATACAACATTTACGCACAAACAAGCAGCCCCTGTGTTTTGGACAAGCTTCGCAAAGCCATTGAGTCCAGGGTCTGATTCCGCTTGGAAATTAACTTAAGAACTATGAGGAGAAGCTCGTCCCGGTTTCTCCCGCTCTACACGCGCTGCTGCTGTGTGTCTCACAGCCACCGAACGTGAAGCTGCCCCTACAGGGACCACCCACCTTCCGTACAGTCCAGCCAAACACATCCAAGGCTGGCGCGTGACCTCGGAAAAACGCGCCTAAGAGGCGGCCTGTCGAGCGGTGCCTCTCGCGCTGATGCACAGTCCTGCTGCAGCTGGGTTCAGATAGGAAATCATTACTCACAGCTGGGAAAGACAGGCAGCAGGTTAGCTAGGCAGACGCATGCATACCTGGAAGCTCAAAGCTGCGTCACAACCCTCAAACGGACAAGCGGCACGTTTGGCCACCGCGATGGGCTTTAACGCGACCCCCCCCTTCCTCTGAAATACACTGCTGGGGCTTTAAAACTTGGGGTGAGGAGTCAGTATCTCTACACCAGCGCACATACACAAACAGGCCACACTCATCCCTCCGCGATGCGTTTAATCGCCTGCCTACGAGCGTCAGACCGATTGGCTTGAGTCGCTGGGGATCTCGCAGCCTGATGAGAGGCCGGAAAGCAGGCAAAGCTGTGAAGGAGAGGTAAGGAGGTGAAAGAAAATTAGCACCCGCTTGGAGTGCCATCCTCTGCACGTCAAACTCGGCAGAATGGGCCCGTGTGGACTGCCGGCCGATTTCGGGCCGTCTCAGGGACGACGGGGCGTGATCGTCCCCTCTCTGTCGCTTGGTCTGAGACCCGGCCAGCCTCTCCACCACGTCACGGCGGGAACAAAAGGGAGGGCCGAGGGGGCAGCGTTCCCACCAGGCCTGGCAACCGCACTCTGCCAGCGCAGACGAAACCCCGTCGCCATCCTGACAGCATAATTCTCCAGAGGCTCCAGATCTGCGGGCCCTCGCCCCGCGGTGCCCGGGGCCCCGTCCCTAATCCCCTGTCCTATTCAGCACCATCGACTGCGAGAGAAACGCGGATCCGGAGACGGGCTACGTCCCGCTCGCCGGCCGGTGAATGCGGCGAGCCTAATGCCGTCTAATCTGTCATCGGATACTTCAGCTGCCGTGTGCTGGGAACTGGTGCCCCTTTTCTCCTGCTCCGGGGAACGGGCAGTGCCAGGCATGCCAAGCGGCTGAGAAGGGTCCCCTAAGCTCCCTTTGGGAGGGGAGGAAGAGAAAGACTCTGGCTCCTGCACTTCAGCATTCAGCCAGGAAGCCTGCATTTCCATTCAGCCAACGCTGACCCTGATAAGGCGGTTACCGTCTTAGTGGCGTATCGAAATGAGCCGTCTGTATTTCACTTAAGTAACACAGCGCTGCCAGCCAGCAATGCCGGGTTAAACACAAGAATTCAAACCAGGTTATGCAGCGCATTCAGGTTAACCCAAAAGCTTCTGTGGTCTTTTTATATCCACGAATTCCAACGTCTGCCAAATGTATCACAACCAAAACACGAAGAACAATATTATTGTGTCTTGCGGTTATATATGCGAGTCAGAGCTGGTGATAAGGCAGCACCGGGGATCTGCCCCCCCCCCCCCCCCGACAGCTCGCACATCCATCTGCTCGGGTCTCCAGCTTCTCCAACATCTCCAGGACGTTCAGCCTGCCCGGGTCATGCAGCGAAAATGAGAAACAGATGGCACCGTGTCTCCAGCCTGCGAACCTCACAGACCCAGGACCGAGGGGGGAGCGGGTCTGCTGCCCCATATACCGGGGAAGGGGACTCCGGTAAGAGAGGGTCCGCTTCCCCCGAGGCCGCTGGCTTCGGATGGCACTACATCTAACAGATTAACCCAACCCCGCCGGCCCCCTTTCGGATAAACATGTAGGCTACCAACTGGGCAAGATCACTGCTTCAGCAGAAGTGGACCTCAGAAGCTCCTTTACAATCATGCCCAGCAAGCATGGGATGCCTGCATTACATCGGTCGGTCTAGGACCATATCTGTGTGCCCGCATGACGGACTACAACCCCTCTTAGTCCAGGATGGCAGTTCAGTATTTGACTTTTTGGACGTCTGTGGACGTGCAAGACAGGTGCAGGATCCAATATTGGACTTCAGAAGAAAGACAGCACAAAAACTTTCATTATGGTTCCTCAGGGGACGTCTTTTCAACGTCTGACAAGACGTTCAACAGACCTATTTTGAACGTATCTTTGGTCATTTTTAAATTTTATTGTTATTATTATTATTATTAGTAGTAGTAGAAGTAGTAGTAGCATAGTATTATTACCACTACTACTACTATTAACAGTGGTAGTAGCCTAGTAACGTCGTGATCCTAATCAGAAAGTGTTATGAACGCACGCACAATAACATTTGACACCTGCGACTTTTATAAAGCACGTGGTTGTATTATGACTGTTTTTAAAAGAATAACCTATTGATTGATTCTTAAATTTAAGTTTATGCAAAATATTAAAAGACCTGAAAAGTATAATAATTAAAAGCTAATAAATTAAAACTTCTTTCCCCGGTTGCATCTCAGATCCCCGCATTTCGGCAGCTGACCTTGTCCCTGACATTTGAAAAGCCATTGACATCCCATTAAGAGTGAAAGCTCGTCTTTAGGGGTGTGTGAAACTAACAGGCGACTGTAAATGATGTGGAATTTTTATATTTTCCTTATTGTTCACATCAACAGCGTAAAACACAAACGGGCACAGCGCGTCATCCTAACCTAGCGAGTGAACTCCCACCAAAGCAACGCTTTCAGATGCATTTAAACTCCTTAATAATATATCAAATACTTATAAACAGTGATATATATATATTAGCAGTTCAATAGACCATAACATAAACACAGCAAGAAATTCGAAGATCATATCTAACAAGCCAGGGCACAACTAATTACTTACATTTTTTACATTTTTCAAGTAAATTGCTATTTCAGAAACGCTTTTTTTTCAACTCGGCCATTCGCTCATAGACGCAAAATGATTTTCAGTCCAAACAGCCATGCCTTGAGTTGTTTAATAACAAAAAAATCGCAGGACAATAATAGCAAAACTTAGTGCGCGCAGCGACTCCAGACCAAAGTCAAAGGAAGGATACAAAGCCGTCAATTTCCCAGCGCAATATCCCTCTTCTATAAAACCTGCCGCTGAAACGTACAGATATTTTAACGCAAAATGTAGACGTCTTACCGATCTGAAAGAGGATAAATATTATCAATCTGTTCTTCGTCACTTCCATAGTGAGACCTGGAAAATGTAAAAGGTGAAAAGACGGCGGCTGCGGACGGGATAGTGCAGCCGGAGTCACGGAGACGCTATTCTGCGTTCATTCCGGGAGGTGTCCTGCCTTTCCCCGTGAGCTCGCCCCCCTTTCGCCCCGGAGCGCTCCCACCCACCGTACGGGGCGCAGAGGGATGGGCGGCTGGGGGCGGGACCCAAGAGCTGCTCCCGCGCGCTTCATCCGCAGGACCCCAAGAGATATTCCCAATTTGCTCCTCCTCAGCCACTGACTCCTGTGGGGGAGCCCAGTAAGGACTTCAATCCAAAACCATAATTGTTTTCGCTTAATTTCTCTTATTTTTTAAGCTCCAAATATTTGGAACAACTCGTAAATGGAGAAAATAGATCGGTTTGATTTGAATCCACTTTGAAACTGAGATTGGGTCATTTTGGACATTTTATTTTCAATGGAGAAACCTGAAGCTCAAGCTGGATAAGACATGCAACTGGGAGCCAGTGCACTTATGGAAAAACCATGTTAGTTTGCCAGGGCCCCCTAAAAGTGTGAACCAGTGACCTGAGAGACTGGGAAACCACATGAATGCATCAGTGTATTGAGAGTAGATGCATAGCCACACAACAGAGAGCGGGTAGAAAATGGCACTTTCACAACCTATTTGGAGGCCAGTGACCTCCTAACAAAGGAGGGGTTTAATCTCCAGCAAAATGAGGAGTCCCTTAATCGGCAGTGACCCAGAAGGGAGACCTGGGGTAGACTGGGTATACACCGCCTGGAATAGACTGGGAGAAGTCTGAGGATAGACCGGGAGTACACTACACTGCATGTAGACTGTGTGTAGATGGGGGGTAGATTGGGGATACACCATTAGTAGACTATGTGTAGACTGGTGATAGACTGGAGATAGACCAGGGATAGATTGTGTGTAGACTGGAGGTGGACTGTGGTAGAATGGGGGTAGACTGGGTGTAGGCTATGTGTAGACTGGGAGTGGACTGGGGTTTGTATGTACACTGAGGATGACTGGGAGTAGACTGTGTGTAGACTGGGGGTGACTGGGTTCTCAAAGTCATGGAAAGGATCCTGCCAATGCTGACTCACTGTGTGTGAGAGTGTTACCAGTGATAGTGAGTCTTGCACAGCTTCCTCACACGTCCACATCTCAGCAGTACCTTGGTCGGCTTCCTCACACACGTCCACGTCTCGGCAGTACCTTGGTCGGCTTCCTCACATGGGGCTCCATCACTCCCCAATGTCTTGGTAACAGGGCATTATGCACCATCCACTTTTGTCCTGTGATAATGTGCCTCCATTTCTTCCCCAAGCTAATCACCTTTGAGACTGTCCCATCATTTACTACTTGATACCTACCAGACTTTTACCCATAACTGGAAAGTTTTAAGCCACCCCACCCATAAATTTACTTATCATGTTACAGGGCTCAGTTTCCCGGGGGTGTTTTAAGTAGGACATAACGGAAATGACAGAGAAGGTAGGACCTGGACGGCTCCCCCAGAAGACATATAGGGGCTGTTTATTGTACCTAGGAACAGAAAAAATAGTAACACTAAACCGAGTAGAGATTAACAAATGGAAACTTTGAGGAAGCCAGGGGCAAATTTATGACTAAACCCAAGGCTGGACAAAAGGCCAAACTACCCCGAATGCAGAAACAAAAGGTGGAGAAGCCAAATGAATGTCTCCTGCGAGCTTGCTTATGAAAAATGAAAACGAAAAAGCAAGCACAAAACAAAGGACGGTAACAATGTCAGGATAAACGTCCAGAAATGAATACTCACCACCGAAAACGGACAAGAGCACAGCAAAACATGAGTAGGAGGAGGTCAGGGCCAGGGGGCGAATGATTAGACAATAGCAAAACACCTTCAAAGGATGAAGATCTGAAAAGGTGCCATCTCTATAAGAACAGTCACTTTGCTTTCTACTTTCTTCAACTATACATCTGGAAGACAAAAGCAACCAGTAAAAATATTCACATTACTCATCAAGTAATAGCAATACAAGTTGCACAAATATACAAATATCTATCTACAAATATATACATATCTATCAATACATCTTCCAACCACTTATACTGGTGAAAGTCACTGAGGGGTTCTGGAACCAACCCCTAGTCAAACAGGGCACAAAGCCGGGGTATGATCTGGACGGGACGCCAGTCCATGACGGGGTACAAGGTCGGAGTACGCCCTGAGCGGGACGCCAGTCCATTTCAGGTTCATATATGCACTGGAAATCATGCACTATGGGCAATTAGCCTTACTGCATGATTTCGGACTGCAGGAGGAAACTCCACACATACAGAGAGTAGGTGGGATCTGAACACGATGGTGTCCAGCTCCGAGGGCACTGTGCCTGTGAATGGGAGGTCACTGGTTCAAAACCCTTGGCTGGCAGAGTGACTTTACCATGATGCACTTGAGCAAATCCCTTTATACTGAAAGCTCCAGGGACTGTCTGACCCTATTCTCTGATCTTCATTTGTATGTTGCTTTGGACAAAGTGCATCTGATAAGTAAATCTAATATAACGACACTCATACTCGCTAATTTCTGGCAAAAAGGCTGATGTGATTTGAAAAGAAAAAGTAAAAAATGCTGTTTTTGAACTATTCTTTACGAGTTCCCTTAAAACTGGAAACGGGGTCTGAGGTGAATCTAAGGATACCATCAAACCACGTCCACTTTAAATTTGCAGGCACGATTTTTGGTTTCAACAGCTTCCAGTTCTAGCCGTTCCCCTTCCGAATAAATCTGCATAATTTATCCCAGATTATCTGTAATTTATGCAGGCCTCTCCCCTCCACTTGTTAGACCACATGCTGTCAGGGCAGCTAATATAACCGCTTTGACACCACCGTGATCTTTGTGTCTCCCTGTGTGTCCCCAAAACGTTTACTCCTTTTCAGGGATTTTACTTGAACTCCGGAGCATTCTGCTCTTGCAAAAAATATTAGCGACACAGCAGGTAGACTCTCCAAGCACAAACAGAACAATTCCATTGCCTGACGAATTCAAAGCCGTTTTAACAGCGCGGAGAACACCACACAGACACAAACAGGCTAAAGACTTTCAGTCCGTGCTTCTTTCATTGGTTAAGACAGGAAGCCACATCGTCTTCTCGGAGCCAGAGGCAGCATCCGACTATGCAGGACAATGTAGGAGCGATTTCCACCCCCTGCTCTCACAGCGACGCGGCGGGGAGGGCGGACAATGGCAGGGGTCTGAATCAGTGTAGCGTGTTTTGTGCTGGTACACGCCAGAGTGGACTGTAACAGAATAGGAATGAAATGCATCGGGATGTCTATTGTCGGGGACACAAGGCAACAGGGAAACTGAGAACCACCACTGGAGTCACTGAAAGGTGGAGCAGGAGAGGGAAGACCATCAGCGAGGCACCTCCATTGTAGCAGGACAGAGCACTGCTCACAAAAGCCCAAAGATGCCTTTGAAGGCTCACTGTTGACAAATCACTGATTGTTTTCCTGAGTAATCAAATTGAGGGACTTACGTTCAAAGCCTCAGAGAAGCAAAGTAAGGTCTAAATAAAATAACAGGTGTTATAGGATATAGGAGCATTACGGTAAATTTGCCCGTCACCTGAAGACACGTTCCTGAATGGACGTTCTTTACAGGTTTTGAATCGCCGAGCGCAGACTTGTTGTTTCTTGCCCCCCATGTGGGACACCGTGCTTTAGCTGAGGAGCAGTAAGGATATAGCGAACAGAAAACCAGGGTCATACTGGGAGTCTTCAGTTACACCGTAGCGATAGAAGGACTGTACCTGCAGAGAGGAGGCACTACAGAAACAGCCCCTGGGGGAAATCGAGGCTCACCGATAGCTTTGAGGCGGAAGCTCTACAGCTGATAGACTATATATAACTACTGTACAAGCTTTTGAGCAGTTTCCATGATGCCACATGTACCCTGCTTCGTCCTGTGTTCACTGACCTTGGATCAGAGTGCGACTTACTGGTTACCTGCTTACTTATTGACGTTCAGTCGCACCACAGCGCCCCCATGAGGAAGCTCCAGTTATCCAAAAAGCACAGGCCAGAACGGGAGGAATTCCTTGATTTACCAGGGACCAACATGTCAGCCGGCAAAATCTGGCCTCCTGCCTGGTCAGGGAGTGACAGTTTGTCGATACAGACGCCTTTCGATCCGTGTCAAAAGTGGCTTATGGGCATTTTTGGCCTGATCACCGGGGCGGTGATCTATACTGCTGGTGTGAATGTGGGCCACCGGTAATGAGCAAAGTCAAGCCGTCATACACATAGATTCCAGACAGTTTGTGGTGTTCAGTGCATTTACCCCAACAGCTTACAGATCACCGTTTTCACGCTGCAGGATCCAAGTTCCATGCCAATGCTGCATTTTAGGGTGCAGTGCATGGCTCAGTGAGTTAGGACTGTGCACCTATGATCAGAAGGTTGCTAGTTCAGATCCCAGACAAGGCCTCTAATCTCCGAAGTACTACAGGGACTGTCTGAACCTACCTTCTCAAAAATGTAGGTCGCTTAGGAATAATGCGTCTTCTGAGTAAATATAAATAATTAAAGCATGTAAATTGAGATTTAAGTACCATATTTCTTTGTATTTGTGTATATTCACACACCTTCTCATTCTTCTTGTACAATCTCCAGGTAGGACTGAGACCCTGTTGTGACTGTACCTCTAGCAAAGGACCCAGACGCTCCACTCTGACAAGCAGTGACAGAACCACTATGCTGATCTTCCTAAAAAGAGAGAGGAACAGACAGTGCCTGACTGCGGACGATTTGATTATTGAAGGACCATAAGCCCCACCTAAAACGTCAATTAATTAAACAAAACGTCACTGAGACAATGTGCGACGCTGAGCAAAGGGACATAGCCTGATTATCTTGACTGCAATACTGTCATTCTTACTGCCAGACAAAGGCTTCGCTGCCGCCATCATGAGCCACAAGGCAGCAGAAGACAGACGTCCTGCAGACCTCAGCAGAAGACAGACGTCCTGCAGACCTCAGCAGAAGACAGACGTCCTGCAGACCTCAGCAGAAGACCGGCGTCAGCCAGTCATTAAGCTCGGCTGCGGGGCAGCGGCTGGCCCGCTGATGTCGCATCCTAAGGGGACAGCCATGACAGCTCCCCCTGGAGGATGATCAGGATGATGACGACAGTGACGCATGACACTCGATGCATGAAGAGGGGAAGGAGTCAGTCAGAGCTATTATTCATCGGTTCATTCACCCATTCAGTCAGTCCTCAGTACTCTACATTCATCCTCCATTCACTCACTCACTCACTCACTCACTCTTCACTACTCATGCAGGTGAAACTAATGCTGAAGTCCAATTTGCTTTGAATTCATGCTAGAATGTACAACAAAATCACCTGCCTAGACTCGGCCATGCTGGATTTCTCTAGAAAGATTAGGCCTCACGTTATGGGGAAAACACAGCAAGTAAATGGCAGCAAACCTGCCCCAAGAAGACCTGCCTCAAGAGGCCGATCGTTTTAGAAACAGGAATGTCACGGCCTATCAGCACAGGACAGCTCTGTACTGACAGCAATGTGGAGATTTTGTGAAGCATCACAGCAGCACTGACAAGCCCGAGGGAGGAAACACTTAAGAGTTTTTCAAGCAAGTCTTTTGTGGCTTTCATTCTACAGTGGAACTGCATAGACAGACGCCATTCTGTCCCTCCAACAATAAACCACATTAAAATGGCTTTAAAGATCATGCAGAATTTCCGGGAGAAATACCTTCCGGGATTCTTGCTTATTTTCTTAATGCACAGAAAAGCATAAACAGGCCATTTTCATGGCAAAACAAAAGACTACCCACCATAATTAATGACAAAAAGGACCTTTGATAATTTCCCCTCCCGCCCATTCCTCCGAAGGGGCGGCACTGGGGGGCTTTCAGATAGTCCTTTCTGAAGGAATTCATCTCCGCGCTGAGAGGCACCCTTAGACAACAGCCCAGAGTGTGTGTTTTTTTTCCTGAGGTGTCACAATGGACTTCCCAGCACTCAGAGAAAAGGCTCTGAATGGAGAGCGCAAATTCAATGGCAGTCCTATCCTTGCTGGCCACAATCAGTCACAATAATAAGCTCCTTTCTTGGTGCTTGGGTGTGTATGTGTGTGTCCATGTGTGTGTGCGCGTGCGTGCAGTAATATTTCAATGCAACACAGAACCATCCGCCCCCCCCCCCGTCCTGCACACACGCACCAATAAAAATAACGCACTATAACCTTTACTAAGAATTCAAAGTTGAGGTTTTGGGGATGTGGGGGTGGGCTGGATAATTAGTAAGGCCCCCACACTCACCACAGGCGTGAGCTCCTATCCTGCGACACTCCACCGAGGTCTATTGTCATCCCACACAGCAGAGCACTGGGAGTCTGAAGGCCTCAGTACTGCCCCAATGTGGAGGCTGGGCTCGGTCACCAGGAGGGGGACATTTGCTCAAAGTCACGGACATTACAGCCTAACTATACCCCCTCCACACACACACTAAAGCTCTAGACCAGGGGTGTCAAACTGCAGTCCTGGGGGGGCGCAAAGCCCTGTGTAGCTTAGTTCTTTCCCTGTTCCTCAAGAGCTGTGTGGTAATTAGTGGAAGGAGCTGAATCAGGTGTGTTAAATGAGGGTAAACCAGAAAACCGTGCAGCTCACCAAATTTAATTTTATCCTGTTGCTATTCTTTTTTAATCACATTTGCATTTATATAGATTTGAAAATGGCAATATCTTAAAAAAGCATTTAAAACATGTTTAGATAAGTTTAAGAGGGTGTTTCAAACTGGTAGCCTTTCGTATGGCTCAGTATCCGTGAAGTAGCTCTCCGTTTCCAAAAGGTTGGTGACCCCTGCACTAGACAGTCTGTCTCACTCCCCCCACACACTAAAGCTCTAAACCAGTGTTTCTTAACCCAGTCCTCGGGGAACCCCAGACAGTCCATGTTTTAGCTTCCTCTCAGCTCCCAGCGCACCTG
>JAODLC010000065.1:34912364-34923573 GCA_026781145.1 Hippopotamyrus pictus | reverse complement strand
CTGATTGGCTGGGAGCTGGGAGGGAGCAAAAACATGGACTGTCTGGGGTTCCCCGAGGACTGGGTTAAGAAACACTGCTCTAGACAGTCTGCCTCATTCTCCACAAATGCACCCTGATACAGGAAAAAATATATACACTGGTGTGGAAAAAAAATCTATTTCAAAATATTTACAACCACTGATTATCCACCCACACCTGCACGTTACAAGCCTGACAGGAAAACATCTGAATGGTATGAGAATATTCCTGCCTCTGGCTCTCTTTTGTACCATTTGCCTGTGGAGGTAAATTGGGAGACATGAGAAGACTCAGGCCACAGAAACCAAACCAGCAGGCTCACATCCTGCTTACATCAAGCTCACATCAAGCTCACATCCAGTTCACATCCAGCTCATATCCAGCTCACAACCAGTTCACATCCAGCTCACAACCAGTTCACATCCAGCTCACATCCTGCTTACATCCAGCTCACAACCTGCTCACATCAAGCTCACATCCAGTTCACATCCAGCTACATCAAGTTCACATCCAGCTCACATCAAGCTCACATCCAGTTCACATCCAGCTACATCAAGTTCACATCCAGTTCACATCCAGCTACATCAAATTCACATCCAGCTGACATCCCACTGCCCCGCACGCATTCTGTATGGCTCCGTGCTAAATTCAAAACACCTCCACTGGATTCACCTAAATAAAAATAAAATACCCCCAAACACCAGGGAAATATTCATTATCAAGCAGTGAGCTGTCAGCTTCATTGGACATCAACACTTGAATTGAGCTGTTTAAAAAAACATTTTTACATGTATTACTGCCTACCTCACAAACACCACCTTTCCCTGTACATACAGAGTAAATCTCTAACTGTAGATTCTGGAAAGAAGCAGTGAGATCTATTTTGTTCGATCCATGCATATTTTCTGACATACTCAAAAATAAAGGAATTATTTTAATGAAACAGGGTAACAACATGACTTTCATATGTCAGCTGAAGATATTCTGCGTGACCACTGACTGCTCGCATTTCAGAAAGATGACATTCTTCATCAAAACAATAGAACGTCCCCATACATGGAACCTTACAATAAAAAATAAAAACATATTTCAAAATACCACAAATTGCACAAGGATAAATATATAAAACCGTGTATAAAGTTTTAGAAGTACTTTTGTATAACCTGCCTACAAAATGAAGCAGCGCCAGTATCTCATCAACTCAGATGCCACATTTTCAGCAGATTCCCATCTTAGATAATTGGGTCAGAGCACAAACACCAGGAGGCGGTGGCCTGGTCCTCTCTAACACCATCACTGTGCCGACACAAATTAACAACTTTCCCCATGAGTCACCCGATGGGATACATTACATTAGACTACGGAGTCACAGTCACCCTGTGATTTCGGTGAATTGATTGTGATTTCGAGTCTGGATAACCCAGTTGGAGATTAACCGATCAGCAAACAAAGCTTCTGAAAGGCATGAAACAAACGCATGAAACAAACGCTGCCACTGCGGAATAATAGCAGCCATTGAAACAGAGTAAAACACATAGAGATCATGAAGAGATGGTGATGCTCGCTTAGCTACAATATCTGTGTTATCAGTGATAAAGCATAGACAGGAAACACCAAAGTGTGTAAGGCGGGGAGACAAGCAAAACACAAAATAAAGCAACTTTTCATAGTCGAGCTTATTATTTATTACCTCCAATGACATAATTCCATGGGACCAACATGAGATTTGGGTCTTGATAGACATACTTAAAACTTGCTCCAAGAACACTGGTATGTATTAACTTCATACTTAATGATTTTTTTTTTTTTTTTAAACTGAGAATGAGAATTAGTTTTACTTTGAGGATAGGAGACATCTACCTTCTGCCAGTTCATCATGTAAGTTTGTACGGCTGCTACGTTGACCAGGTCTCTTGTAAAAGATTTTAATCTCATTGGGACTTCTTGGTAAAATAAATAAAAATCATGTCCTTCCCTGTTGCACTGAGCTGCTATTTTCGTCAGCTTTAATGAATACGGCCATCCTTCTCTGACTTCACTCGTTAACACGGTGTTTTTGGCCCCAGAAATGCTTTAGATTGGATATTGTCCGAAAACTTTAGACACTGTAGCGTGTGAAACCATCAGAAATGTGACTGTCCCTGAGATGCTGGAACCACAACGTATAGCACTAACAATCATAGCACGTTCAAACTCACTTGGATCGGTTAGCTGTAAGTGAACTTTACATTTTTACGTTAGCCATTTTGATTCGTAACGTCCATTATCGGCTGGGTCCGCATTCGGACCGCGGTCCGGACGTTAAGAACCCCTGGTTATACAGCTTAAGCCTTATGCAATATAACACCAATACAACAGCGACCTCTAGTGTAACACTGCGAAATTGAATATTTAAATACCAACAACAGTGGAGACAGGAAATTGAAAATTAATGTAATTTAAGTTGCACATCGTTTTTAAGTTCAATCCTTTAAGTGCCATTTACACGGATACGAGGACAGGTATACTGGAATTCTTCTCTTCGCCTGCGCCATCTGGCTCTCCATAGTTGGGGGGGGGGTCACAGCTTAAATGTGATATCAGCATCGCAATCGCAAGTGAACAAGACCGCAGTCGCCAGATACAATTCACGAATCATAAAAAAAGAGAGATACTTAAGATATATATTCTAAAGTGCAGTTGAAAGCAAACTGCCGACTGGAAATACATGCATATGACAGACGTTAAACAACAAGCAAAATTAAGCCTATCACACTGAATCCACCGGCCGCGTTAACCTGCCTTTACACGTTTTTGCGTCGAACCCTGCAGATCAGCAGACAACCTGCAGCGGCGAACTTTGCGCTGCATTCCAACGTTAATGCAGTTGGTGAATAGCGCCGCTGCGCCGTGTGCTCAGCCGTGCGCATGCGCATATGAAAAGACCTTGGACGCCGAGTCTTCCTAGGGGCGCATAGATCGTGGAAGTTAAAGACGAGCGGCTGAGATGCACCGCTGGAGCCGTCTGTGCCGCTCGCTGGCCAAGGTAACCGCCAGAGTTACAGGGCGACAGCCTTAGCCCCAACCAGCCTGGCGCGCAAAGATGCCGAAGCGAACTGTTTTTGCGCTTTTAAAGTGGAGCGCAGTGACCTGTTTTGAAGGCCTAGCTCATTAGCTGACATGCTAGCTGCTAATGCGCGTCGCTTTTACCCACAACATGCTATATGAAGATATTCTGGCAGCCGGGTTTCACGTGCAAGAAAGGGGAAATGTTGCCGTCGTTATGTGGCTCGTTAACCGGCTGTAGATACTAACAGGTTCGGCTGGGGGCGCCGGACTCCGCTAGAAGGGGTTACATTTGCTAACTGGTTAAGCTGCTGGGAGCCCTTGCAGACAGCATGGATGGTCAGTCAAGCAGGCGCCTTTGATACCCCCCAGTGTGATAGAAATGCATATGAACAGTGCAGCTGATTTACTTCTAAGTGCAGCCTGTGTGTCAGTCAGCTTGTGCTGCCCTGCTAACCGCCACTGGCCGCACTGGTTAGTTACCTTGCGATTATATTCATGTACTGGGTTACCAGACTCTGGCAGCGCTCAGGACGTTGCTGGTCTTCGTTTTCTTTGGTAATATAGCCAGCTCCAACATACTACTGAGGACATTTAGGCTTACACACCTTGTTTCAAAATGTAGGTTTAATTAGTGTTTTCTGTATATTGGTCCCCATTCACCGTTTCACGTGTATAACGATTGATTTTCACCCTCCACTCCTCCAAATCTTCACTGTTAATTAAGCGGGGTCACCAACTCCCGTGTAAGCTGCACGGAGCCACCGCGCTGTCTGCGAGGACCTACGCGGACAAGCCTCCAAGTGAGCGCCTGTTTCTCTGCCGCCGTCACTGTCTCGCCCCTTCAGCTGCCCATTGAAACTTTGCACCCGTGGTTCAGATCTGGCTCTCAGCTTCTCGCTGGTCTTCCCTTGCAGTCGATGCTGACGTCACGGTGGTCGGCTCGGGGCCCGGCGGGTACGTCGCTGCCATCAAAGCCGCTCAGCTCGGCTTCAAGGTAACGTGGCCCCGGGCGGAATTTGGCACCACTGTCTCCCTGGAGGCCACCAGCCAATCACTGTATTCATTTCATCCCGAAATTCAGATTTAAGAGAACCTGACTCCTGATTGGCTGCATGAGGTGTGTTGGGATGGAGGAAGCAAGCGGATTGGCTGGTGTTCTCCCAAAAGACTGCTGGGAGCCGTGGTGTTAGATCACCATATCATACAAAACATATGTTTCATTTTAGACGGTGTGTGTGGAAAAAAATGCCACCCTTGGAGGAACGTGCTTGAACGTTGGCTGTATCCCTTCAAAGGTAGAGTGAACACACCGAGCTTCAGTCTCTCCCTTTTAAAGTTGTCATGGGAACCTCTCTGTGAGTTTGACATTCGTTCACGGTGTGTTTTCCAGGCTTTGCTGAACAACTCGTACCTGTATCATTTGGCACATGGAAAAGATTTTGAAAGCAGGGGCATTGAGAGTAAGTAGAAAGTTTCTGGAAGGTTGATGAGTGTTTGTGTGAAAACGCAGAAACTGTGGGCTGACACTTTCCCAGGAAAAAAAAGGAAAGTGAGACTGAAATGCTCCTTCTCTGCTGTGGCACAGTCTCAGGAATCAAATTAAACCTAGAGAAAATGATGCTGCAGAAGAGCGGGGCAGTCAAGGCGCTGACGGGAGGAATCGCACATCTCTTTAAGCAGAACAAGGCGAGTCACAAACACCTGCGAGTCTCGTGGCTGTAATGGTGACTAGCGACTGTGAGACATGACAGCCTGTATCCTGCAGGGTTTCATGGACAGTCGATCTGCTCTGATTGGGTGTAACTCCTCTGTGTGTTTAGTTCTGTGCTCTCATAGGCTCCCCTGAAGCTTTACGTGCCTCCTGTTTCCAGGTCACACATGTGAATGGTTTTGGGAAGATAACAGGCAAGAACCAGGTGACTGCAGCGATCGGCGACGGCACTGAGCAGGTCATCAACACCAAGAACATCCTGATTGCTACTGGCTCAGAGGTCACACCATTTCCCGGGATCGAGGTTCGAAACTCTGGCTGGTTAGAAGTTGCTGATCCCAATCCTGCACCCTGGTGGGTGTTTGACACTTTGAGTTTGCTGTGCTGCATACCCTGACCCGATATTCCCACAGATTGATGAGGAGACCATAGTTTCTTCTACTGGAGCACTCTCCCTTACAAAGGTTCCAGAGAAGTTGATCGTGATTGGCGCTGGAGTCATTGGGGTTGAACTGGTACGTGACATTTTCCAGTTACTGCTTCAAAACCGTCACATTTATGGATACACACCTAGTAATCCGCCCACTCTGGGAACTCGTCGTCTCGTTCTCAGTAACCAGGCTGCCTTGTGTCTAAGGGTGGCGGCCCAAACGAGTAGAACTGCTGAACACTAATAAGCAGAGGGCCTATGGTGCTGAGGAGTGAAAGAGCGAGCTCTAATGGCCGGCTTTTCCAGGGGTCCGTCTGGCAGCGCTTGGGCTCCCAGGTGACGGCTGTGGAATTCCTGGGTCACGTGGGCGGCATGGGCATCGACATGGAGATCTCCAAGAACTTCCAGCGCATCCTGCAGAAGCAGGGCATGAAGTTCAAACTGGGCACCAAGGTGATGGGTGCCATCAAGAGGCCAGACGGACAGATAGACGTGACGTAAGTCCTTCCTCTGTTCCCCTTATGGATCCAGGTGGCTGAGGCCTTGAGGTCTCTTATTCCAGCTCGCATCGAGCAGGTGTGCTGCTCTCTAGCTCTGTGGGCCATGCTGGATATTTGTTCCAGTGGATCTCCTTGACCGCCACAGAAAAAAGAAAGTTTTTGTGTGTCTAAATTTTCTGTGAATTGTGGCTTATTTCCCAAAGACACTATAGACTGCATGATGGAGCTTCATAATGCAGGAATAGCCTGGATACTCCCATATAGGAATATTTGGTAAGCACTTGTGCAGTGTTTATAGTGGTAATTCAGCCAGATGGGGTGGGGGTGGGGGGGCTGTCTTCTCTGATGGGCCTTAGTGTCTGCAGGTGTTTACCTTCCTAATATCAGGTGATTTTTACATCTAGAGCTGTGGTTCTCAAACTATGGGAAGCTCCCTCTAGTGGTATGCAAAGGTATCCCCTTTTATGGAATCTGATATAATGGTGCTGTGTGCGGAGTCCAATATTTTCTGAGCTGGCACGCAGTGTAAAAAGTTCATGAACCGCTAATCTAGAGCACTAGGTGAATTCAGGTCCCGTCCTGATTATACCTTCACTGCAGCAGCTATGAGATCTAGTGAACCATGTGGCAGCCTGAATTCAGGGGTCGCCACAGGCAGGAGATCTGTAATCCAGATGGGAGAAATTAAGCTTTCGGGGCCGTAGTGGTTGTGACATCATTGCCATCGATGGGAATGAGACCACCCAGGAATGCCGCCCCCTGCTGGCTCAGAAGCCTAATTTCCCCCATCGCCGTCCGTATCGGCCGCAACCCTGTAGCGAGAGAGATTGCTGCTGGACACGCAGTAATGGATGTGGGGTCTTCCTGCCCAGGATGGAGGCGGCAGCCGGGGGGAAGAGCGAGACACTCACCTGCGACGTCCTGCTGGTCTGCATCGGCCGCCGGCCCTTCACCCAGAGCCTGGGCCTGGAGAACGTGGGCGTCGAGCTGGACAACCGCGGCCGGATCCCCATCGACAGCCGTTTCCAGACCAAAGTGCCCAGGTAATGCCCGCCCCCGCCGAAAGGCTCATTTGCCCGGCAGCTTGGGAAGCGAGCACCTTTGATCGACGTCGCCCCCCGGTGGTGTCCGCAGCATCTACGCCATCGGGGACGTGGTGGCCGGCCCCATGCTGGCCCATAAGGCCGAAGACGAGGGCATCATCTGCGTGGAGGGCATGGCAGGCGGCGCCGTCCACATCGACTACAACTGCGTGCCCTCCGTCATCTACACCCACCCCGAAGTGGCCTGGGTGGGCAAGACTGAGGAGCAGCTGAAGGAGGAGGTGGGCATGGCGGGGCTGGATGGCTTTTCGGAACCTCCACGGCAGCAGTGTGATTACACCTGCTTTGCACATTAGGGCGGGGTGGGGGTCGACTGCTAGACGCTGCCTCTGTTCCATTTAAACCGCAAGCACACAGATACTGCACACTTTGGAGACATATGTTGATGTAAGACGCAAAGAGCTCAAGTGCCTGAGCACAATGGCACACACTTGATATCTGAACAGGTGAACAAGAAACACACTACAGCCGTGTTGTCATCTGTGCTTTTTGGGGCCGTCTTGAAATTGAAACTTCTTAGGAGGCATGTTGCGCTCTGATAGGCTGACCGATTTCCTCATGCTCGACGTAAACAACCATCATGCTTAACTGAAGGCTGTTTCCGTGTGGTATGTGTGGATGAAGTGCACATTAAGCGCGCTGCATTTCGTTTGTGTGAGGAACGGGACACGCTTGGACAAAAAGAAAAACAATTTATTCTCAGGCACAAATTTGCAGGGAACGTCGAGCTATTTCTATGTCACACAAGGTATTTAACTGGTGCTTTCGGTCCTTTCACAATGCAATTCCTACATGATGTTCCTCCTCTCCCGTCCGACAGGGCGTCCCGTTCAAGGTCGGCAAATTCCCGTTTGCCGCAAACAGCCGAGCCAAGACTAACGCGGACACAGAGGGCCTGGTGAAGATCCTCAGCCACAAGGAGACGGACCGGATGCTGGGAGCCCACATCCTCGGATCGGTGAGTCGCGATCGTCGTTGACCACTGGGCGGAATAACCGGTCTGTCAGGGGTGTACAAATGGGAACGGAGATTTTCACTCCGGGTTGGAATGTCAGTGAAGTACTGCGCCTGTTCTGTGGACAGGGCGCTGGCGAGATGATCAATGAGGCCGCCCTCGCTATGGAGTACGGTGCCTCGTGTGAAGACGTCGCCCGCGTCTGCCACGCTCACCCCGTAAGTCACCACAGCGACTCCGCTCCGCTCCTCGGTGCAGCCGTCGGCCACGCTTAATCCCGGCTTTCTCCCGTGCTTCCAGACGGTGTCGGAGGCCTTCCGGGAAGCCAACCTGGCCGCCTCCTTTGGGAAAGCCATCAACTTCTAAACTGCTCGGCACCAAGTCCGCTGGAGTTTGCCGCTTGTGGATTTCCATAAGTCCTGCCCAGCCGTCATCATGGATACGCTGAATCAACAGCGGTTTAGATTATTTAAGTCCTTAACGGGGGTCTGGGTCTTGGAAAACCACTGACTGTAGATCCATATCTATGTATTGCAGCATGTCGCTGCGAATAGTTGAATTAAAAAAAAAAAAGCACCTTTTTCATGTTAAGGAAGAATTTCCCTCTCTGATGGTGAGACTCCATCTGTATTACGTGCGAATACACAAAGTAACACCGGAATTGTGACACTGGAGTGCGCGCTTTGATCTACCTTTCATGCTCGAGTTCCAGGCCGCGCTCACACTGAAGCACTACAGAAATAAACGTGCTAAAGTAACCCAGAGAGCTTTGTCAGTTTGGGAGCGTCTGTGATGCTTAGTGACCACTGGGGGGCAGCACAACACTGGCTTCTACTGGCTAATATGACCTTTAACTGTAGAAAAACAAGTAGTTTGATTTGTTTAAAAGATCCCCGGATTCCTTTCATTGGGGGATTATTTTATTTAAATGAAAATTCACACATTTTGGTTTCAGCCTTAACTCAATTTGGCCACAGGTGTTATATTCCAGATACAGAAGTTTTAAAAAATGTGTAAGTCTTAGTACACTAATTTTCTCTGTGGTTAAAATGCATTATAAGATTGGCTTTAAAGTCCACATTCTTCCCCCTGGCCTCCATACTTTCGGCATGTCTGATTCTCGCAGGGTTTGTGAACTCTGCCACCCGCTCGTCCCGCAGCTCAGCTAGAACAGGCAGGTGCTGTACATGGTGACCTTGTTGCTGATCTCCTGCAGCAGCTCGCGCACCGACGTCTCCAGCTGCAGCAGCTGGCTGGCCTTGTCCTCCAGGGCCTTTTGGTTATCCTCATAAGACTGCTCTAAGTCTGAAAGGAAACAGGGCCGGGGTGGTGGAAGAGGGAGGTCTGCTTCAGGAATCTCTCCGCTGTTTTTGTCACGTTCCTATATCATTACGCCACTGGTTTTTATCAGTTCTGCATCAGTACTAAAGCTATTAATTGGCACGCATTGTAAATATTTTTAGAAACCCACGAAATTCCTTAAAACGAGAGTCTTTTGATATCAGGAACTCAGCTGAGCTTTTGCTGTTTGTTGTACTTTGAAATGTATCTGTGCCCATACATATGTCACACTTGTAATGACACTGGGCCCGTTTCCTGCTGGACTGGCCCGATCCAGTTTCAGCGGTACAGGAGATGTATGCGTTTGGTGTAGGAGGGTCAGTGTCACCTTTCAGTAACTGCAGCTTGTCCGTGGCCTGTGCCAGCAGCTCCTTGGCCTGCTGCTGAAGTTGCTCCGCCCTCTTCTTGGCCTTGGCCACGCCCCCAGCCTTCTCGGTGATGAGATTCTCTACGGAGCTGTACTTGGGTTTCAGCTCCGTGTCCAGTTCCTATTCGATAATGGAACAAGTCATGTGTCGCAAGAGGACACCGCACTAACACATCCACTGAATATCTGAATCAGGCCTAAGGCCGTGCGGTTCTCACATACCTTCTGAACCGCTTCCGTCACTTGGCTGATGTTCTGCGTGGCTTTCTCCGCCGCCTCGGCGATGCCGGAGCTGTTCTCGGCTTTCTGCTTAAGCGAGTTGATGTCTCGTTCCAGCGCCATCAACCTCTGTGTGGCGTTGTTCAACCTGAACTCCGAGACGGCAGTCTCGGACTCCGCCTGCGGGTTGGCACGATGGATATAGTTAAAGGCTTTGCTTGGGCGTACACCTGAGCACGGTATTTGGCCCAGTTTCACTTGCTGCTCTGTGACCATGGCAACCAGAAATCCTCCTAAATGTGAATTTATGTCCATTATGTGTTATTTAGACACCATTGCGCCAGGCTCTGAGGCCACAGGAAGGCATAGACGCCCTTTCCCCAGCACACAGCCATCCTCCTGCAGACTAACCGAAACCAACAGGTCCTGGGTTCCCCTGATGTCCGTGGCAGCCTGCTCGATGGCCTCGCTCGCCGCATTTTGAGCCCGCTCAGCCTCCTCCAGCGCCACCTTCACCATCTCCGCAGTGTCCTTGATGTCTGCCGCCTCTTTGCTGCAATGCAGGTCGGACAGTACAGGAATAAGCAGGGGCGGCCAAAACGGCTGTCAGAGAGTCCTGACCTCAGCACCACTGCCTGGCCTATCCGACCCTTCCTCCCATGCCCTCACCTCCCCCTCTTACCTAGCTTGGCGTGCCTGCTCCAGGAGACTCTCGGCCCGCCGGATGTCCTCGGCGCTCTGGCTGAGGACTACCTCCACATCCGAGAGGCTGCCCACGCGCTCTCGGATCTCCTCCGTCAGGTTCTGCAGCTGAGCCGGCGTCGTGGGCATCTGCATCTCCAGGACCTCATTAGCCACGGCCTCGATGCTCTCCACATCTGCCCCGTCTTCTGCAGATGACCAGGGGAAGCCAAGGTCACGTTATTCACCCACCAGCGGTCATGGCGGGTGGCGGACGTGTGAATGCGGGGACCTACGTGTCAGGAAGTCACGTATCTGCTTGATCAAGCCCCGTAGCTCCTCATTGCTCTGGTCCACGCGATGCTTCGTCTCATTGCTTTTTGCCAGAACATCGCGGGCGTTGGCCTTGGCCTCGTCAGCCCGCACTTTGGCTGCTGCCACCTAGGCGACAGCCATAGAAGCATCTAGAACAGGGGTTCTCGAATTTTTTGATGAAAGGGCCGCATCAAATTTTTGTTCAGTCAGATCTGGAACAATTCTCAATAACAAAATGGCATTTCATGAACATTAATGAATTAACAGTAACTTTCAAGATAGACATCTAAATATACAATAATGGGACCGTGAAATAAAGACTGGTTTAATGCACGCTGGTTGTTTCGACAAGTTATGTGCGTGTGCAAAGTTTGGTGGCTCAGCATTGTGTTTTGTACTTCATACCACGTTAAGCCTTTTTCACGTTAACCATATTTAGTCTTAAGCAGGGGTGCCCAACTCCAGTCCTGGAGGGCCAGAGCCCTGCACATTTTTGGGTTTCCCCTCATTTAACACACCT